>JARHVA010001943.1:1462500-1820000 GCA_037957365.1 Torreya grandis | reverse complement strand
AGAGCTCTAGGTGAGGGTCCTTCAAATGTAAATGGATGATTAATATTGTGTGACCATCATGTAAATAGATGCTAAAGGAAGATTGGAAAACATTGGGAACAAAGTTAAATATAATGACATATAATGGCATTACCACCAAACTTCAGGTCATGCCATTTGAAAAGGTTTAATGAGGGTATGAGCCAATACCAAAAGAGAAAGTGAAATTTGTAGCACCTTCCACCACTTATCCTAAAGGATCACACCTAAATTTTATCATGTAGGAATCAATGGAAATGATATGAAATTTACAAGAACTTCAATTTTATTGTGACTAAGAGGAAAAGATGAAATAAACACTTTAATTAAAGCTTTAAAAATAAATAAAGGAGAGTGATATAAAAGAGATATTATCCATGTTGTATGAAAAAGGGATGATACACATGTTAAATATTGGTTGATATAACACCCTATAAATAAAACTAAAGTACCTACACCATACCTCATTAGAAAATACAAGATCAATATTAAATAAAATTAAGGATATGATCAAGAATATCTCATTGATGCTATAATAGATGGATGGTTAGTATGTGATATAGTAATCGATATAGGCACAAAGGTTAAAATCATTAGAAAATAAGCCTTGTGTAAGATTATAAGTCTTATACTAAGGGCCTCTCATGTTTTTTATGGATAAAATAACTCACGTGTAACCCTATGGAAGTTTTGAGGAATGTTTATGTGAGATATCTGAAGCCAATAACTATCCAACAATACTTGGTAGACCATAATGTTATGCCAATAATGTAGATATGAGCTTTAAGAGGTGGCTCATGAGATTTTAAAATGAGAACAATGCATAGTCATCCCTCTTGATTATAAAAATGGCCCAACTTATGTTGAAAATATAAAAATGGATGAATAATATCTATAAAATTATTATGTAGGGTGTTGAACATTTGGATATAGATTATGAATAAATTTTAGTATGGAAAGATGGAAATTCCATTTTAGATACAACAAGTATCACTCAAAACCAATGGGTGTGATAATATTATGAAGTAATTAGGTGTAAGTGTCACATCATAAATTAAGAGAGGAGATCACCTACACCACATGTAAACATGATAATTCAAAAAAGGAAAACTAGTTTGACTTAGAAAAACAAATTTTAGGTTTCATGTGCAACTTCCAAAGTAAAAATAGTATACTACCTTAACATGAGCAAGGTTATATATTTTCAAAGGTATGAAGGATCCAAATATGTGAATGCCTTTATGAATAATATAGAATAATGTGTTCCTAAAGAGGAAGAATGAGTGAGTGCTCTAATTTACAAATGGAGGAGTATGTCCACTCATTTGTGGGATACCCATTATCCTAACCTACCAACTTAGAAATTATTAAGGAAGTTATATGCACTAGGTTAAAATGAATAAAAAAATGGTGGGACATAAAAAGTTATGGTGGACATTCTTCTCCTAAGAAACATATTAAAATATGTGAAGAGACATGGCTACAGGGCTCACATCCTCTTCTTGCAAGGTTATGGATTCATAAATTTATTCAAACATTGAGTACTCAAGCACATGTATGGTAAATTATTTGTGAGACATGCCATGAAACAAAAAACATGATATAGGTAAAGGTTGACTTTATGCATACTTTCTCATTATCCTAACCTAAACTAGAGTTATACCAATCCTTGCTTTGAATGTACTAAACTATATTTTATGATAAGGCCACCATGGAAGAGTGTGTAAATCAATTTCATATTGAAAAATGTCTAGCATTACCCAAAATGTTTTAAGATCATGCCATCAATAGTGATTCAAGTGAAGAGGATGAAGAGGTTTGGATGAATTAGAATTGGTACTACAAGAATGGTAAAAATAAATTCATGTTCCAAGTGGAAGAGATACCAAAAGATGTCCTATACCATTTAAGGGATGAGACATGCTATGAAGAATGTAGGATGGTTGATACATAAGAGGATAAGCATAAATAATATCATGAGCCCTTAAATACCACTAAATTCAACATCGACATTGAAGAAGTACCAATGATCACCATTATTGGTGATAATTAGATAGATGGAGAATTAGATCATGTCATCAAGGTCATATATAAGTATAAATTTTTATTACCATGTATTTAAAATGAGATGAAGGGATTACACCCTTATTTGGGAAATTTTAAGATTAATATAGTGGATGGCATGAGACTTGTGAAGAAGGAACCATTTATGATGGACCTTGTTGAGGTCAACATATTCCCATTTTTTGAAAATTGAGACCCTTGAGATATTTTGAAACTTAACTTTGAAAGCATGTCCTATATTGAATATTATTATAATTTTAAGATCATCCAATTTGATAAGGTTGGTTCACTAGTTTATGGTTTTTCTTTGAGCTTGCATAATGTTGTTAATAATTGGTCTTCATGTCTTTTAGTTATAGGTTTCATGGATTCCTTACTGATGGATTCATGTTCTAAAAACCTAACATAAACCCTTGGTTTAATTTTGAATTTGAATTTGGAAAGATAAAATTGGTAGGAAAATTTTAAATTTATTTTGGACTCAAGCCCAACTTTCATGTTAAGGCTTGATCATGTTTTTTAACACAACTAAACCTTAGCCTAAAATTATGCCTTGGTCATTTTTATTTTCCCTCCTATATTTATTATATCTTTAATATGGTCCAATGTTGTGTTGGTATGGTCCTTTTTATTTTCTAGCATGGTCTAATTTTATGTCAAGGATCCCTTTTAATTTTCTTAGCAGGGTCCCTTTGTATTCTCTAGCATGGTACCTTTAATTACCTACCTAGCCTAAATATTTAATGCTAAGGCACCATTCGTGTTTATTAACATGAATGAGACATTAGTATTAATAATTCATCCTAAGTTTATTTCATCTCAAGTCCCAACTTAATGTTTTTTCACCTTTTAGGATCCAATGATCCATGTTTCCTCATGCCCTTTGATCCAATAGAGTGAGGAAAAGCCTAAAAAACTGATCACTTAATCCTTCAGACCAATCATGTTCAAGAACTCAGATCATGATAAATAGATCATACTTCATTATAGAACAAATATTAGACAAGTCAAAGACATCATTGAAAATACAAAGCCTCAAGAAGCTCTATGGAGTCACCATGCATCACTCCTACATTTGAAGATTAAAAGCAAAGGGTACCATATGTTAGAATCAACCAATCACAAGCAAGCTTTTGAATCATAATCAAATAGCTCTAACTTCATTGTGTATCTTGATTGGATGGTATGAATTTACTCCAAGATCCCAATAAGCCCCATGGAGATACCATGTGGCACTCTCGTATCATAACATAATAACTTGATGAGCTTAAATTTGATGTTCACATGACCATCATTTGATGTCTACAAGATCATCATTGACATCTTCATGAACATCAAATTTAAGCCCACTAAAACTAAAATTCTTCATGAAATTAAATTTGATGTCCTCATGAACATCATTTTAACATTTTAAAGGCTTCCATTGATGTTTGTGAGGCCATCAAAATTAAGCTCATCTAACATTTTTACTTAGACCAAGGGGGCATGCTTTATGTCATTTTAAGGGTCATTTTAATTTAAAACTTAGTGTAAAATCCTTTATCCTAAGTTTTTTCATGTTTATTAATATGAAATAGACTTATGTAAAAGCAATTTAGCCTAACTTATTTTATGCTTATGCACTAATTAAAACTCATGCACCTTATAGGATCCAACAGTCCACACTTCATTGCAGTAGATGATCCAATGATGTAAAATTGTTGATGAATTTTCAATGGATCCTTGAGAGCCTACAAGTTTGATATGTGGTGAATGTACATCTAATATGTGACTAACAAAGGTGCCAAAGCTTATAAATCCTATATAGGTGCCAAGTGGCACAACCACAAACCTCGGTACCAAAAGAGACCAATGAAAATAAAGGACCTAAATCACAAGAAATGACTCATGCTAATCCTTGGATCTTAATCAAATTATGTGAATCAAAATGCATTTTTTAAATGCCATAGACTAGTGCTTCAAAGGCATTTATGAAAAATGTTGTGAAAGGTCCTAGATAGATGTTAGATAAGCACCATGCAAACACAAAGTGATAAAATAGAAGATCTTATGTGTTTGAGAATGCAAATGTATAAATACAAAAGTCTAAATTGAATCTAAAGCATGTATGAGCTAAAATCCAAATTAGATACCACCATTAAAGCTTCAAAGTGATAAAACTGGTATAAAGGACCCTAAGTGGACTCAGATTAATTACAGTGAATCCAAAAGAAGTTTAATTATGTTTTGAGCATGAAAGAGTTAACCCATAGAACATTTGTAATTCAATTTTGAGAAACTTAAAAGTATAAATAAGCCATGACAACCCATAGGCAACAATACAAAGATGAAATAGAGCTATATTTGTCTCTAGATAATGAAGGGAAAGTCTTCAAGGATATAGACCTAGACATTACTGTATTAAACACAGGAAATAAGAATTGGTTTGAGCTCTTCTAGACTACTAAGGAGATAAAAGCTATCACCAAAGAAGAGAAAAAGATTACTAATATAACTAGGAGGTACTATGACCTAGTTCTATTCTAGATGGCTAGTCTTCATCATGAGGCTACTAAACCAGAGGCAATCTATTGTATTGACATCTTTACTCTCATTTTCAAGGATTGTAAGATTAAACAGGGTTAGATCATCCATGAAAGGACCTTAAAAATAGTTGCATTCATTTACCCATTAGAATTTTAAATTTATTATAAGCTTCTAAAACCCCAAGAATATTTTCCCACTATTAAGGAATGGACTGGTAAAAATGATCTTGACACCATCCTTAGGCTATGACTACTCTAAGAGATCCATTTGATTTGAGACCCTATTGGCAACATCCTAGTTACCCAATTTAGAGAGGTAATTAGGGTAATTATGACCTTTTTAAATAGAATCTATCAAGCCCCCTCAACCATATTTATCAATAAGTATTGGGTATCCTATGTCTACTTTATAATAGAGAAAGGGATCACTCATCCAATTGGGGAGATAATCAAGATATACATAAAAAGGCAATTCACAACCATTATGAAGAATACCAACACCTAATTTTTCATGATGTCCTATCTATTGGATGCCTTACTAGCCTCCACCTAGATCCCCTATATAAAAACATGGTCACCTAAAGGCAAGTTTATAGTCTCTCCCACTATTCAAATCTGTACATATACACATATAGGCATAACATGAAATTCATTTGTGATTGTGTCTACCCTTCTTTAGTAGAAGCCATCATAGGGATGTCAATACCCAGGGTAAGCCCTCTAATAAATAAGTATGTGGAACTAATGGGAGATATCTGGTTGTATCTAGATTATACATTGATCAAGATTAAGGGGATTATGATCTAACCCTACAAATTACCTATCCATGTTCCCATCAAGTTGATAGAGAAATATATTACATAAAAAATTATTAATGGTGTAGACATGGTATGTAAAGATAAGAGGAGGGGCCTCTTCCATCCCTTTTTTATAACCATTATAAGGATTATGTTGTAGAATTATGATTAAGTGACTAGTATGCCCAGGCATAGGGACTCTTTTAGTTTATAGCTTGATGAGATGAAGATGTGGGACCCCAAAGGTATAGTCTCCATACATTTGAAAGCTAATAAATTACCAAAACTAGTGTATATACACCAACTCAATATCCATGACACCATTTATATAAAAGCAAACAATTTTGAGGAAATATTTGCAAGGCTTAAGGGATATAACACCATACTTGAACATAGACTATCCACTGATGAGAAAACACTTAGGTATATATAGAAAATGACACCTATTCAATATCAGTTGATACCTAGACCCTCCAATCCACCTAAATAATAACCACAAATAAAAGTGTAGCCTCAAACATAAACTACATAAGGTCCTGGCAAAGATAAGTTGGAAGAGAGACCTAGTGAAGGACCCTCATCCTTAGTCCCTCTTGACATACCTATATTTATATTTGAATACTTGGACATGATTGATTTAGGGCCTGATGAAATAATAGAGAAAGACCTCAAGGTCCTTATTGAGGCATATGGAATTGGTGAAGAAGAGTAGCATGTTGAGGAGGCACAAGCCTAAGAAGAGGAGGCTGAGAAAGATAAAGGAAAAGAGGTTGCTTTGGACTTAGTTCTAGTAGCTACCCCACATAAGAAAAAAGTATAAGTAGCCTTGGTCCCAGTTGGGTCAAAGAGGCCAAATTTTACTTTCACTCATCCCATAAGTGAAATCAACTTATTTAGTGAGGAATACCCTATTCATGGACCCATCATCCTAGATTGGTTTATATATAGAAAAATGAAAAAGACTCCCACTTTATCTCACTCTTAGGACTCAAACCAAATTATTAACATTGATGTACATGATAACATCAAGCCTTAGATAAAGGATTTGATGAAAGAGGAAGAATAAAGAATGCTAGTGACCATTATAGGTTTAGAGAGCAAACAAATGGATGCTCCAAGAGCATCAAGTAGTACAAGAATAGAGGTCCTAGAACCTCCAAATTACATAGAGTCATATACTACTATGCAATTTAATATAGATTTAGATAGATTAGAAAGAGCCACAACAAGGTAAGCCATGGTGGGAACTGAATATTTCACATTCTAAAAGGTTAAACCTTTTACTAGCTTAACTCTAGTTAGAGGGTAGTATCTTGGTGAACTACCCATCCATGAAGAGGATATTGAGAGCCTAACAAAGGCTCATTCAGGTAAAGCTAGAGCATGCATTAAGGGAATGAAGAAAAGGATCTATAACATAAATAAGGAAAAAGAAAAATTAGAGTCTCAGGGTATATTGTTAGTTCCTATGGCTATAATAAATATGTTTGAAGCATCCTTTTTTGATATGTTTGACTCTTTAGAGTCAATGAAGCTAAGAAAAGATACATTGAGCCAACAGAATGAGGTGGCCAAAGGATTAATAATAGAGTGGCAAGATGTAGAGGCTAAAATATGGGATCTCATCAATATATTAATTATGAATAGAATTCTTAAGTTCAAAAAAATTATCTTAGCTGACCTAAATGCTATATTAGGGATAGTGGTAGATAAGATCCAGAGTTTAAGTGCTTGGTCACCAGGCTTGGATAGACTCTTAAGGAATGACAAATAGATGATTAACAAGATTAAACATCTACTTGGAACCATGTTGGCTAACCCTACAAATTATAAATTCCTAGGAGTTATTGGTGATGAGGAATATAAACATAGAGTCACTCTGGTCATGCAGGAAGTAAAGGGTAAAAGCCAAGGTCAATCAGGCAATGATAATAGCAAAATTTTGGGCATGATCTTCACTATTGAAGAAAATATTGTAGAATCTAGGAGTATTAAATATTCTATGGCAAGGGATGATAGATATTTTGAGGACTTAGCTAACTAAGAAGATGTTTTACTCCTAAAGCTAGTTGTAAATATAGAGCTTGTTAAGGAACAACATCAAAAAGCTATGGAGTTTTTGCAAGAGCAATAGGGGGGTCCTTTAGAAATGGGCCCACCAATTAGCTAATATTTTTTTTTGTAAAAGAATTATAATTTTTGAAATAGGAATATTATTTTATAAAGGCATATGCTAGTTTGTTAGCATATTTGCCTTTAGGTCAATCTAGTTTAGAAAAGCAAGTGTATTCTAGAACTTTCTTAAAAAAGACAACTGTCCTTATCTTTTATACATTTATATCTTGTAACTGAATGGTATACTCCCTGATCTTTCTATATAAGGTAGTATTACCATCTTGTAAAGGAGAGAATTTTGAGCAAAATTTCTATACTTTGAGAAATTAATACTATCAAGGAATTCTATGAAGATTGTCTAAATTTGATGTGTTAATTATTAATGTGGATTTCTCTCAATCATTGGTTCTAAATCTTGAATTTGAATAGTTTCATGAATCTTAAATTTACATTTGTGATATAGGGTTACTAATTTGTGCTTATGTTAGATTAGTTGAAGGATCTTGAGTTTACTTCACTTCATTTGTTCTGTATTTAGATGTGCTAATGCTATTTGAGTTTGGTAACAAATATTTAAAGTATAATCCATTCCTTACTTGTATAATTTCATATTATCCTTAGAAATTTGCTTAGTGTATGGTGAGATCTGAGATTATGCTATTTTCATCATATACTAGTTAAATTCAGGTTTAGTTATAATTAAAACTTTGTCATGATATTTAAGTTAAGGATCAACAATCACTTATTTTCTTTCTACCTTACCCTTCTCTTTTACTTCCTTTTTAACCATGTCACTTTAGTATAAATTCATTGTACATATTCATTTAGATTAGCCTATAGGTTAAGATTTGGTCACAATTCACTATTATTATCAAAGATACTTACACTTCACAAAGACTTGGTCTATGATGGCTCCCAACCATCAATTCATATAAATTTTATGGAACAAATAAACATTTCCCTGTCACTATTTCACCATAGGTAACATAAGCTGCTAAAACCTGCTACTCATGCTCTAAATTACTAGAATTCTAAAATTAGAAGTGTTATTTGAACACTAAGGACATCCCTATGATACACATAAAGGCATCAACATGTCCCCACTAGTGTTAGAAGGAGGGAAAATCCTTATGAATTGGTTGAATCTTTGTTAATCTTTGGGTGTTTTGATCTAAGATTGGTGTTATCTTTACGCTTTTGAGTAATTCTTTGATTAAAAGTGTAAATATAATTGATATTTGTGGTCTTTGACCTATCTTTGTGCTTCCTTTAGAAAAATATCATTGTTCTTTGATGCTTGATTCTTAATTTTGGTAAATATAGCTTAAGATTTGAAAACTCATAGTATTTGAGGTTAGAATAGCTTGTTTTGATCAAAGATTGGCATATATTTCATAGATCTAAGTTTATTTGAACTTAGAATTATAAATATAGACTATATTTGCATAATTGGACACATATTAAAGATATCTTAGTCAAAGTTTGACATCCTTTACTATTCTGTACACAATCTTTGCAAAATGAGCTTAATGTGTAGGTTTAATCTTTGTTCTTCATAAATATTAACTTGATACATCATATTTTAAATAGGATCTTGAATATTCAAGATGGAATTGTCAAGGATTTTAATAAGATCATATTTAGAGATAAGGAAGCATTTTCTTGAACTTGAAGTCCGTAAGAAAACTAGGCGAGACAAAGTTTGGCATAAACATTATAAATATTTTCCAACCTCACCTCTTCAAGGTACCTTTACCTTCAATTTTATTCCAAGTATGTATTAGTTGGGAGACTCTTCAATCAATGTGACAATTATGGTACATGATCTCCTATGTAACCCTAAAAAATACTTTCTAACATTTAGTCTAATTGGTATTGTAACTACTGAAGAGCATATTAAATCTTTTAAAGCTATTTTGAGGTTGCTAAATGTTATGCATGAAGATGTAGCATTTAGATTTTTCCTCTTTAATTTTAAATATGATAGTTTTGAATGGTTTTTAAATTTTATTTATAATTATATTACTAACTAGGATAGCTTTACTAATGTTTTCATAGACCAGTTTGGTAAGATTATTAATCCATGTGTCATATATCACTAGTTCACCACCATTAAGAGGGATGCAAGTGAGCCCATAAGGTCCTTTAATTCTATATTCCAAAAAATGTATAGTAGGACCATATAACCTTATAAACTAGATGATGTTTTAGCTCTATAAATTTACAAGGATGTAGTAGATCCCATGACCTCTATATTCTTGAACAGGTATATTCTAGATATAACTTCATTAGCTAGGGCTTATTCTAAAGTAGTGATCATCAATGATCAAATACATCCCCAGGGACAAATGGCCTACTCTATCCTAAATATCAACCTACATATGCCCATTCTAAACATCTTCCATAACAATAAATATAATGTCCCATTCATGATTCAACTCCCAAACCTCAATCAATTGCCTTTGAGTCATGTTGTTCTAAACCAGAAACTAGGATTCTTAAGTCATACTACCACTAATGGTTTCAATGAAAAATATCAAAGAGATTTAGTACTAAATTATGGTACTAAAAATAACTAGGTGTATAATTTTTAAACTCCCAAGAATGAGAATGAGTCTATCTTTAAAATGGTCCAAAAGTTAAGCATTGATTTCCTTCAGCTATAAAAATAAGTTAGAAATACTTGAGAAAGATTTGGTAGGAAATTATCATTCCAAAGGTTTAATAGGCCAAATAATAGGTTTCATAATGATATTTTTCACAATAATAAGAATAATGAACCATATTTTGAAAAGAAGATGATGGACATTAATCTTACTGATATAGCATTGCCTAATTATTATACAACCAAACATGGTGAAATTGATTGCATAGTGTTTTTTAAGGATTTTTAATCTTTCTAAGAAGAGTTGGATAAATTTTATGTGGTTCCTAACAAGGATAGTGGTCTAGGTACTTTAGGGTCCAATCCTACTGATCAAACTTTCATGATATAGACCTTTGATTTCCCCTTTCAAGAGGACAATAAACTTGATGATGTCCCTAACAAGATCCAAGCCTTCTAATAATTCTTGAATAAGACTTATCCTTGAGGAATAGAGAGTAGAGGCAACCCTTGACTACCTCAACACCTACAAATAACTTTGGAACTCCTTTGGAAACTTCTTCAAGTAATGATCCATAACCATCCAAAGGGAGTACCTCTAAACATAATTTTGGTGTTCCTAGTTATTCAAATAAAATTGGTTATAATATTATTAAATATATAAATAAGATAAAAGATAACATTGCATGAACTAACACATATTACAAAACAAAGGGACCTCTTACTAGAATCATTGTCAAAGAAACCTAACAAACCACCTAGGGTTAACAATGCTAATATGAATGTACACAAAGTTAAGGTAGAGTCTCCTCCTTTTCATCTCATAGTTAGGATATTCAATAAGAATTTGCACAATTATTTATTGGATTTTGGTGCATCTACCAATATCATGATAATAGGTATTTGAAAACAACTTGGCTTGACTCCTATTAAGTCTGATAGAGTTGTAACTCAATTAGATAAATCTAGAGTCAAAGTAATTAGGGAATTACTAAATGTTCATATGAAATTGGCTTTTGGGCCTAGGGTGCAGTAGTTTATTGATATATAAATTTTTGACATTCTTGTTGTATATAAAATCTTGTTAAGTAGGGAGTGGACCAAAGCTCTAAATGGATACATGTTTATGGATTGTTTACACTAGTGGCTACCTTGGAAAGGAGTTCCAAACCAGATCAAGGTTGAAAGAGAACTGAGGATGAAGCACATGATCACTGAGTACAATGTTTTGAATTAAAGGGTCAACATAATTGACTCAAACTTAGGGGTTTTCACCCTCGATACTAAAAAGGTATGTGATCCTAAGAGAACTCATGTTATTCATGGGCTATAAAAGCTACATTTTGATGGGACTACGTTTAAATCTAGATATGGGGTTGGTTTTCTCCTTAATAACCCTAATAATAAGAAATATCATAAATCCTATAGTCTCTAATTCCCTTGAACTAAAAATATTGATAAATATGAAGCCTTTATCTTAGGTTTGCAATTTTATATAAAAAATAAAGTCAAAAAACTACTTGTCTATGGTGACTCTAAACTAGTAGTCAACCAAGTGAGAAGCAAATATAAATTCAAGATTTTGTACCTTAAGAGATATAAGTTTAGGGTCTGGTATCTAATTGAGTCTTTTTATGCCTTTAAAAGTGTCTCCATCCCTAGAGAGGAAAACTAAGATACTGATGAGTTGGCATCTACTATAGCCAACCTCATGCGCAACCAATACTCACCCAACTTCAGCATTGAGATGATACCTTGTCCTTTAATCCTTGATAATGTGAATCATTTTCAATTCTTTAGTGATGATAAATAGATATTATATTTCATAACTAATTCTAGAGTATTTGAGGCTTAGATCATTGACAAGATTGATGAAAATGCATTTAAAAAGGACAAGTTTGATGGTAAGGTCATTCATCTGAATGATAATAAAATTTCCAAAGGCATGATTTCCTTAAAGAGGTTGTTTGATCAAGACAAATTGGTTGAGGTTTCTAATATTCCCAAGGTAAGTGGGAAAGACTATAATGTTGTTGATCTTAGCCCCTAAGATCAACCTTAGCTAGTTAATGTTGGAAAAGCCTGCACTAATATTGAGAATAAAAAGGGCAAAGAGTTACTTACCAAGTATAAGGATGTCATAACTTGGTCCTATGATGACTCAAAGATATTTGATTCAAGATTCATCACCCATACTATAACCCATAAGTAAATTTATAAACCCTTTAGTCAATAACAAAGTCCTATGAACCCTGTCTTAGAATAATTGATCTTTAAAGAGGTTAAGAGATTACTAGATGATAGAATTGTGTTTCCCATCAGGCATTCTACTTGGGTGGCCAATTTAGTGCTAGTCAGGAAGAAGAATTATGAGATTAGGCTATGCATTGACTTTATAAATTTAAACAAAGCATCTGAAAAGGATAACTATCCTCTTCCATCTCTTTATTAGGTGATACAAGTTGTTTCAAGATCAGCCATGCTATCTTTCCTTGATGGTTTCTTAGGTTATAACTAGGTGTTGGTTGATAAGGAAGATGGGATAAAAATAAACTTTACAATAAAATGGGGAATTTTCACCTTTAAAAAAATGCCTTTTGGGTTAATCAATGTAGGATCTACTTTTCAAAGGGCCATGGTCCATGCCTTCCAAGGTATAATTGGTAAATGTATCATTATATGTATCATTATATATATGGATGATATAACCATTTTTTTCTAAAAATAGGGAAGATCATTTTATTCACTTACAACAAGTTTTTGAGTGATGTAAAAGGTATGGAATATCCCTAAACCCAAAGAAAAACATCTTTTGTGTTATTAAAGGCAAATTATTGGGTCATGTCATAACTAAAGATGGGATATCTATATATCTTGAAAGGGTGGAAGCTATATCTAAAATAGAGCCTCCAAATAGTATGAAAGATATAAATTCATTTTTTGGTAAGATAAAATTTGTAGGAAAGTTCATTTCTAGCTTTGTAGAGATTGTCAAGCCATTTAATGACATGCTAAAGAAGGATTCCAAGGTCTTGTGGAATGATAAGTCCAAAAAAGCATTCAATACAATCAAATAAGCAACTAGCCAAGATCTAGTACTAATAATTCCTAACTTTTTAAAGGGATTTTATCTCTATTATTTTGCATTTGACCATACTATGGCTATAGTTTTCTTAAGAGGCTGATGGGTGTGATCACCCAATATCTTTCATGAGTACTAACTTTAAGAGTGATAAATTGAACTATTAATTGATTGATAAACAAGCATGTGAATTATTTAAGGCAATGAAGAAATTTAGGCATTATATCCTTAGGAATAAGGTGCATGTTATTCTACCCGACCCTGCCACAAAACTTATGTTGAGCCAAAATGAAGTTAGAGAATGTAGAGGTAAATGGATGTTAGTTTTTTAAGAGTATGACATATAAATGAAAACGGAAAAAATGGTAAGGTGATAAGGCCTGATCCAAATGATTTCTAATACCATCCCTAAGATAAGTATTATGTAATTAGATCAATAGAACTTTTAAGCTAGTGAATGATATGATTCCGTCATTCATTTACTAATTAATGGTACTTGTCCTATAGGACTAACAAGGGATAAAAGGAGGGCCCTGAGACTCAAGGCAACCCATTATCTAATCAAATATGGGGTCTTACACATGAATAAATTTAAAGGGGTCTATCTAAGACGTGTCTTGAAATAAGATGCTAACCAAATCATGAGCACCTTCCATGAGAAGTTTGGCAATGGAAACCCATCTAGGAAGACTAAAACCCAAAAAATCCTTAGAGATGGCTACTATTGGCCAAATATTTTCAAATATTCTCATAAGCACATGAGGGAATGTCACTTCTACCAAATATTTAACACCAAAGAGCCTATGATAGTAATAACTTTACAACCAGTCATGGTTGATAAACTCTTTTCACAATAGGAGTTGGAATTTATAGGGGTAATCAACCCTAATTAATTTAAAGGTCAAAAATTCATCCTATTTATCATATATTATTATACAAGATGGGATAAAATTGTATACACCAAACAATTCATGCTTGAAGAAGTGATCAATTTCTTCGAGGAAAATATTTTTACTAGATTTAAAAATCCAATATCTTTAGAGTGTGACAAAGGTTATGCATCTATATCCATAGAGATCACTGAATGGGTGTATTATAATGGAATTTATCTTAAGTTTTCATTTAATCATTACCCCCAAATAAATGGAGTCTCTAAATCTACCAATAATAAATTAATAAAGGCAATCAAGAAGTTTTTTATAGATAAGCCTAGGACTTGGCATAAGCTTATTAAATATTCACTATGGGTAGATAGGATAAGGATCAAGAAATACTTAAAATCATCACCATTTTTTTTAGTGTATGGAAAATAACCTATTTTCCCTATCACTCTAAAGTTTCCTACATATAAATTCATGCAAGAGTACATGGAAGAAAGCTAGGAGCTTGCAAATTCAAGATTTCTAGACATAATTTAAATGGAAGATGCAAGGGATAAAGTCTTTACAAATTTTAGCAGACATCAAACCAAAATGAAGAGGTGGTTTGATAAAATATCAAAGATTAAGGTGTTTGGACAAGGGGACCTAGTTCTCCTTTAGGACAAAGCATCTAAGCCTAAGGGTAAGCATGACAAGTTCACACCTTTATGGATTGGCCCATATCAAATTATAGACACATTGGGAAAAAACAGCTTCAAGATCAAAGTCATACAAGGAGCATAGTTCACACTACCCACCAATGGGAATTACCTCAAACATTACTTATTTTTAACTCCTCCTAAGGTCTTTACAGAGTAAACTATATGATGGTTAGATTTAGTGTATATAGATTAGTTAGTTTATTTTAGTTATTTTCTTCCTATCCCTTATTTATATATAAACATGTATATATTTATTTATTTCCTTTTGTTTCTTGCTTTTTTACCTTTTTTTTGTGTTTGCTTCTATTTTCTTGTTCCTTGTTTCAATAAGTCCTTTTGGATAACCTCGAGTTCAAAGTTTATTTAGCTTGCTTGAAATTTCAAGTTCAGGAATGTGGGTATGAACCTAATATATATGCTAACTATGGTTCTAAAATGTGAGCCTCATGTTATTATTTAAGGAAAATGGTAAATACTAATTGAAGAAGCCAATTTTTCCATGAGAACTTGAACATCATCTTGACCTAAATTTGGTTTTAAGAATATTTGCACTTATAGGAGGAAAACTCAATCTATTAAAGTAAAATCATTCTTTCACTTAATAAACATCCTTACTTGGGACAATGGTTATAACCATATGGGATTCTCTAAATACAAAACACTTAAACCAAGTCCTTAAACCTGGTTACCTTGGTTCCCAACCTTGATAAAAGCATAAAAGATCTAAAAATATAGAAAATTAAGAATGCAATGAAAAATCAAAATCTTTTAAGCATAGGTGATTTTGGTAATCTCTATCAAGGCTATGGATACTTGGCTGGTAGTGGAGCAAGTTCATGAGTGGAACTAAAGGCATATATGTCAAGGATATGCATGATTGGTTGGTAGTAGAGCAATGCCCAAACCTTCCATAAACTAGAAGCATGGGTCTTAATAAATATCTAAGCATGCTCCAAGTCAGTGTTAATGATCAAAGATATGAAACCTAGAAGTTGACCCCTGAATCCCATGGTAAATAGTAAGTGGAATAAAAGCACACACACAACATGGTTATGTCTTAATAATTGATCCCAATTATACAAGTGTAAGGTTTTTTTCAACCATAAAATTACCTAGATAATGGTATTGATCAAAGTGGAGTGGATGACTTAGTTGTTTATCTAAAATAGAGTCTCTAAGTTCTAACATATTTATATGTTCCCCTAGAAGTTGCCATGTGTTGAGGTCAACATACCCCCATTTTTTGAAAATTGGGACCCTTGAGATATTTTGAAACTTAACTTTGAAAGCATGGCCTATTTTGAATATTATTAGAATTTGAAGATCATCCACTTTGATAAGGTTGGTTCACTAGTTTATGGTTTTACTTTGAGCTTGCTTAATGTTGATAATAATTGCTCTTCATGTCTTTTAATTATAGGTTTCATGGAGTCCTTGATGATGGATTCATGTCATGAAACCCTAACATAAACCCTTAGTTTAATTTTGAATTTGAATTTGGTAGAAGCAAATTGGTGGGAACATTTTAAATTTATTTTGGACTCAAGCCCAACTTTTATGTTAAGGATTGGTCATGTTTTTTAACACAAATAAACCTTAGCCTAAAATTATGCCTTGGTCCCTTTTATTTTCACCCTATATTTCCTGTATCTCTAATGTGGTCCAATGTTGTGTTGGTAGGGTCCTCTTTATTTTCTAGTGTGGTCTAATTTTATAGCAAGGATCCCTTTTAATTTTCCTAGTAGGGTCCCTTTGTATTCTCTAGCATGGTACCTTTAATTACCTACCTAGCCTAAAAATTTAATGCTAAGGCCCCATTCATGTTTATTAACACAAATGAGACCTTAATATTAATGCCTTAGCCTAAGTTTCTTTCATCTTGAGTCTTAACTTAATGTTCATGTACCTTGTAGGATCTAATGATCTGCATTTCCTCACACCCTTTGATCTAATGGAGTGAGGAAAAGCCTAAAAAAATAAGCAATTAGTCCTTTAAACCAATCATGTTTAAGAACCTAGATCATGAGACCTTAATCTTAATGCCTTAGCCTAAGTTTCTTTCATCTTGAGTCCTAACTTAATGTTCATGCACCTTGTAGGATCTAATGATCTACATTTCCTCACACCCTTTGATCTAATGGAGTGAGGAAAAGCCGAACAAAATAAGAAATTATTCCTTTAAACCAATCATGCTTCGTCATGGACCAAAGATCAAATGAAGTGAATACATCATTGAAAATTCAAATCCTTAGAAAGCCCCACAGAGTTGCCACACAACACTCCCACATTCAAAGATTAAAAACAAAGGGTCCCACCTGTAAAAAGAACCAATCACATGCAAGCTCTTAGATCATGATCATATGGCTCTTTCTTCATCATGGACTTTGATCAGATGACATGAATTGACTTTGAGATCCCAAGAAGCCCCATGGAGTTGCCACATGGCAATCTCACATTAGAACTTAGGAGCTTGATGAGTGTTAATTTAATGTACACGTGACCATTATTTTACATCTATAAGACCATCATTGACATCCGTTTGACCATTAAATTTAATCCTACCAAACTGAAAATACTTCATGAGATTAAATTTGACATCTTCATGAATGTCATTTGAACATCTGAAAGGATTCCATTGACGTCTGTGAGGCCCTCAAAATTATGCTCATCTAAGAATTTTACTTGGACCAAGGGGGGCATGTTTTATGTCATTTTAAGGGTCATTTTGATTTAAAACTTAGCATAAAATGTTTTAACCTAAGTATTTTCATGTTTATTAATATGAAATAGACTTAGGTAAAAGCAATTTAGCCTAAGTTATTTTATGCTTATGCAATGATTAAATCTTATTCACTTTATAGGATCTAATGGTCTATGCTTCATTTTGGTAGATGATCTAATGGTGTAAAATCATTGATGACTTTTCAATAGATCCTTTAGAGCCCATAGGCTCGACACATGGTGAACACACATCTAATATGTGACTGATAAAGGTGTTAGAGCTCAGAAATGCCATTGAAGTGTTAAGTGGCACAACCACAAAGCTCAATACCAAAAGGGACCAATGGTAAGCTAGGGCCTAGATCATAATCAATGACCCATGATAATCCTTGGTTAATCAAATGATGCAAATGAGATGGAATTTTAAAATGATAATGGCTAGTGATTCAAAGGCTTTTATAAAAAATGCCATGAAAGGTCGTAGATAGATGCCAGATTAGCACCATACAAGCACAAAGTGATTAAATAGAAGATCTTGTGTGATTGAGAATACAAACATATAAAGGCAAAATTCCACATCAAATTTGAAGCACATATGAGATGAAATATAAATGAGCTACTACCATTAAAGCTTCAAAGCCCTCACACTTGCATAAAGGACCCTAATTAGACTTAGATTGATTATAGTGAATCCAAAAGAAGTTAAATTATGTTTTAAGCATGAAAGAACTAACCTAGAGATCATTTACAATCTAGTTGTGAGAAAATTGCAAGTATAAATAAGCCATGGCATCCCAAAAGAAACAATACAAAGATGAGATAGATTTGTATTTTTCCACAAACAATGAAGGGAGAGTCTTCAAGGATACAGACCTAAAAATTACTACATTAAACATAGGTAATAAGAACTGGTCTAAGCTCTTCTAGACTATTGAGGAGATGTAGGATATCACCAAAGAAGAGTAAAATATTGATACTATAATTAAGAGGTACTATGACCTAGTTACAATCTAAATAGCCAATCTTCATCATGTAGTTGCTAAACCTAAGGTAATCCACTATATTGACATCCTTTCTCCCATTTTCAAGTATTGTAGGATTGAATAGGGGTGGATCATCCATGAAAGAACCTTTAAAAGAGTTTAATTCATTTCACCATTAGCCTTTGAAGTTATTATAAGCTCCCAAAACCCCAACTAGATTTGCCCACTATTAAGGAATGGATTGGCAAGAATGATCTTGACACCATCCTTAGAACATGGATTTTCCAAGGGAGCCATGTGATTAATACCTTACTAGAAACATCCTAGTTTCCTAATTTATAGAGGGAATTAGGGTAATTATGACCCTTTTAAATAGAATCTCTAGAGCCCCCTCAACCACATTTATTAGTAATAACTAGGTATTCTATGTCTACTTCATGGTAGAGAAATAAATCACTCTTCCAATTAGGGAGATGATCAAAATATACCTAAAAATACAATTAACAACAACTAGGAAGAAGACCAACACCTAATTTTTCATGATTTCCTATCTGTTGGATGCCTTACTAGCCTCCACCTAGATCCCCTATATCAACAATTGGTCACCTAAATGCAGGTTTACAATATTTCACCACTATTCAAAGCTTCACATATTCAAGTATAGGCATAATATGAAATTAATTTTTGATTATTTCTACATTGCTTTAGTAGAAACCATCACTAGGATCTCAATGTCTAAGGTAATCCCTCGAATAAAGAAGTATGTAAAACTAATGGGAGACATTTGGTTATATCTAGATTATACAGTGATCAAGATAGAGGGGATTATGATCCAACCCTACATATTACCTATCCATGTTCCCATCAAGCTAGTAGAGTAAGATATTACATACCAAATTCTTAATGGTATGGATAGGGTATGTAAAGATAAGAGGAAGGGCATCTTCTATCTCTTTTCTATAACCATTGGTAGGACTATGTTGCATAATTAGGATCAAGTGAGTACTATGGCTAGGCATAGGGACTCTTTCATATTGTATCATGATGAGATAAATATGTGGGACCCCAAAGGCACAATATTTACATAATTAAAATCCAAGTAGTTACCCAAAATAGTGTATGTACACCAATTTAGTATCCATGACACCATTTATATCAAATCAAACACTTTTGAGGAAATATTGGCAAGGCTCAAGGGACATAATATCAAACTTGAGCATAGACTATCCACTAATGAGAAGCCACTAGGGGATATATGGAAAATGGCACCTCTTCAATTTAACTTTTTGTCTAGACCTTTTAGGCCACCTCAAGAAAAACCATAGATAGAAGTGCAACTGTAAGAAAAAAATACACAAGGTCTTGGTAAAGATAATTTGGAAGAGAGACCTAGTGAAGGACCCTCATCCTTAGTCCCTCTTAACAGACTTGCATCTCTAGTGGAATACTTAGACATGATTTCGTTAGGTCTTGATGAAATAGTAGAGGATGCCCTTAAGGTCCTTGTTGAGGCATATGGCACTGATGAAGAAGAGGGGCATGTTGAGTAGGCATAAGCCTAGGAAGAGAGGTTGAGAAAGATAAAGGAAAAGAGGTTCCTTTGGGCTTAGTTCTAGTAGCTCCCCCATAGAAGAGAAAAGCAAAAGTAGCCTTGGTCCCAGTTGGGTCAAAGAGGCCAAAGTTGAATTTCACTCATCCCATAAGTGAAATCAACTTATTTAGTGAGGAATACCATATTTATAGATCCATCATCCAAAATTGGTTCATATATGAAAAAATGCAAAAGATTCCCAATTTATCTCACTCTTGGGCATTGACCCAAACTATTAACATTGATGTACATGAGGACATCAAGCCTTGTATAAAGGATTTGATGATAGAGGAAGAAGAAAGAAGGCTAGTGATCACTATAGGGTTGAAAAGAAAATAAATGAATGCTTTAGGAACATCAAGCAACTCAAGAATAGAGGTCCCATAACCTCCAAAGTACATAAAGTCATCTACTACTATGTAATTCAATCAAAATAAAATTGGATTAGAGATAGTCACCATAAGGAAAGCCATGGTGGAAACTAAAGAGTTCACATTCTAAAAGGTTGAACATTTTAATAGATTAACTCTAGTTGGAGGGTAGAATCTTGGGGAACTACCCATCCATGAAGAGGATATCAAGAGCTTAACAAAGGATCATTTAGCTCAAGTTAGAGTAGACATCATGGGAATGAAGCAAATGAGCTATAAATTAGAGAATGAAAAGGAAAACTTAGACACCCAGGCTATATTTTTAGTGTATGAGGTTATAATAAATATGTTTGAAGTATCCTTTTTTGATATGCTTGACTCTTTAAAATAAATGAAGCTAAGACAAGATGCATTGAACCAACATAATGAGGTGGAAAAATGATTGATAATAGAGTGACTAGATATAGAGGCTAAAATAAAGGATCTCATAGATATATTGATTAAGAATAGAATTCCAAAGTTCAAAACCATTATCCAAGCCCACCTAAATTCTATATTAGGGATAGCGGTAGATAAGATCTAGAGTTTAAGTGCTTAGTTAATAGGCTTAGATAGACTCCTAAGAGAAGATAAGGAGTTGATTACTAGAATTAAGCAATTACTTGGCACCATGTTGGCTAATCCTAAAAAGTCTAAATCCATAGGAATTTTTGGTGATGAGGAATATAAACATAGAGTCACTTTGGTCATGTAAAAAGTAAAGGGTAAAAACTAAGGTCAATCAGGCAGTGATAATAACAAAATTTTGGGGATGATCTTCACTACTAAATAAAATATTCTAAAAGCCAGGATTATTAAATAATCTATGAAAAGGGATGATAGAGATTTTAAAGACTTATCTGACCAAGAAGATGTATACCTCTTGAAGCCAACTGTAGATATGGAGCTTATCAAGGAACAACATCAAAAAACTATGGTGCTTTTGCAAGAGCAATAGGGGAGTCCTTTGGTAATGGGCCCACCAATTAGTTAATATTCCTTTTTTTAAAAGCATTTTAATATTTGAAATAAGAATATTCTTTTGTAAAGGCATATGCTAGTCTATAAGCATATTTGCCTCTAGGTTTGTCTAGTTTAGAAAGTCAAGTGTATTCTAGAATTTTTTGAAAAATGATAGCTATCATTATATTTTACATTTGTATCTTGTAACTAACTGGTATATTTCCTGATCTTTCTATAAAAGGTATTATTACCATCTTGTAAAGGAGAGAATTTTGTGCAAAATTTGTATACTTTGAACAATTAATACTATCAAAGAATTCTATGAAGATTGTCTAAATTTGATGTGTCAATTGTTAATGTGGGTTTCTCTCAATCATTGGTTCTAAAGATTGAATTTGAATAGTTTAATGAATGCTAAATTTTCATTTGTCATACATGGTTGCTAATTTGTGCTTATGCTAGATTAGTTGAAGGATCTTGATTTTGTTTTGCTTCATTTATTTTGTATTCAGATGTACTAATGCTATTTGAGTTTGGTAACAAATATTTAAAGTAGAATCCAATTCTTACTTGTATAATTTAATATTAACCTAATAAATTTGCTTGGTGTATGGTGAAGTCTGAGCTTACACTATTTTTCATCATATACTAGTTAAATACAGGTTCAATTATAATTGAAACTTTGTCATGATATTTGAGTTAAGGATTAATAATAACTTATTTTATTTCTTCCTTACCCTTTTCTTTTAATTCTTTTTTAACTAGATCAATTTAGTCTAAATTTATTATACATATTCATTTAGATTAGCCTGGAGGTTAAGCTTTGGTCATAATTCACTATTATTAGCAAAGATACTTACACTTCACAAAGACTTGGTCCATATGGCTCCCAACCATCAATTCATATAAATTTTGTGGAATAGATAAACATTTCCCTATCGCTATTTCACCATAGGTAACATAAGTTACCAAAACCTGCTACTCAAGCTCTGAATTCCTAGAATTCTAAAATGAGAAGTGTTATTTGAACACTAAGGACATCCCTATGGTACACATAGAGGAATCAATAGACCCAAACCTGCATGCCAAAGTAAAATAAAAAATTGACAACATGTTGGCTATACAAGGTATTTATCTTGTTGAATAATCTAAATGGGTAAGCCCAATGGTGATTAATATTAATAAATATATACGCATTTGAATATGCATTGATTTTTGATAGTTGAATGTCACATGGGTCATTGAACCATTTTCAACCCCTTTCATTGAGGATATTGTGTAAGGAATGGTGGGTTTTGATATTTACACATTCATTGATTAGTTCTCTGGTTACCATCAAGTGTAGATTGAGAAGGAGGACAAACCCAAAATAACATTCACAATGAATGGGGTTCATTTGATTATAATGTTATGCTATTTGGGTTGAATAACACACATAATTTATTCTCACACATTGTAGTAACAAAATAAAAATACTTCATTCACCACTTATTATAATTATATCTAGATGATTGAAATATATATGGGTTAGTAAAGGACTATCATATTAATCTTCACTTGATGTTTGAGCATTATTGATAATTATATGTTTCACTAAATTTGAATAAGTGTGTGTTTGAAAAACCATTTTGGATGATACTTTTACATGTTATCTAAAAAGAAGGCATTAATTTAAATCTATACAAATTAACCATTATCTTTTAATTAGAGGCACCAAAAATTCAATAGGATGTAGGATCATTCCTTGGCCACACAAACTAATATCATAAATTCATAAAGAACCATGCAAAAAGTGTTGTGTCAATGGAATAATTCTATGAAAGGATGGCCCATTATTATTTAATAAGAATAAACAAGAGGTTTTTGATAGATTGAAGGATAATATTATGAGTGCACCATCTTAAAATTATCAAACTAGAATACCCATTTCCATGTCCACATGGATACTTTGGGCACAAATTTTGGTGTCATTTGACACAACTAGGGGATGGTAAGATGGACCATCATATCTAATTTTTTATTTGGAAGCTCATTTTATTAGAAAAAAACTACATGAAAACCAAGAATGAAGTAATTTTTATGGTATTCATGCTTCAAAAGTTTTACCAATACCTTTTAGTTACTCCATTTGTGTTCTTCATAGATGAATAGGAAATCATGTATCTCATGAAAAAACCAAGATTATGTGGGAGGATATACTAATGGATTTTTGTGTTTTAAGAATTTAAATTATTTGTGGTCAAGCTAGTAAGCAAAATTATGTAACTAACTATTTTTTTTGAATCACTATGGGAGGATGCAAAAAACATGAATGATGAAATTTTAGATGTAAAAATGTACTATATACAACACATTCTCGAGGACCCAACTAACATTTATCCATTCCTCACTTCAAGATTTGATCCAAGTGACTAAAAAGTGAAGGACAAGAAAAAATTAAAAATCCACATGGTACCCTAACAATTGATTAGTGAAGAGCTCTAGAAGTTGGGAAGAGATGAAATATGATGACATTATATTATGGAACATGAACATGCTAATGTTATACACAAAGGATGTGAAGGGATTGTGGGAGGACATTATATAGGAGAAGATACCACACACAAGATATTATTTTTTATTTTATGGTGGAAAAACCTATTTAAAGACATGAAATGCTATGAAAAAAGATGTGATGTATGTCAACATATTGGAAACATAATCATTGTAATGAAATGCCTATGATTCCTATCACTTCTACGAATAGTTTCTAAAATGGGTGATTAATTTTTTAAGACCAATATCCATATCTATGTGTAGAACTATAAAACATAATATTATCACTACTATAAACTAATTAAATAGATGGGCAGAGGCAACACCAACAAATAATTTTATAACACCACCATCATGTTTCCTTTAGAAAAATATCATTAGATATTATGAATGTCTCTTGAGCTTAACCCATAGTTTACATACCCATTTTTTGAATGAAACAATGCAAATTTTATAGTTCTAATTCATGGTTTCACACCAAAAGACTATCCATTATCACCCTTAGGAAAATGACAATGTTTGATCATTCAATTAACCTTTGGCCTAACCTTGACAAAAATTTGTGGTCATATGCAAAAACTAGTATGACTAAGTTTTTGTAGTCTTATGAGAATATCATAACACTCATAAGAACCTAAAAAGTATAAACCATTACAGTTGGTATTTAGGATAGAATTAGTCTTGCCCATGGAATTTTTGGATCCCTCTCTAAATATTGCATGAATTGGTTGAATGGACGATAAGGAATATCTTGATGCATGCCTTGAGTAGGTCAAAAAGCTAAAGAAAGTGAGTTATAGATAAATTGAGCCAAACAGTAGATAAGGATTGATATAAGACTTGACATGACACACATATAAAAGGTAAGATCTTGTGAAATGGGACAAATGTCTATTATATTTTTGTAAATATGATAAACATCTAGGAAAGTTCCATATACATTGGATGGGACCCTACATAGTTCATGATTTTTTAGAAACATCCACATGTGAGTTGTGTAAATTATATGGTGAAATAACCCTTGGGAATATCAATGGGTGTATAATTAATCCCTATCAAAACTAACATGTAATTTAATTTTTCAAACATAAATTATATGCCATAGTAGTTTTTCTTTTCTATTATAGTAGTAATTTATTCATTTTTCAACATAAGTGCAAATGTTTTTTCTTATGCCTCTAGATATAGTAATAAATCACATAACCTTTTAAGGCCAATTAGACAAGTTGAGATAGGTTTTTTCATTTTAAACCCTATATTATACATCTAAGTTCTTTTAGTAGAGTGTTTGTCATGCCATGTTTTTGGTAAAAGTTTGTACTTCTCAAATGTGGTTTCCAATTTTCTAAGTAATATTTTTTCTAGTCTTGGACAATTATTTTATCCATATATAACTAAATATATTAAATAAAATTTGAAAATAATAGAGGCCCAACACTATGAAGGGAATACTGACACATTTTTCTATAATTTCCTATCATATGTGGTGCATTAGAAAAATTAGACATTTGCTATGCTAGAAGAATAATAAAAAAACTTAGCGTGGGGTATAGTATATAGGGACAAAAAATAATTACAAATGAAAAATAGGTGATTTGAGAAAAAAATTGATGAAGTATCTAGAAATATGAGGTCTACAAGGCAAGGGAGCATGATGGGAAAAGGATATGTGACACACTGAGGAACACATGGAAAAGGGAGATGGTAGAGGTTGCACCTGGATAGAGTCATTCATAGTGATGTCTCTAGTATTATACACCATAAATTATTTATAATCAATAAATTCATTAATAATAAATGCATTAACAAATACAACACATTGGGAAGTGACAATAATGGTTACCTAAGTATACAAATTTTACTATTAGGGTAATTTAAATGTTTCTAGCATTAGATAATTCCATCTACAATTATTTTATAATTATTTGTAACTATAAAGAATATTTGAGACACCAAACACCATAGAGTAATAAAAATACAAATTAAAAAATAATTCATGTTGTAATTGAGAAAACTGAGGTATTTGAGCCCAACATTCAACTCCACAACAAATTGTGCAACATTTATAACAAAAAAAATGATCAGATGAGTAAATATAAGGTATAATTAAAAAAGTTAAAGTTTTAGGGTAAAATAAAGCTTAGGTCTAGGTCATTTTTTTTGGATTATGGAAAAAATACTTCCAATAAATAGATAAGATTAGGGGTACCAGAAAAATCAATAATGCAAGGGTTTGTCAGAGGGTATTTAGGACCAAAATTCTAGTTAAAATCAAATTCAAGGGTTTGGGCCAAAATAATCAAGTAGTCACAAGTGTAATAAAGTTAAAAATCCACCTTGGGCTGACCCAATTATCATTAAATAGGTAAATTCAAATTAATTTGAAGGGAAGGATAAAGACGCATTGATAGAGTTTGCCTAAATGCAATATCTAGACAACAATTTGCATAGAGAATTTTGTGTATCACAATTTGTGAAACATAAAGTAAAGGACTATAATAATCATAGAGGAAAGCATGGAATAGACTTAAAAAATTATTATATAGTGTAAATTTGGAGGTTATATATATACAAAATTATTATATTTGATGTAAAAGTCAAGGTGGCATTGGATAAAATAAGCGTATTACAATTATTTGAGTTACCCTATTTTGGAAACCAATAACTTTGGCACATTTCATATTATTAAAAATTTATAAGGAATAATTGTGTTTTGTAGGCATATAATGAATCTCTCCCTAGGGAAAATTATAAATTCAATAGGATTTTTTTGCTTTGGTGATATATAAAAATCATACTGGCTAATACTCAGGAGGAGAGAGGGTTTCCAAGTTTGAAACTATAATAAGGATAAATTCACTTTTCTCTTTTGAGAATATTAGATATTGTGCCACTTGGGTAACTACAAGATTATTCAAAACCAAATTATGAGGACCTAGCAAATGAAATAACATTAACAAGTGATTTCTCTATATCATGCTTAGGATGGGTGTGAAGGGGGCATACATAAATATTTCAAAATGTATCTTTGATTCAATCATTGAAAGCATGGATAAATATCATTGCACTAGTGAAATTTTTAAATGAGGGCATGATTTTGATTCTATTAGTATTTGATGAAATCATAATACATGATGGGTATGATGAGATGACTTGGTTCTATCCACTATGGGAATTTTCATCCTTAAAAAGCTATAACAACCATTTTATCTTGGGACCTAAAAAAAACTAAAAGTTCAAGATGTTTAGTAACCTAGTCTATATATTTAGGGATGAATGGTGTGTCCCAAAGAAAATTTTAGATTCATATAGGGGGTATGAATAGTTTTAAATAATGTGACACCATTCACTCTCAAGTATTTTCCTCATGGATGGCAACATGCCTGATTAGATCAAACTACCATATAGGTTTTTAGTGTGATATTTTGGCAATGTAGTTAACAAAATACTAAATGTATAATATATACGTGTGGATGCTACTTAGATTAATGTGAACATAATACTATTGAGAATAATATATTTATACCCATGAAATATGGTAATAAATGATGAAAGCATGTTTGATGATGACTCAACCACAATATACCCCTTAGTAATGGATATAATAGTGGTCTTGTGTAAAATATATTACAAGTTGAATCCCAAAAAGAAGGAAATTAAGGATTAAGGTACACATGGGAAAGTATAAGGGCACATATAGATGGATTTGGAAGTCCCTATGTCCCCATAAAAAAATAAGGCATGCACTAATCAGTATGTAGAAGTGTCATCAAGTGGAACAACCAAGAATCCTAAGAAAAGGAAACACACTTTGCCAAAACAAATTGAGGAATATTACGAGAACATAAAATCATGTTAGGAAGACATTATACCTTTGAGAAAGAATAATTAGCACATTCTTATCCATAAATCCCCATATAAGATACAATCATCACCCCAAAAATATTCATCAACTAGGGTACGCACACCACATCCATCTCCATATAATAAAATCATGATTCTACCTTCACCACCAAAGGAACCTCAACATAATACATAACTTACACCATTTTATAGTACCAACCCTCACCAAGGAAGTGTACCTGCAAAGATAACCTATCTAGAGTCTCAAAAGGTCATAATATAATAACCCAATAAAAACATTATGAGCACATCAACTATTGAATATGTAATCAACTTAGGGGATAAGGCTACTTTATAGATGTAAGATTAGATGGAAGAAATATTTAATAAAGGGGATAAAGATAAGGAAACATGAAGATTCAAACCTAAGGAGTGATGAGGTAGAAGAGGAGGATGAGGGTGAAACACACAAAACCCTAGAGTAGAAGGTGCTAGAAATTGAAACAACATATGGATAAGGATTTGATGGAGGTGTGAAGGCAATTAGGGAGAGAGATAATGTACCTTCCACCTCTAAGTTAGAAAAATATGAGTCATTATATGAGAATAATACCAAGAATGAAGACATGATAATAATGGAAAATATCCAAAAAAGAGTGGAGGATAAAGGCCTCTAATTATAGAATACATGAATGGGGGAAGTGTGACTATATAACTACAATGACATATTTCCTTCATAATTGAGAAACATTTAGATGAGTCTATGTTTAAAGTACCCTTTAGCTCCCTACATGATTAAGATCCTAATACCATCAAAGAATAATGTGAGATAATACATATTTGCATAAGTAAAATTAATGATTTTGAGACTAGAAGTGAACTACTAAAGTTGGTAGTTGAGATGACATGAAAAAATCATGAACACCACCACTATTAACATCTAAAAATAAAATTTGATGTAGGCATAAAATAAAAGTGCAAAAATAGAAAAAATATGGTTTTTTTAGTCATATAAAATGTGAAAATTGGTAAATTTAATGTGGTTAATGACACCCAACCCATAGGTCCCTCTTTCTTGCTCTCATGACCCTCATAGACATCTTTTCACTGATTCCTAGTCATCCATAGCCTTCCAAAATTAATCCTAGCTTAGCTAGACTACTCTTTCCATGACTAACCCATCCCCCTAGGCCATTTTATCTTAGGACAATAGCACCACAATTGGAATATAGCATTGGTGCCACTCCTATCCAATTTTGGTGCTCTTATCCAAGTGCATTTTTGGTCCCAATGGTCAGTTTATTCTAGTTCCACATCCTTCTCCTTATCAGCCTAACATGAGTACATTCAACCCATGAATAATATATCCCTATAAAATTCCATTCAAATATCATTTGGAAAGGGTTGGAAATTATCACTAAGCAAACAAGAATACAAGCAAGACTACTCAAGCAATCTTCCCTATTCTCTGCATACAACCAACCAATATACTTACAATATTATTTAGATCCTTACACCAGTCCCTAGCTACCTCAAGCACATCTAGTTTAGCATTTTTAATATTTATACACTTAATTATACAAATCACATCAAGTGGGAGAGCTACATATGGCCTAATCCCTCTTTGAAGTATTGGTATATAGGCAATGTGCCCATACAAGGGGTGTGGATACACGTTCAATGAAAATTACAAACACTAACCCCAATATTTCTTGAAATTGGTCAAATAATAATGGAATATAGGGTTTTAAGAGAAAATCTACTCTAAAAAGAGCTCTATAGACTTCCAACTGTCAAAACTTCATGGATAGGGTCATACAGACCTGGCAAACAAAACCCATAAAGCTCAGATCCTTATGACAACAATAGTAAAGGTGGACTACAGTGCCGATGCCACTCTTATCCACTTTTAGTGCTCATGTCTAATCATAAAATGAAGGTTAGATATCAGTTTGTGGTAGTGTCTTAGTTTTATATAGTGAATATTAGACCCTGTCTTAGCTTTATCAGTGAGTTTCTAGCTAAGACTTCTTTTCCATCTCTTATTACTATTTTTATAAGGATCAAAATTATAATTTAATTTACACAAATCAGTATATTAATTATTTCATATTTATTTATTTATTTATTTTACTACTCACACCCTTTAACTAAATTAGGAACAGTACACAAATATTCCCAAAAATTGTTAAATCATTTGGTGAACCTGACTTACTTTGTTTATGCATAACAACCATAGAAAAACTAGGGTAAATTTCTTACTAATTTTTCCTATTTTTTTAATTTTTTACTTTCATAATAAAATTAGGAAATAGCTTAAAATTTTAAAATTTCCTAGTAATTTTAAAATAATTCTCTTTCAAACCCTAGTTTCCCATACTAGGTCCTAGTATTTTCCCAATAATTTTCTAATTTTTACTAGAATATTAAAATTATAAATTCACTTCAAATTTAAAAATTCAATAGTAATTTTCAAAAACAATTTTTTTTTAAAAACCCTAGTTGCACATACTAGGTTCTATTCAATCAAGCATTTTCCAATATTTTTTTAAAATTTTAGTTGCATATTTAAATAAAAAATCCACTTTCATTTTCAAAATTCCATAGTATTTTTCAAAAAATAAATCATCTTTCAAAACCTAGTTTCCTATACTAGATCCCATTGCTTCTTGAGGTATCACCTTACATGTTTATGAGTTTTGTATCCTTTTTATGCAATTTCTAGTTAACTATTTTTAGGACTTTACATTTCCTATATTCAATAATTTCATTTTATACCAATTTGCTTATTATAAATTATTACAAAAAATTCAAACAAATTTCAATTTGTTTTCTTACCTTAATAACATCCCAATACACCAGTTTTGATGAAACTAATAAAAGGGAACTTCAAGAAATCTTAACTAAACACTCTGACATGAAAGATAACATGATTAAAATAATATAAGAAGAATAAAAATAAGTAAACAATGGTCAATATTCCTAAACCATAAAGCAAACAATTTAAAATGACACTATAGGGGAAAATTTCTCTCAACAACCCCCTATAGCAGCCTAACCTACCTCTATACCACCAGCTACAACTAGTACATCTTTGTCTCCTAATGTGGCAACCCTTGTGCAAGAGATAAGATCTCTTCAATCCAAGGTTAAATCTTAAGCAAGGTGCCTCTAGACCTATGCAATATTTAGATTCTTTTACTCTATATCATACACCATTGGCACATCACATTACTTCTACACCCTTGCCACAAGGTTTTGTTCAACCCAAGCTTACTCTATATGATGGTAAGGTTGACCTAGAGACACATTTGAGAGATTTTTATGCAACATGCTTAGACTATGTCCCAAATTACTGGCTATTTACCAAGTTATTTTCATGGAGCCTAAAGGATTATGATTTACAATGGTTCTATAGTCTATCAAATCAATCGATCAATGCATTCAATCCTTTATCTAACATGTTCTTATCTCATTTTAGCATTAACATTGGTTATAAGGTTTCATATGCCCAAGTTTCATAAAAGAAACAAAGGTCATATGAGCATCTCATAGATTATTTTCTTTGATATAAGACTATTTTGGCTAAGATGACTAGCCCCATGGTTGATCAAGAGTTACAAGATCTCTTCAAACAAAGTCTTCTACTAGCTTTACATAAATCACTTATGTTTAAAAGATTCTCTTTCTTTACTAAATTATGTCACACACTAAAGGAAAGAGAAGTCAAACTAATTTCAATTGGAAAAATCAAGTACACAAGTATCTCAGAAACAACAAATAGGAGTAACAACAAAGTCTCATACAAAGTCAAGGTTAATAATAGCAAGTGTTATAATCAACTGATAGTTAATGCAACTTTTGAGCCCCCTCAATGAGTGGTTTTATTAGCACCTCCTCAATGAACCTTTACAAATCTACCAATTTCTCTAGTTAGAATTTTATAGTAGTGATTAGAATGTAACATCATATCTCTCCCTCTTATTTGAGAAATTGAACCAACAAAGCCCTTCCACAGGGACATGATCAAAATGTATTTTGTAAGTTTTAAAGGGCATTAGGCCATACAAAAAATAGATAAATCAATTTGAGACACAAGATACAAGATTTAATAGATGAAAATCATATTTATTTAATATACATACCCACTCGGGGCATCTTCTACATGACTACATCATCTAGGTTATGTTATTCCTACACCACACACTTTAATTATCATATTAATGTACATTACTTGCTAGCTTACGTAGATTATTGTATCAACATCTCACTAGTATATAACACTTGTGTATTTCTTAGCATATACCTAGTTGTGTATTAACATGTCTTTCATTCTTTCCCTCTTGCTTTGATTAGTTTGATGTGATTATATTTCTAGTTATTACATGCTTTACTTTCTTGTTTAGCTTAGCTAGATTGTTTGCATTTCTCAATTCCTAATTTGTCTCCTGTATGTGCTTTAGGACACTTACCAATGTCTTTTGATTCTATTTATGTGTGTTGCATAGGAAATTTTCCAATGTCCTTAGTCTGTAATCTTTTATGTAATTGTGGCCCTTGAACCAACCCTTGCTTGTTTCAATTGTATGTGTTTACAACATTTGAACATGCCTTGTATGCTTGCTTTTTAATTTGAGTGACATGTGCCCATGTTCATTATTTGCTTGGCCCCTTTGCCATTTTTTTATGATTATTTATTTGTACACTTGATTGCTTATTTTATTCTCATTATTTTCAATGCCATGATCCACATCATGCATTATCTTGCTTTCTTAGATGCCATGATGGACATCATACTCCATCCATTCATGACAACTAACAACTAACACTTTTAGTTTCAATTTAGTACATTGTATATGATATTACATTGTTTTATCTATTTATGTATACCCCTATTGATATAATAATATCTCAATACAAACCATGTTATATCTTAAAATATCTTGTCGATTATAATTGCTATATCATGTATCTTTACAACATAACACACTAGTAGGGCTCTTTATTTTGAAGGAAATCATTGTAGGGTCTTCATTTCTACCCTAAAAAGAGGGGGAAAAAAGGTTTTTTCATAGAGATTAGAGATCTCAACAATAAAAAATCTAGCTTTTAGGACACCAAAAACAATAACCAGACATCAAACTAGTCAAAATAGACCATGTAAATAATGAAAATGTTAAAACAGTTACTAGATTTGGCCCAGAACAATAGTGTCAAGATTGGAGAAAGACGTTGGTGCCACTACTATCCATTTTTTGTGCTCCTATCCAAACAATTAAAAACCCAAACTTTTTATAAGTGGGTAGAAAAGTAGGTTCAACTATAGTTTTGTATAGTCAGACTAGTTTAGAATCATTAGTTTTTAGTTTCCTTTGGCTCAAAAAATCTAGATATAGGGGGAATTATGAATAGAATGATGTACCTCACTTCCAATTTTAGATATGATAGTTGGTATAAATTCTAGATCATAATCCATGTTTTAGACACCAATGATTGGGGGGAAATGTGCATGGTACATTTTTTTTCTTTTCTTTTCAAGTTCAGTATTACCTAGGCATTCTTAGTAGTTATGTGACTTATTCCATCTGTAGGTGGTTGGAATAATTTAGGAGTGGATTTTCATACAAATCCTAACTTATACATTTTAGAGTGGCTCTCATATAAGCCTAGTGCACCAGTTTTGGAGTGGCTTTCATATAAGCCTAATATCCATCTTTTGGAGTGGCCAAGAGTGGCCTAGTTTCTAGCATACATTTGGCTATCTATGCTAAAATTTTTAGATCATATTACATTCATATGCTTTAATATTCATCTCATATGACACACATTTCATACCGGCATTAGTTCATAGCTTCACTTCATGGGGCAAAGATGGAGCTAAAGGATTAGCTAGCCTTTATATTCTTGAGCCACCTATTGAAATGGATTAGACACATAGTCCAAACATCAAGAAACACACACATGATCACATATATTCACTTAGTGGGTGATGATGGAGCCAAAGGGATAGCCTTTGAATTCTTGAGCCACTCTTGGGGAATTAAACACTAAACTCCATTCATGATATTACTCTTGGTATAACACATATCTAGCATCACTCAACATCATAATAGGTTTTGTATTGGTTCATGTAGTTGGTGAGGTGTATTCATTCCTTTATCTTTCTCTCTCTTACCTATATTTATATGTTCTTATTTTATATATAACATATCTAGTAAGAAATGATATACTCTTTATTTTCTTTTGCATATTTACAATTTATAGTGTGCTCTCTCTATGCACACCTAACATCACACAACTTCATGAGCTTCACCCTTATAGGTATGTTTATGTATTCTTTCTATTTTTCCTTTATCCTAGTATTTTTATTTTCTACATCACTAGAATAAAATGGGGGAAATTTAGTCATATAAAATATGAAAATTGGTAACTTAAGTGTGGCTAATGACACCAAACCCATAGGTCCCTCTTTCTTGCTCTCATGACCTTCATAGGTATCTTTTCATTGATTCCTATTCATTTTTAGCCTTCCAAACTTAATTCTAGCTTAGCCAAAGTTCTCTTTCGATAACTAATCCATCCACCCAAGCCCTATCAACTCAAGACAATAGTTCCAAACTTGGACTATAGCACTGGTGCCACTCCTATCCACTTTCAGTCTTTCCATTTAAGTGCATTTTTTACCTCAATGATTAGTTTATTTTGGTTCCCCATCCTTCTCCTTTTTATCCTAACATTAGTACATTCAACCCATGACCTATAGATCCCTATAAAATCCCATTCAAAGATCATTTGGAAAGGGTTGGAAATTATCACTAAACAATCAAGAATATAAGTAAGACTACTCAAGCAATCTTCCCTATTCTTTGCATACAACCATCTAATATACTTACAATATTTTTAAAATACTTATACCAATCCCTAGCCACTTCAATCACATCTAGTTTAGCATTTTACATATTCATACACTCAATTGCATAAATCACATCAAGTGGGAGAACTACATATGGTCCTAATCCTATATAGTGAATATCAAATCCTATCTCAAATATATCAGTCAGTTTCTAGCTAAGTCTTATTTTCCATATCTTATTACTATTTTTAAAAGGATCAAAATTATAATTTAATTTGAAACAAATAGTAGCTTAATTATTTCATATTTATTTAATTATTTTACTACTCAGACCCTTTAACTAAATTAGGAATAATACACAAATATTCCCAAAAATTGTTAAATCAGTTGTAATGGAATTAAAGTTCCTTAAACTTTATTGGCATATTATAAAAGATAAACCTATATTGATGGACATAGTTAACTTATATGGGGTGAGAGAAATTTATAAATTAATTATCATGGTATACCACTTATTTAAGAAAGTAAAAGTCACATGGAGTGAGTATAAAAATAAGGAAAAGGCATAGTTTGATTTTTTCTAAAAAACTACAATGTTGTGAAAATATACTTGGTGAGATCACTATCAAGGCATTAAGGGCCAAACAATTATTTTTAATTTTTTTGTAATAGATAATAGTAATAAGTGTGTGTATGTTCATATAAAAATATAACGAGGAGGATATAATAACACAAATATACCTAAAGAAGGATAAATCTAAGAGAAACTAACTTCTTAAGTATGCAGAATAATTGGGGAAATAAATGTGAGAGAAATAAGTTGACAAAAAATGCCCTTGACTAGGTATTATAATACACTATATATATATATATATATATATATATATATATATATATATATATATATATATATATATATATATATATATATATATATATATATATATATATATATATATATATATATATATATATGATGAAATTAAAATCCATAAATTTCAAGAGAAAACCACCACATTAAAGTTTTAAACAACAGGAGTTTACACTAAATCAAAACTAATCCAAGTGACACTAACAAGATGGATTAGTTTCAAATAATAAGTACAAAGAGATGTACCTAAGTTTTTTTCTATCATAGAAGCAATAAAAGGGTTTCCCAAGGGTGGATAAACATAATAGTGTGGTTGGATGTTGGATCCCATTTTATAAATAAGTATAGGCACATACCATTATATGAAGTCTTCAAGGCACAAATAGGCCATTCACATTTTGGATAACAACGTGTAAGAATGACAGGTCATGAAACACTTATAAGGAAGATCCCATTTTTATTAAGTTCAACATAATGTAAATGAGGGAAAGCATCAATCAAGTATGGGTGGTGTATATTTACTTTAATACTCATGAGTGTCTAATAGGATATTTAAAAAGTCATTGGTTGTGCTCTACATAATGCATTGGTCAACTCAAAATAAGAAACATTAGAACTAGGAAGGAGGTTGCATAGGCCATAGAGAAAGAGAGAGGAGCTTTAAGTTAGGACTAACAAATTTATTCCACAAGAAGATTATTTAAGAAAAAACCATGAGTAGATCTTGTGCATCATGGCACAAATCTATGATATATTTTATTTAGGATATTGAATGTAAATTAGTTAGGGCTACTACTTATATAAAGCTATTATGTATATTTAAGAATGCACATCAATGAGTTGTAAATGAAAGGTTGGTGTTGGGTACTATAAAATCCCAACTTACTTCACAAAAATATATTGAGATATAGAGTGTTAGTGTTATGTTGATTGAATGGAAAGATAATGTTAATGAGTATAATATGTCATGTTATGGATTACCATTGAAAAGCATAACTAATAAGCATGTAATATTTAATCAATAATTATGTAATGTTGTGCTATGTTTTTCTTACTTGTTATTTCAATAGTATAAGAATAGACTATGAGTATGTATGTGTATGAAAACATTTGTGTAATTCTATGGATATGATATACTATATACCTTGGAATAATTAAAATATTAGTTTACTCATTTTTTTTACTACATAATTGAGGTACTAAATTTGTGTGCAACCAACCCAAATATGACTTGGCACTCTCTCAACACCTCAATTGAGAACACTAACCTTAGTGTGATATGATATCATAATAGGGTAAATACTGTTTGGGTAAGAACTAGTGGTGTAGAACTCATAAAGTGCACAAGTTTATTCCTCAACATATAATAACATTTGATTTTATGGATACAATTCAAAAACTCCATGGTACCCCCAAGATTATATTAAGTGATTGAGATCCTAAATTTACAAATAATTTCTGGTTTTATTTTTTCACATGTTTGGGTACTTAGTTGGCTCATATCTCATCATATCATCCTTAATATTATGGGAAAATAAAGGTGGTAAAAAATTCCTATAGGGTTATCTCCATTGTTTTGTATTAGATAAAAAAGAGAGATGGGATAATTTTCTACAACTAGTATAATGGTGGTGTAACACTTCATTACATACCTTATCCAAAATGTATCAATTTGTGGCATTGTATGGGTTCATTCCCCCATCCATCACCTCATACTTTGGGGTAAAACCGAAGATGTGGGTCATTGAATAACATATTCAACACCAATATGAGGTACTAGCTAGTCTAAGAGAAAATTTGATAATGAAACAAAAAATAAAGAAAAAGTAGATTAACACTACAAAAAGGCATTTTAAGTGGGTGATTTGGTCTATATATGGCTAAAAACCTATACTAAAATGTCATAAAAGCAAAAAAATAGGATAATTTTTTTTATCATTAGTATTACGACCACTATTAGATCATTAATAAAATTGGTAGTGTTGCATAAAATCTTGAATTACCTTAGTCTACATGCATACATCTAATATTTCATGTCTCCTACTTGAAAAAGGTAATTAGATAGAGAGTATCCACACAAAATGAGTTACTAGATCCAAATGAGGAGGGAAGATCCATTTAGGAACTTGAGAAGATACTTTAGATGTGCCAAGAGGCTATAAGAAAGGGTAATTAAGGATTATTTGATCAAGTGTAAGAATCCAAACAATAAGGATGCAACATAGGAGGATGAAGCATTCTTATAAAAGCATCTAGAGTTGGTAAATGTTAAGGAAAAAAATATTTTTAAAGGGAGTGAAATTCTGAGCCCTAAAACTTTATCATGTATGGGTATATGTGTGGCTCATATAGGCTAACATAACCATTTACATTATCATGTCACACTCTATATTCTCACATTGTTAGTAGGGTCAGGCTATGGAGTACTCATAGCCTAAGTAGGATATATAAAATAGGTACTAATTAGTAATTAGTTATGATATTAAAATATTTTTTCTTATTACATGGTTATGTAAGTTTCCCCATAGAAGTGGCTTAGTCTTATATTTCAATTATTTTGCTTTGCTATCAAATTTTGGTGTGCATGTGTGTTATTATGATTTTAATCATTATGATACATTATTGTTGATATTTTATTTATAATCACATTTGCATCCATTTTTATGGATTTTATTGATCTATCTATGTAGTTTCATTATAATAATACCCTATTGGTGTGTAAGTTGACATAAAATTGATAAAAGGTCCAAAAATCAAGACCTACAATCCCTAAGGGATAAAATTTAGGATAAAAGACCCCATGTTAATAAATTTACACTCACCCCAAACACAATAAAATAGTGAGGGATGAGATAAGAGAAATGAGTGATAAAAATAGGACAACATGAGGGTAAAAAACTAGAAACATAGGGGAAAAAATGTCAATAAAGGCTAATCTAGACAAAAAATTATCAAAAATAGATGTACCCTAGAAAAATATAATTTTATGACTAACAAGTGCCCAAGGACCATTTTTAGGTGTCTAATTAATGCCATAATTTGTTTAGATTGTGTGCATATATATAAAATTAAATTAATTAGAGGGTGGAGATTAAATTATGCACCCATGAGGCTCCCACAACAACTCCAATACTCCCATGAAACCTACAAGGATATTTATATGTGCATAAGTACCCAAAACATTGATATGTTGAATTTATAAAGGAAACATTAAAAATGATACATATGGTTTTGATTTATATGTGAGGGTGCTATTATATGAGTTTTACATGCCTCCAAATATGTGATAAATCTTTTTTTTTCTAATGATATGAGGATTGTCCTATAGAATCTCATGTCTCAAAACATGTGCTAAATCATGCATGTAATTTTGAGTTTAAATTTTAGTGATAAAAAATAAATGTTAAACAAATATGATGTACTATAAAATAGTAAGGTAAATAAATATCCTAAATGTAGCCTATAGTGGGAACATATATTGTGCTAGAGATATCTAGGAATAAACATGGAGTTTCCCTCATCTAAAGGAGAAAAAAAAAACTAAATGATTGGAGCCTTATAGTCTATAGAAAATGGGTAGACTATATGCCTCCATTATAAGATGTGAGATGAACTTGTGAATCATACATCTCAAAATAAAAGGATTATGTGTGTCATTTATAAGATGAGAAATAAAATCACTGATGTATAACATAGAAAAATGCCAAATTGGAAGTATGTATATTATAAATAAATTTCCCCACATAGGCTTTTGATATATATATATATATATATATATATAAGTACATGTGTAAAATTCCCCACATTGACAATGTGAAAAATATAAGTGCATGAGTAATATGTCCTAAATGGGAAACACATAATTAATAAAATTAAAAAGGTATAATGTCCCATATAAAGGCATGGTTAAAAAATATATCAATGTCAAGCACAAGTATGGATTCTTTCCCAAAATAAATACATGAAATATATCATGACAATATAAAAACCAATAAGAAAACATTTAAATGATATGAATAATCAAAGATGATAGGATGATATATGATACAGATCATTACACCATAGAGTACACAGAGTATACAAAAAATGCAAGACACACTAGAGAATAATCACATGAAGAAGTCAAGACACAAATAAAACATATTAGTCACACTAGAATCATAAGAACATAGAGTAAACATGTCATACATAGAGTAGATAGAAGTAGAAAATAAGCACAATAAACACAAAGTAAACAAAGAAAGCACCTCACATGATAAGCACAATAAGTAGTAAGGACAATGAAAACCTAAAAAGAAATGGAATCATAAAAACAAAGAGTAAACATGTGGAACATAGAGTAAACAAATAAATCAAATAAGTCATACACAATAAATAATGAAAGTATATACAACTTAGGGTGTTTTTTCCGTAAAACCCCATATTTAGATGTTTTTCAATTATTTATTTGTTGTTATAGTGGTATATTTTTAGTTGTTACTATTTTTTAATTGTGATATCTTGGTGAATATCTAGGCTTATAGGCCTTTATTTTAGATGCTTGTTTAGGGTAGTCATATTGTCTTGTTGAGAAACTAGGATTTTAAGCATTATGTATTGGTTTCATGTACAAGGTTGGACCCCTATTTCCAAAAACCCTTTTTTTACCAATAACTAAAAAAAATGAAAATATATCAAAAAAACATGTGACATGTAGAGTATATAGAGATAAGGAAAGGGAATCGCATCACACATAAAACAAAAAATGTAACATTATAATGAATCTTTTCAATACATATTCAACATGAAATATGTATTCAAATATATTAGATCATATGATCACTCAATTTGATAAAGGAAATATATAAATATGTAACATAAAATGGTGCTAGGATATAGCCAAAAAAATTCCCCAAAGATAGCATAGAATGTGCCCATAGCCTACTATGAATAAACCCATACCTATTATATACAACTCCTACTCCATATCTATAATTTCATTAGTAACATGTATATAAAAAATGACCACCATATTACCTCTGTCAATAGGAGAATAACCATGAACATACCAATCTATACTCTATCATTGACATAATATACCAAGATGTATTTAAATTATCATTTAAAAATAAAAATGTTATAAAAAATGCAAACTAAATTATTTTATTAATAAAATTTAGAGATACTTATATAAGATTTTTATCATAAAAAATATGTGTCAACAATTATCTATCTCTATTATCACTCACTCATTATAATCTATAGTTATGTTTTTATAACAAATCAATGTGTGCACACACACTAATTGTTCTACCTTATTTTGATCATGTGAACCTCAAAAAGATAAAACTAAAGAACTAATTCAGATTATATAAATATAAAAATAAACACCAATATGAATTCAAAAGGAAAAATATGAATTGATCAACTATAGTTGTTACAAATATAATTGACCTTAAGGATAAAAATACTTAGCATGTTTACTAAATTTAAGGTTTGAGATTAAGTGTAGGTGGTTAAAATCATTAAAAACTAGCTCAATTATTTATTGAATAAGGAACTTGGTATCTAATATCGATAGATGTTAGCATATGTACTATGGTATATTTTTTAGGTTGTTAATGCCTCTTTGTTTTAGTACATGCCACTACACCTACTTTTAATCCATATCTCTATGTGATATAAAGTATCACTATGTGAATAATATAATAAACCCCATCTCATTCTCTTTGAAACCCTAGGTCCAATTTTAAAAATAGTTTTAGGTTTGAAAAAAGGGAAGAATGGTGGGTTAAGTTAACCCTAACCACTTGTTAATGAATGACTGAGTGTTGACTACTTATACAATACTCTAAAGAGGGAAGTCAAATTACATGTAGTTCTCCTTGTTAGGTGTATGTGTACAATTGTGATCCTTTAATAAATGGAATATATGATATTGATTTTGAAACTTCATAAATGGAAACATAATCTTGGATTGAGTGCTTTAGACTTGGTCAAGATGTGATCCTTGGAGGTGTTTTAAAATTTGGTCTATTTAGGGATGTTATTGTCAATGTGTAAGTGATAATTTTTTTTTAGACATGGAATATAATTAGACCTATTATGTATTTATATGGGAATTTTTTGGTAATTTACTATGACACCAACATGGGAAACATACATGCCAACCCATGAAGATAATTTAAATTTTAAAAATAACTATTTCTTAGTGTGTGGACTAGTTTATTAGAGTTATATGCCTACTTAATTATAAAGGTGTCTAAGTATGATGAAATCATCTAAAAGGAAATACTACTTATCTGATGATCTAGAGATAATATAAATATGATAATCATAGGTTATGCATAGACTAGGGAATTATTATAGGTGAATTATATAAAATTGGGATGGTTGAATCCATTGAAATTATGAGATAATGGTGTGTAAGAGTCATATGTGTATATAAAAATAATGTAAGGTGAATGCGAGTCAATATTAACATTTACAAGTGTTAAATATTATATTTTAGTGTCTAAAAATGCTCCCTTTTATTCTATTATTGAAATGAAACACAATACTAGAGTAAAAGGATAAATAAATCTACTTGATTGTGTAAAAAAAACTATCTTTGGGATGAGGCTCCAAATATGTGACTTATAATAAGAAAACATGAAATGAACATGCAAAAATCAATGTCCATATATGAAATGAAATTGAATATTTTAAAATTAAATATGAATGAATAAATACACCTATAAGTGGGTGAATCATGTTGTAATGTATGATGTTGTTAAAGATGATATTTCCTTGTTTAAAAATTTAAAAATTATACTTCTTGCTGAAGCATTAGGATAATTGGGGTGATCATGCCTTAATTTATGTATGCACAAGTTAAAAGAGCCATATGTGTATGTACAATTCATGTAAGGTGAATGTGGTTTAAGACTAACATTTAAAAGTGTCCAATAGAATATTTTAGTATATAAAATACCCCCTTTTATTCTAAAATTAAAAGGGAATACAATTCTAGAGTAAAAGGATAAATAAATTAACTTGAGTGTTTAAAACACACTTTATATTTGGGAGGAGGCTCTAAATGTGAAACTTTTTCCAATAAAAATTGCAATGATAAATTCCCATATATGAAAATAAAATATGAAATGAAATAAAATAGTTTTAACTTAAAGAGTAGGGAAGGAATACACTCATAAGTGGGTAAACCATGTTACCTTGTATGATGTTGTTAGAGATGATAATTCATTTTTGAAGCATTGAAGAATTGTGCTTCCTAATTAAAAATTTGTAGAATTGGGGTTGATCATACCCTATTTTATTCACTAATTCAAGGCCATGGGTTGGGAAGATGAATTACCCAACCCTCATGAAAAGGAAGTAGTGCCTATATTGTTGAACACTAATAAAACTCAACCACAACACTATTTTAACTAATATTAAGCCTCAAGATGAAAAGGGGGAGACACATATTAGGTTAACAGAGTAATGCCTATGCCATTTAACATCACTAAACCTCTACTAAATTACTCATTTAACTGAATTAACTACTGAAAATGAGCATATAGATTTAAGGTTCTCACTTCTAGGTACCATCAATGCTATAATAGAAAACTATAATATTGTATTTGTGCATGATCAATGTTCATGCCATATAATCTAATCTAATTAGTGATAACATTCCATATAATGTTGTGCATCTATATCTCATTTTATTTCAAATACGAGAACTTATACTCATGTTCCTATAAAATGTGTGCATATGCATTGGATATGCCCTCAAATCTGCTCTAATAATCAAATGTCTATGCCATAATATAAACCAATCTAAACTCTATAAATAATTTATCTATCCCAAATATAAATTTACTATAAATAGAATCTTGATTATCTTTAACAAGTCTATTAATATGCCTCCTTTTTGAGGTGAGAGATGTAGCCTACAAATTACTCATCTCAAAAAAAAGAGTTAACCACATCATGTTATGTAAAAATATATAATAATATGGGGAATATGTCATTATAGTAATAAAAATTTCATCAAAGCATATATGATACATGTAGTGAAAGTCATAAAAGTGTCATGTCATGATAGATATAACAATTAGGCACACAATAATATCCATTAATAATGTAAGCAATGAGTTACAAACTATGTATGAATCTTAATGCTATTGATCATGACACAAAAAAAATGGGAAATTACATGATATATCTCATGACACCACAAACTCAAAAAAATAAACAAACTCAATAGACAATCTTAGATTTATTCAGTCATAAGCACATAATGCCATAGACTCGATGCACACAATAACACACACACACAATATCACTTAATGGAACATAAGGATAAGGGATACACACAATAGACAATGAAATATCACAAAATCATAAGAGATACATACAAAGTAAAATGGAATTTCACATAGGGATAAGGGTTGCACACAAATGATAATTAAATGTCACATAAGGCCAAGATCTAAAAGAAAGAGACATAAAATGATACACTCGATAAAATAATGTCATATAGTAAGCAATAAGTAGACAATAATAATAATAAATGGTTATCCTATAGAAAATGAAATAGATAAATTTAAGTATAAAACAAGTTAACTAGTCTACATTATCAATCTATGTCAAAGTCATAACATAGCAAAGTAGTTATTTAACCCTAAAAGTCTAGATTGGGGTTATTTAGAGTTAAAGTGGTTTATAAAAATGAAATGGGATAAGGGTGATAATCATATCTATAGTAGGATAATTAAATTATAGACTTATATATAGTCATACACTAAATTTATTATGCTAAGATAGTCTAAATATGAAAAGTACAACTATGATAGATATATAAATGACAAAAAAGTGTACTTAGCATGTTCTAATGTTATTGTAGTTCTAGATTTGAAACATGAAAAAAGTAGGTTAGAATATGATTATAGAATAATCATTAGATTCTAGATCTGATTCTTTTGGCACTCTAGAAAGTAACATCAACTTGGGATGGTTGTGTCAATGCTACTATATATGTTTGATGTTAGTGTCTTATACAAAATATCTAATAAAATAAGATGTGACCACCTAGATGCTTCTAGGTTTTAGATTCACCTTCACTATGGTACATTCAAATTTGGGTCATGGATATTTTCTCCTCATGAATTTAAAAAAACCCTAGTTATTTTTATTCAATATTGACATTGGGAAAAAATGGGTCAGTGGGCACATGGTGTCAAGCTGCCCCAAAAACTAGTTGTTAATGGGTGTTTCCTATATAGCCAATACTATGAAGAGAGCCTTAAACTAATGTAGTTATCCCTTATGTTTTGTCTTGTGTTTGAATCATAAAATATTTTCAAGTTTAATTAAAATAGTGATGTATCTTGTAACTTAGAAAATCACTCTCTTGGGTTTCTCTTTTAATACTCTAGACCTATTTATGTGAAGTCCCTATGAATGGTATCGAAATAAGAATAAATAGGAAAGATTTATTTAATTGAATGCTCTTTTGCCTAAATGTTAGGTATTCATAGGTGAATAATTAATTAAGGTTGATATTTTATTTATATCAATCCATTTAGAGTAATAACTCTCATTAAAGCACTTAGGCTAACCATAAGGATATGTTTTATTTGAAAATAAGATGACTTTAGGGAACTAGACACTTACATCAGGACATGGCAATAACATTGACACCACTATTTGTCACTAACATTAGTGTCCAAGGAGAAAAAAAGTAGGTATATGTTTCAAATGTGTAAATATGGAAGATAATTACATTTTAAGCATTCTGGGCAAGATTGAAGACCTGGGTCATCAAAATAAGACTATTCAAAGTAATAAATATAGGCTAAGGGGCACAAATATAGAGTAGATGTGAGACTTATAGAAGTGGGAGAGGTAATAACTGAGAGGAAAAACAAAGGTATGAGTTTTACAAGTGTAGAAGACTAAGATTCCATATAATCATAAAATATCATCTACATTTACCCCCCCCTCCCCCTTTATCTTGTAATAAAATTACCAGTTTAATAAAAATGAATGCATACTTGGGTGTGTATGCACACCTTATCTTTATGTGTGCCCAACTTGATTTATTTTCTAGTGACTGACTTGAAAACAAGAACATGTTAGAATATAAAATTAGCGCATATAATCTAGGTTGAAATATATTTAAATTGAAAGAGCAAGGTTTAGGAGTACACCTATGTGTTAACGTAACTTCCTTGTCTATTATCAAGTTGTTTTGAAAAATATGTATCATTTTAACACACACACACACACACACACACACACACACACACACGCCCCCAACTTTGGAGCAAAAGTGAATTTCCACCTAACAATTGAGATTATTTCAACAATTCAACCCAATGATACTTATAACTTGATGAGGCTAGATGATCGAGTCTAACTTAAAAATTTGGCAAGATTGAGTGATTTGGTCACATCAACCATATCAAAAAGTGGTCCAACTACTATAATAGATTGGATCAATAAAAATATGTAAAAGTCCATGGGGTATCTGTATAATTTTTTTTGTGATATGGTAACAATCTATAAAAGAGTTTTGGAATTTAAAAATGAATTTTATTTTTTAATATTATTCACATGTTTCATAATATATGAAACTTAGATATGTCTCATGCTAAAACTATGTATAATAATAGTATCAATGTATATAATTCTACCACAACTATGAATCTGAATCATATAACTATGTGCTTTGCCAATTTAGATAATTGTGTAAGTGTGGAGGACATGCTTCCAAAGCATGCCCCCACTATATATAGAGAAATATGAAAACTAATATGAGTACTAATGTGGAGAAAATATTTCCAAAGTATGCCCTCAGTATAATCTAAGGATGATGAGTACTAAATAGGTGTGGAGAACATGCTTCCAAAACATACCCCCATTGAATCTAAGAACTAATATAAGTACCATATACTAAATTAATGTGGAGAACATGATTCCAAATAATGCCTACACTAAATCTAAAATTGTTCTAAGTGTGGATAACATGTCTATATCACACTCCCCCATTGATATGACCCCTTTTAAGGTGAGTGGAAGATAGGAAATAGTATTTACCTCACCTCAAAAAGATAAAACAATTGTGTAATCTATGAATGTAACCATGTAGCATATAAAAGGGAAAATGTCTAGGTAAATGTATCATTGAAGCATATAGAACAAATGTGATCACATGAAGGACTAAGATGTATGATAAAAATCATGGAAATATCTAGATAGTAATAATACAAGCTCAACAAGATAATAAATACACACATAAGAGCACTCAAAAGTAAGTAAAAAGGCAATGGTCCAAGGAGATAAAAAATAAGGGGTGTAGTCAAATGCCACACAATCAAAGGGATATGACTTAGTCAAATGTCCATAAAGGCAAGGATGCCATATTCAAATGTATATATAATAAAAAAATGACATATGCAAATGTCAATGAAATAATACATAGGCATGAAGGTTAAAAATGAATGAGTATATTCAAATACTCAAAAAATAATGATAATAGCATGTTAAGACACCCAATAAAGTGAATAAAGTAATCTGTAAACAACTGACATAAATATGTCATAGTAGTCCATGGATCCAATGTGTTAGGAACATATGTCAAATGTATAGCATATCAAGTACCTTGTGTAAGATATAATAATGTATAATAGGCATGTGTAAGTACATATGTAATCTCAAACATGATAATTTATAGTGATCATCAAATCAGATAAATTATGTATATCAAGATCAAATAATTAGATGCCCTCAATGTCCATAGGACATGAGTAGAGGGAAAGCCCAACATTTGAAATAATAATGTATCATTTGTTTATGTATACCTATATCACACTTAAGTAGAAGTGTGACACATATATGTATGTAAGAATAACTGAGTATACTATCCATCAATATACAACTAACACATGAATACCAAGGAACCAATAGTACATGTAAATGCTAAAATTTAGTTTTTTTTTTTTTTTTTTTTTTTTTTTTTTGGTATTTTAGGATTTTTTTGAAAAATAAAGATCATCCTATGATTTCATCCAATGGATGGTCATAGATACCTCTCCACCATAAATCTAGTGTAATACCCTAGTTATGTTGTTGAAGAGCATGTATAGGATTAATATCTGACACTTTGGTATCAATAGTCCTATGTAAGGCTAGGATATTGTACAATTATTATGTAGGATTTACTCCATAAGACTCATGAAAGTAGTGATACCATACAAACATATTAATCAAACAAACATCAAATCTAAGATGCTAAGGAGATAAGGATCTAATTAACCTCCATTATCAAAGACTTTTTAGTGCACAAGTCAAGAAAGCCATTCAATAAGCCATTTGGAGCTCCAAGGAAGGTTAGTCTCATAAAAAAAAAATCAACATGCTAAAATCCTAACACCTCTAGCCTAGACACTAAGGAGAGCTTAGGTAACAAAAACTAAATCAAAACATAACAAAAACATAAAATAAATAAGTCTTTTACCTTCTTTGGAGCTCCAAATGGCTTGTTGAATGGCTTGCTCAGCTTGTGCATCAAGAAGTCTTTGACAATGAAACGTGATTGGATATTTCTATCCTTATCACCTTAGATTTGATGTTTCTTGGCTTAAGATTTGGGCATGGTAACTGTTGATGCTAGTATTTGCACTCTTAAGGAGATTCTCAGCTCTCCTCATCCAAGTGGCAAAATGGAATATCTCTCTTACTATGGGTGACAATTTCATTGAGATGAATCTCTAGATTAGGGGCTATCTCCCCTTGATACACCTTTAAATCTCTCTCTAATCTATCAGTTGTGTATGAAAAGGGTTCAAGAAAACAACTAAGAAAATAAAATGGTGATGCACCAATGAATAATATCCTCCTAATTGAATGCAACCACTACTTAAAAACAAGCAAGGTGTTTCTCACACAAGACTGCAACTTAGGATTTATTACTACATCAATGTTTCATATGCTAGATTCAAGAAGGTATTGATTCTTAGAAAGTGTGCAAATGATTCCAAAGAGAGATACAATCACAAACCACTTTTATGATATCTCAACACTTAAAAAAAAAAATAATACTAGTAAATACCTGTAATAATCTCCTTTTTGAAAATTGGTAGAACATCAAGAGTACAAGCTAGAAAAAGGCACTCTTTCACTAGACTAGAACAACAAGATTCAAATCATTACTCAATGTTAAAGCATGTGACTAAAAACAACACTTGTATATTTATTCAAGAGTTATTTTAGTACAAATCTAGCTAGAGTTTTTCCAATAACCAGCAAAGGCTATGAAATGAGCCAAGAGAATGCATATATATAGCCTTGAGAGGTAGAGTAATCAAAAGAAGTCCAAGGGTCACTTGGACATGTGTCACATTGAAATAATTAGTTACATTTTCATGGGAGATAAGTGGGAAAGCTATGACATGTCACTGAATGGATCAGTTGTAATGAGTTACAACTAAACCAAAAGCATTAGTTACATTTTTTACAACTGAACCAAAGCATCAATTACATTTTGCCATTTGTTATCTCATTTTTCCTTTAGGTTCCTGTTGAGCCTTTTGATTCCAATGGATATTTCCCATAGTTTTAAATTGACGTGTTGTAGGCCATCACTCTTTTAGGAATTTTCTTAAAACTTTTTGTCTCAACCCTTTTGTTTCCTTTGTATCAGACAAGTTCTATGAAAGAATTCATTCTTTAAAAAAATTTGTTTGGCCCTTCAAAATTTTCCTTTGGGTTTCTTGAAGTGGAACTTAAGATTTGGAATGACCCTTTCGGCTTCCTTCAAATGAACCTTCAGTAATTTGAAAATACCCCTTCAAAAAAGTTGCAAGTGTCCTTCCACTTTTGAAAATGACCTTCCAAAAGGAAAAAACACCCTTCAATTTTTTTGAAATGGTCCACCTTCCATCCGAAACAATCTTTTAGACTTTTTTTGAAGACATCCCTTTGGGAAAGTTGAAATGCTCTTCAAACTTTTTGAAAAGTACTTTTTGGCCTTCTTTCAAATGCCTTTCAAAAAAAATGCAAAGTACCTTTTAGGAAAATGAAAATGGCCTTCAAAAAAGTTGAAATGGACAATTTTCCTGACAAAAGATACCCTTCAATAAATGAAACATACCCTTCAAAAAAGTTAAAATATACCCTTCAAAAATTTTGAAAGTGTCCTTTTCAACTTGAAAGACATCTTTTAAAAAATTTACAAATTACCTTCAGAAAAATTACATGGATAATTTGTTTGAAAGAATTTGGCACTTTGTCTTTAGGAGATTTGTGTCAAACAAATTGTCCAAAATAATTTTTTACTTGGCCAAATGAAAATTATGAACGAAATACACTTAAGGAAAAATACTCAAACAATTTTTTTGAAATAATTTGATAAAGGCTTAACAAAGACCAAAAATGAAATTTCTAAAAGGAATAGACTTGTACATTTGTTGTGGCTTTGTCAAAGAACACTTCTTATGAATGAAACATGCATACTAGACCTGATGAAAGATATGGACTTAGGTGGCTAAGTTTTTAGATAGGGGTGCCCAATTTTGGCTTGAAGGGCCAAAATTTGGTTGATAAATTGGTGACTCATAAGGGTAGCATGTCTGCTATAATGACCAGACTGGTAGCCTTATCCAACTAAGGGCTAATGGAGTCAATGGATTCTTGAAGATAACTAACAAGTATTATGCCAAAAAAACACACAAATAAATACACCACACAACAACATCAAGACCAAGCAAAGACAACACAAAATAAAACAAGGACAAATTCACACATGTGCATAATCACTTAGGGAACACAAGGAAAATAGGAAACTAGGTACAAAAGGAAAAAAAATTTATTAACAATGCTTTACATATATCCTATTGACTGGGATATGTAGCTCCTCTCCATCCAACCTTGAGAGTTGGAAAGCATTATGTTATTTACACTGTGTGATCACATATGGGCCACTCTAAAAAGCATCAAACTTTGTGTTCCTTCTAGGTTTAGCCCTATCTTCATTTAATTTTAGGACAATGTCTCCTTCTATGAAAATCCTTAGCATGGACTTCTTGTCAAAATACTTCTTTGTTTGTTGTTGGTGAGTAGTCATGGTGTGCATAGCTTGATCTCTTGTCTCCTCAAGCTCCATCAACTCACATAATCTAACTTCCATGATCTTATTCTCCATCAATTTTATCTGATATGTGAGTTCTAAAGCTAGTAAATAGAGTGAGATAAGAGTCTAGCTTCCCTTCCATAAACAAGTGTGTATGGTGAATTCCCAATTGCTCTCTTTGGGGTGATCATATCAACCCAAAGAGTTGTTTTCAACTTGGTATGCCAAGTCCTTTGATTCTCCTCCATTTTCCTCTTTATGATCATAATTAAGTTCTTGTTTTTAGACTCAACAAGTCCATTCCCTTGGGGATAGTAGTTAGAGGAGGTGCTAAGATAGATGCCATGCTTTAATGCCCATTCACTTATCCTTATTCCTAAGAAGGCTAATGTATTATCTGAAATGATTGTTGAAGGAGCTCCAAACCTAGTTACTATACCTTAATAGAAGTTTAGGACTGATTTTTAATTTACCTCCTTAATATATATAGCCTCCACCCACCTTATAAAATAATCAGTGTCTGTTAACACCCACTTGTGACCATCACGTGAAGGAGGATTGATCAGACCTATGAAATCCAAACCCCATTACATGAAGGGTTTCTTAACCTAGATTGGATGAAGAGGAAAGGCAGATATATTTTGTTTACCATCAAAAAGAGCACACTTTTGGCATTTCCTTACCCAAGTGTGAGTGTCCTTAAACAAGCTAGTCTAAAAGTAACTAGCCCGCATAATCTTAGCAGCTATGGTTCTTGGAGCAAAGTGACCACCAACTGGTCCATCATGAAACTCATGCAACACTTTGTCAATCTGATCCAAATCAATACACCTCAAAATCACACCAAAAAATTCCTTTTTAAATAGCACTCCATCAACAAGTACATAAGGAATAGATTGTAGCCTAAAGTACCTTCTCTTGGCCCTATCAAGACCTAGTGGACACTCGCCAGTTTGAAGGAAATGGATCATGTCATGTGTCCAAATTCTCATATATGAAGGTACAATTATTTTAGGGTCATCATGGAGTGCTAAAAAAACTTTCCTTTGCTCTTTTAATTCTGAATCAAGATCTCAAATAGTCTTTTTACCTTCACTAGCTTGGTTGTTTTGATCTCCACATCATACTCCATCACTTTAGTGATCCAACCTATCATTTTATAATTAAAATATATACTCAAAAGAAAGTCTTTCACACTAGGATGTGGCAAAAAAATGTGAATTTTTTTATTAGACAACATATACCTAAATTTATTTAAACTCCTTATGATTGAAAGCACTTATTTTTCAACATATGTGTACCTTATCTCATACCCCTCCAAACCTTGACTAAAGAAGGAAATATGATGTTAAATTTTTTTAGCATTATCTTGAGTAAGCATTTTAGATATTACCTCTTCATTCCCAAAAGTTTACAAATTTAATCCCTTGGAGAAGTTTGGACTTGCAAGAGTAGGATCTTGGGCAATGTCTTGCTTGATCTCCTCAAAAAATTCTTTCCTCTATCCTATCCAAGTGAATATCTCACCTTCCTTAGCATGGAGGTCAAGGGATTGACCAGGTTATAAAAATTAGGGATAAACCTCCTAATGAAATTTATCTTAACAAAGAATTTTTATAGACCCTTCTTATGTTTAGGTAAAGACAATGCCAAGGTGGCACTTACCCTTTTCAAATCAATGGATAGACCTTCCTTGGAAATAATGTGGCCTAAGAGTTTTCCTTCATGAAAAAAAAACACACACTTCTTTGGGTTTAGAGAGATCCAAAAATATATAAACCTCTCAAAAATCTATCTTAGGTGATTCAAATGATCTTTTGCTTTCTTGGAGAAAATAGTCACATCATCAAGATATACTAATACACTGTCATTGATTAGTCCTTGGAAAGCCATATCCATTGCACATTGAAAAGTATCTCTAGTATTTGAAAATACAAATGGAATATTAATATATGCATATTTACCCCATTTTGTGGTGAATTTTGTCTTGTATTGGTCACTTTCTTTCACCAAAATTTGATTGTACCTAGAATAACCATCTAGGAGAGAAAACCTCTCACTACCTACCACCACTTGTAGAATTTGCTCCATAGAAGGGAGGGGATAATTATCTCTCAAAGAAACTCTATTCAAGTCCCTAAAGTCCACACACAACCCAATCTCCCCATTATTCATTCTAATAGGAACTAAGTTGGCCAACCAAGAATAATGTTTGATAGGAAAAATGATTCTATACTCAATCAACTTAGTGAGCTCTTTCTTCATGAGTGGTTCAATCTTGGGATTGATTAACCTTTATATTTTCTTGATGAGTTTGGAATTTTAATCTAGTTATATGGTGTGTTGAGCCAATATTATATCAAAACCCTTTAAGTCACTATATTCCGATGCAAAAATATCACTAAACTCTTTGCATAATTTAATGAAATCATGATTTTCTTGACTAATGCATACCTTTCCAAGTGAAAATAATTTATATCTAAATATATCTACCCTTTCATAGTTATATTTATTTGTTTACATGATTACCTTGTCCTTCTTGATCTGGTCATCATAATTGAATATGCTTTCAAGAGTCACAAGACCTTTGGGAAGCTTGTTAGACTTCAGTTGGACAATCTAGCCTCCATATTGTTGTTTTATCTTAGACTAATTTTTGGTAGAGAACTTAAATTATTATTTTAGGAAAAGTGATATTTTATGATCACTATCAAATACCTACCAAGTGGTGATATTATTTGGTATAGAAGGTCTCACAATCACCTTTAGATGAGGTTAATCCTTGCCTTATCTTATACCTTTTGAATTATCAAATTGAGCACCAATAGATGCCAAAATATCATCATGATTATTGTCTTCCCTTAGAATAGATATTATGATAAAATCCACTAAATATTCTACAAGACCCCAAACTCTATGCTTATAGGACTTGAACAAGGAGTTCTTGGTCAAATTCTACCCTCTAACTTGGTTCACAACAAGTTCAATATCTCCATATACTTGTAGTTATTTAATTCCTCTTTTTTGGCCCATTCAACGAAATGGATAAGGGAATCATACTATTAATTATTAAAAGTGCATGATAAATAAAATCTAAAGGTTTAACAATACCTCTCCTTGGAAGGTGAAACTGGCATAGCCTCCACCACCTACCCCCATCTTGCTTCTTGACCCATCAAAGAAGAGCTACCACAAGCCATTCACATCCTCACTTGGATTCATAAAATTATGTATGAAATATTCCTTCTCATGCATATAATATACTCAAAGACCATATTCTTCAATAAAATTGTAAGGATCATGCTCATAGTTGTCATCTCCCCACTCATCTAGGAATAAATCAGAAACTCCTTCAAGAGAAGATGATAGAGATTGGTCAATATGAATCTCCTCTTCATGAATGATAACATAGTTAATTTTTTATACATTATTTAGGTATGGTTACAAGTGATCTCTATGAATAGGTTTTGAATCAATATTCACCTTAGTGCCATATTTTTTCTAAACTCCATGTAGGACCAATTGGCTGCCAAATACCCACCTATCTTGGATGTAAAGTCCCTTGACAAAAAAAGAGAAAAAGATGGAGGTAAATATGCTACTAACACATCATGGGGAATTTAAAAATTATGAAAATCATGAATGGTCAAATTCAAACCTTTTACTACCTCTAAGTTCTTGGTTGGTGATCCATCTAATTATAAAACTCCTTTAGTCATTGGCTCATACTTGAGCCCTAGCTTATCTATTATACATTTGGGCATAACTGATGTGCTCACTCCACTATCTATGATGAAATTATGAACCAAAAAATCACAAATAATTATAGATAAGTAAAATTAATGAGTCTTCTCATCTTTCTTCACTTGACCATCTATGGATTAATTTCTATTGACCAAAACCACATTGTCATTTCTAGATGGGCTAGCCTGTTTGCCCAATCCATGCAATTTTTTTTAATTATATATTTATACCTTGGTAATTTTAGAGAATATCATAATTAAATATTCATATTAATCTTCTTCATTTGGTCCACTACATTGATGGAAGGATTACTCACCTTGGGGTTCTCTTTATGAACATTGGCACTTTATGATGTAACACGTGTAGGTAGAGTTGTAGTAGTTAGCCTAAAATTTGGAATATTCCAATTTTATTATAATTTAAGAGATATGTTAGACCCACTTACCATAGGAGATGATTTATGATTCTCAATAGGTCCTTGATTATCTCTTTGAGCTTCATCGACAACCCTCCTTTTGGACCTAATATTAGAGGCAATGCTAGTATTCTGATTGCTTGTATTTCCTAAGTAATTAATGGCACAAAACTCACCCTAAAAATTACTTATGAGGGTAAAATAAATGTAATTCTATAAATTTTCTATCCCACCTTTCATGGATCCTTAAAAATTTGAAGATTGGAAAGATTGACTGCCTTGCATTACCATACCTTGATTGTGCATTTCATTTGCATAAGAAACTTATTCTTGACCATGTTCAAAAGATGGGTAGTTGGGATATTCTTGGAAAAAATTATTATAAATGGAGACAAGGGATTTTGAGTATGAAGGATCACTAGGATTATGGCTTTGATAAGGCTTGACATGGGTAATTTGGCCTTGTACCTAATTATTACCTTGAAAAGGAGGTTTATTTATTTGTCTAAACTGATTGTAGGATTGATATGGTCTATAATCTTGAGCTTGTTATATTTTGAGGGAAATTAACTCATTTATAACACTTTAAAGTAGGATTTTAACTTGATTTATTTCATTGGTATGGTAAATGGTATATTTTTCTTGACCAGACAAAGGAGCTAAAGTGGGTAATGTACTTTGACTAATAGAATGTAAGTCAAGGAATAGTGGCATTGGAAGACTAGGAGTTATCTTTCCCACTTAGACAAGAAAATTCTTAGAATTTATTACTATTTAATAATTAGTAGGTGGTGTGTTTCCACCCATAGATTGAATCATCATGGCAATGTCACTATTAAGTGCTTTCAAGTAGTACACAAAGTACATAGTTTGTGGTTGGCCTCACAAGAATTAGGATTCTATCCCACATTTTTTAGAACCTAGTATTAAAATCCTAAATGAATTTGTGTTTCCCTCTTTATTTTGGTCAATTTATTAGCTACAAATAGGTGATCACTCTTTTCCCCAAATCTATCAGTCAATAGAGTCCCTAATTCATCCCATGAGCCAATATAATTTACAGGTAGGGTCCCATACCAATCCAAAACTTTTCCTTTAAAAGACAAGGCCAAAAACCTAATAGCTAAAATTTCTTAGGTAATATTATGGATATTACAAAAAATTTCTATATTATTGATGTGCTCAATGGCATTAATTAGACCATTTCCACTAAATATGGGACACTTTTGAGGGAAACTCCTAGAATTTGATCATATTGGGCAAGATACCAAGGAGATGCCCTAGTGAAAGGCATAAAAGGTTGTCTTTTAGACATTTTGGAATGATCACTATGGGTGTTAGGAATGGAATGTAACACAAACTTGGAAGATTTAAACACAAAATCTCTTTTGTAAGGATGAGTGTTGATAAACTTGAACTTTTTGGTGGAATATGGAGGTAGTCCACAAACTTTAAGGGTACACCTTTAGCAATAGACCTAGTGGTCACCTTTGGCATGGAAAATATGATTGATCATCAACCAAAGACTTGAATTCTTCAATAGAGTCACTAGGTACTGAATGTAGATGTTTCTTTTAATCTTTAACAATGCCAAGACCAATATTAATCTTGAACAATCTTTTAGGACTGAAACATCCCACTAGGCATGCCAAAAACTATTGACATTTTGATTTGCACCCATGTGGAGATGCTCAGATCTCCTCATCCAAGTGGTAAAATGGAATCATCTCTCTTACTATTGGTGATAATTTCATTGAGATGAATCTCTAGATTAGGGGCTAACTCCCCTTGATGCACCTTTAAATCTCTCTCTAATATATCAATTGTGTATGAAAATGGATAAGGAAAACACTAAGAAAAAAAATGGTGATGCACCAATGAATAATGTCCTCCCAATTGACTGAAACCACTACCTAAAAACAAACAAGGTGTTTCTAACACAAGACTCACAACTTAGGATTTATTACTACATCAATACTTCATATGCTAGATTCAAGAAGGTATATTATTCTTAGAAAGGGTGTGATTGATTCTAAAGAGAACTACAATCACAAACCACTTATATGATATCTCAACACTTAAAAGAAAAGAATACTAGTAAATACCTACAATAATCTCCTTTTTATAAATTGGTAGACCATCAAGAGTATAAGTTAGTAAAAAGTAATCTTTCACTGGACTAGACCAACAAGATTCAAGTAATTACTCAATGTTACAACATGTGAGTGACAACAACACTTGTATATTTATTCAAGAGTTATATGAGTATAAATCTGGTCAGAGTTTTTCTAATAACTAATGGAGGCTACAAAATGAGCCAAGAGAATGCATATATATAGCCTTGAGAGGTAGAGAAATAAAATTAAGTCCAAGGGTCACTTGGACATGTGTCATCTTGAAAGAATCAGTTACATTTTCATGGTAGAGAAGTGGGTGAGCTATGCCATGTCATCAAATCGATCAATTACAATGAGTTACAGTTGAACCAAAAGCATTAGTTACATTTGTTACAACTAAACCAAAGCCTCAAATACATTTTTCCATTTGTTATCTCTTTTAGCATTCAAGTTCCTATTGAGCCTTTTGATGCTAATGGATATTTATCATAGTTTGAAATTGATGTGTTTTGGGCCATCACTCTTTTGGATATTTTCTTCGAACTTTTTGTTTCCTTTATATCAGACAAGTTTTCCAAAAGAATTCATTCCTTCAGAATTTATGTTTAGCCCTTTGAAATGTTCCTTTGAGTTTATTGAAGTAGACCTTCAGATTTATAATGACCCTTTTGGATTCCTTCAAATGACCCTTTTGTAATTTCAAAATACCCCTTGAAAAAAGTTACAAGTGTCCTTCAGCTTTTGAAAATGACCTTCTGAAAGGAAAAAATACCCTTCATATTTTTTGAAATGGTCCACCTTCCCACTGAAAAAATCTTTTAGACTTTTTGAAAACATCCCTTCAAAAAATTTGAAATGCCATTTAGAATTTCTAAAAATTACCTTTCTACCTTGTTTCAAATGCCTTTTATAAAAACTACAAAGTACCTTTCAAGAAAATGAAAATGGCCTTCGAAAAAGTTGAAATGGATAATTTTATCGACAAAAGATACCCTTTAGAAAACTAAAACATACCCTTTAGAAAATTTGAAATATACCCTTCAAAAAATTTGAAAGTGTCCTTTTAAATTTGAAAGATATCTTTCAAAAAATTTACAAAATACCTTTGAAAAAATTGTGCAAATAATTTGTTCAAAAGAATTCATCACTTTGTCTTTAGGAGATTTGTGTCAAACAAATTGTCCAAAAAAATTTATTACTTGGCTAAATGAAAAGCCTAAAATAAATACACTTAAGTAAAAAACCTCAAACAAAAAGTTTGAAATAATTTGACAAAGGCTTAGCAAAGACCAAAAATGAACTTTCCAAAAGGAATAGACTTGTACATTTGTTGTGGCTTTGTCAAAGAACACTTCTTCTGAATGAAACTTGCATACTAGACCTAACCAAAGATATAGACTTAGGTGGATAATTTTTTGGATAGGGGTGCCTAATTTTGGCCTTAAGGGCTAAAATTTGGTCAATAGTAACATTACTTGTATGAGTCTTATGGAACAAATCTTGCATAATAACTCTATAATATCCAAGCTTAGGAATGAAACTGTATGCCCTTGTATTTATAGCCTTAGGAATTAAATCTCACCCAAGGTGAGTTAAGGTTGAGTTTAAGCTTGGAACGGGTTCAAAATAGACTTAGGTGAGTTAAAACTAACTCCAGTTGATTTAATAGTTGTCAAGTAATTATGATTTTCAATTACTAAGCATGGCTCAAAAATTAGATATTTTAGGATATTTTCAAAGATATTGACAACTCATAAAGACAATGGTGAAAGGATTGGATATTTTAAATTTTTAAATTTATTTTTTATATATTAATGAATTATAAATTCAAATAGGCATTTAATCTTGTTTATCTTGTTAATTGATTTTGATTAGCCTTTAATCTCTTTTAATATTTTATTAAGTGTGTAAGTGCCTCAATAGGTCCATAGGATGCATTGATAGTTGTTATTCCACAAGGTGATTAGAGATGAATTCATGAGAGATTATTATTGAATACAATGGAATACCCCAATTAGGGATGCCTCAACACAATTTTAAGCATTGATGAATGATGCGAAAGAAAATTTGGGACATTTAGTGATTCCTAGGTTTAATTTGAAATGGTTGGTAGGAATCAATATTAAGTTTGGTTAGAATCTAGTTGTGGCCTATTTTAGATGTATATAGTTTTCCCTTATGTGGGAAGGCATTACAAGCTACATGCATAATAATGTCTTCTCAAATAATGAAAAGGTCTTATATGCCTACTACTATAATGATAATGGATGAGCTCTAGATGCCCCCTCAAGGGAGTGGTCAATAAATAAAGTTAGTGGTTGGTCCTTTGAAATAAGGAAATGATGGGACCAAAAGGTAAGATAGAGTGGAAAAGACTGATTTATCCATAGGTAGTTATAAATAGTGGCATGTTGAGCTATCCTATTTGGGTAGATAAAAGGGATAATTTGCCCAAAGATAGTTATAATCATCGACAAATGTGGCATAAAAAAACATAATTATTTTCCCATAGGTGGTTATAATCATTGAAAAAAGGATTAGGGTAACAAGGGAATGATTTTTGCAAAGGTGGTTATAATCATTGGAAGGGAAAACAATGATTTGCCCACAGGTGGTTATAATCATTGGTAGGATAAAAACATGCCCTAGGTGGGTGGATAGAGATAATGGTTTATCCAAAGGTGGTTATAAGCATTATAAAAATGAAAATATGCCACAATTTGATAGAATAATGATAAGGATGTGCCCATAAGTGGTTATAATCATTAACCTATAAATAGATCAAAACATAATGATTTACCCCAAGATGGTTATAATCATTGGAAGAATGATATGGATAACATGGAAAATTTGGAAATGTTAGATTATGTAATAAATCCATACTAATGAAGTAAGAGTAAGCTAGTATAGAGGGTAAAGATGAATTTGGGCAACCTACTAGTTGTCCTAACTAGCAAGGATTAAAAATATTTTGTGATTTAATTACTTTGTATGTGGGAGATGATTGGGATTTTTTTTACGTGCCAAGGAGAAGTATGGAGACCGTATTGCTTGTAAGAATTTAAAAGCAAATATTTTTTTATAGAATATTATGGTAGGCATCATGATAAAACACCATGATACCTTAACCAAAATATGCATAAGGATTGACACGTGATTTAAGATAAATTTAAAAATAATATATCAATGATAAACACCATGATGACAACATTAACATATGAATATGGATGGACTTAATTATAATTTACAAGTAATCACCCAATGAATGTAGGTATACTAAATCAATTCACAGTAATGCAATAAAATAAACAAGAAAACAATAAAATAAAGAGAAGAAATCAGTAAGAAACAAAAATAAAAAACTAACATAACTAAAATAACATGAAACAAAGATAAACAATGGTTAATTATAATATTAGCACAAATATATAACAAACAAGATGACTATAAATTTCCCCTAAGAAATAGGAGATAAAAAAACAAACAAAGGAAATGGGGGAAATAGTAGAAAAGGAAGGGGGTAGCTTGAGCTGACTCCAGATGAACTTAGGCAAGTGAACACTACCTACATAGTTTCATGGATTCTAGGTCCAACATAAACTTTAGGTCAAATGTAATTTTCCCAAGAGATGGGATAGAAGAAAAATGATAATAAGAAAACATGATTAATGAGGTATAGGAATATGGGAATGGTCTCATAAAATGATATTGGCTAGTAAGTATGGGGAAACTAAATGAAAAGTGATTTTTTATGAAATAACTAGGGGTATTAGAATCATTAAGGTAAAGAACTAGATGATTTGGAATATTTTGGGGTTTTTCTAGATCATTTTAAATGTTTTTGGAATTTTCTAAGAATCTCAGCTTGAATTGAGAATGAAAATGGTGAGAATCTATCTTAGGGTGCTTGACAAATAGTGAGAACATGGGAAAAGGGTGATTGAGTTGACCTCAACTTAAATCAAATGATTCTTACATAGTCCCATTAGGACTTCAAGTCAATTTAGTTTTGCCTACATAAAAGGAAATAAGATTTGACTAGAAAATATCAAGTTCTAAAATTTAGGCAAATGATAATAGTAATGTTTAGGTGATGCAGTAATGTATGGTAAAGGTGTTGTTCCTAATTTTCCCATAGGTAGTTATAATTAGGAAACAATGGCATAGGTTAGTGATACTAATTTGACCTTAAGAGGTTATAATTAGTAACACAAGGTAGAATTTTTATTTTACCAAAGGTGGTTATAATCAATGGCACCAATCAAGCATAAATGAAAGATGTAATTACTAGATCTGCTATCATACTACCTTCATATACTACCACTTGAACACATAATTATAAAACTATTGAAATTAGATTGAAATCCCCTCACAAAAGGTGTTTGAAGAACCAATGGAATTGAGACCAAAAGGGGTAGGTAGGGAACTTAAAAACAAGTTTTGGTCAATAGGGAAGGTATGGTATAATGGTATACGATATAACATTATTCAAGGATGGTGATGGTAATTGGATATAATGTTAATAGGGTTTCCCCCAAGTGATAAGGTAAGGTAAATGGTAGGGTGTAAAACAATGACAAGGTGGTTGGAACACATAAATGATAAGATAAGTAGTTTTGGAAATGTATATGTTTCTATTTTTATCGATGATGTGGAGATGCACATCCTGATCAGCATATGATACAACTAGAATAGTCAATTATATAAATTTCTATCCCATGCTCCTTCTAAATAATTGCTCTATTAAGAACCTATTATATATTTAGACTCCAATAATGTTGTTGTGATGTTCATTGGTTGTGGATTTTGTTTCCTTCAAATTTTGAGACAATATGTCTTTATAGATTCTATAAAGGAAAGTGTAGCCAAAGATGGTAAATATGGGTAAATATTGGCTAATAGGTTTGATTTGGTAATGTATAGGTGAATGATAATGGAATGTATAATGATTGGGAAATAAATAAAGATCAAGATTTGTAAGCACATATAATGTTGTTGATTCTGGGTCTGACATAACTTTGGATGTATTGGGGATAAAGAATTTTGAAAATGTTCTTAATAAGACCACTAGATTTTTTTGTTGTTTAGGCTTGAGAGTAGCTACCGTCTGATTATGATGTATATTGGAAGTTGTATTGATGTTATCTATGATAATGTCTTCATCAAACAGTGAAGAACTATTGTGCTCAACTATTGGTGCCTCGATAATGTTTTCACCAATTGAGTGTCTTGATTGTCCCATAGCACCTCTAAGAAGGTTTCACTAAGGAATGTTGAATTTTAAATTTGATTATCATTTAGTGCCTCAAAAAGGTTTCACTATAAGAAACTGAGTTTAGAATTTGATTATCCCCTCGCACCTCCAAAAAGGTCTTACTATGAGAGTGTTCTTCTATATGAATGTGGTCTTGGTCCCCCTAATATTATTCAACTAATATGTCACCATGGATATATTTCAATAAGGTATGATTCTATTGGTCCCAATCAACGCTTGTGAGAGGTGGAATGTGAATATAATGGCTATGTTGGGTGGTGGTAATGACATGTGGAATGGTAATGGAATGGAAAGGGGAAACACAATCCTCATATAATATACTAGGAAAACTTGTGCTAAAGCTAAATTAGTCATCCCAAAAAACTATGGAAGGATCATAAATATGTTCAAATTTATCTATAAGGCATGTGTAACCAATATTGTAACATCGATAGGCATCTTTATATTTTGAAGTTGAGTATGACTCAAGGGACTCTAAATCTAATGTTGAGAATGATGTTGAGTCTACTTTTGATGCTAGATATAATGTCAATTCAAGAATAGAACTTAACTTTAATTTTTATTATTCTTCAATTGTGGATGTTGTTACAATGATGTTTATTTGAATGTTTGGTATTAGACAAGTAATGACCTATGATGACATACTGGGCTCTTTAAAAACAATCTCAGATAAGAAGTATTTCATAGAGACTAAACTGTCAAAGTGAGAATCCTTAACAATGGGAAAAAAGTTATGAGATAAATCCATAGAGGTTGGCTTATCAAAAAGAGGCTCTTTAAAAATATTATAATGGTCAAGATAATGATTTTCTCAAAGGTGGTTATAATCATTAAGAAGTGACTCAACAAAGACTAACTTGCTAGAGTGAGAATCCTATATAATGGGTAAAGGATTAAATGTTATTCATCATAGGTTGACTCATAAAAAATAGGTGTTTCAATAAAATTATCATATATTGGTTGGTTTTTAGGGCCTTATTTTACAAGAATTTATAAAATATCAGTTTTGAACACATCTTGGTCTTCAAGTGATTGGCTCTATGGAGAGGTAATTATTGGATATATTGTGGCTCAATGATTGGCATGGATTTTCTAAAGTGGAGGAATTTAGGCACTGGATAAGGAATGATTGGGGGTTGAATAATGATCTCTTTGTAAATAGGCTCATCTAAGATGGGTTCAACAAAGACTGGTTGTCGATCTAGGATGGTAATTGTGACCCATCTAGTTCTAATTACAAAACCTCATTGGGATAATAAGATACCATACTTGGAAGGGCCTAGAATGATAATGGTATAGTGTTATAAATCTTGGTTGTTTATACAAGCTAATGGATGAGGGTTTGGAATGGTAATGGTAGGGAATCGTGAAGCTTTATTATTATCATGAGCTAAAGTATGAGGTCTTGGAATTGTAATGGTAGGGGTATTGTGAATCTTGGTTACTTGTAGAAGCTAAAGGATGAGGTCCTAGAATGGTAATGATAGGGCATTATGAAGCTTGGTTGCTTGCACAAGCCAAAGGATGAGGGTTAATGGTATAGGTGGGAGATCGGGTACCATTAGCATTGAAAGGGTGAACTTAGTATGTTAATTGGACTGCATAAGGTATCACCAAATATTATGCTTTATGATCTTTTATTTTTTCTTTATATTGAGTATTATCAGGGGGATAAGTATCCATCTCACAAACTACATCATCACCATAGGGGTCTTGAACAAAATCATATTGTACGAACATGTTATCATAACTTAGATTATACATGGCTTGATTATGAGTGTAATGATACATATCCAAACCAATGATGAACATTTCACAAAAAGGCCTAGATTTCTACAAAACCTTAAAAAACAAGGTCTAAAGGACAAATGATCCAAACATAGTATAACTTGGTCTAAGGAATGGAGCTGTATCTTTAAAAAGGTTAATGCTAAAACTTATTAAAAATAGTCTAACATCAAATGTCCTAAACAAAAATTCAAGTGGATGAATAAAAACCAAAATGCCTAAACTTAAATACAAATTGTTTCAAAAAAGTATAAACTAGGTCTAAATAAACAAAAGTTGTTAGGTCTTTTAGAAAACAAAACACAAAAACTAGGATCAAAATAGACATTGATAGGTCTTTTGGAAAAGGCACAAAATATATACTTAAAACAAAATGAGGTATAAAATGCAAGAGATTTACTCTAAATTTTTTGAAACACTTTGGCATAAACTAAGAATTTAGATTTAAACAAAAACTTGATCATTTGGAAAAATACAATGGAATCTAGGCACATGGAAGATAGACTACTTCCCCCAAATCTAGGCACACAAAATAGTTTTCAATTTGAACAAGAAATAACATAAGTTACATAACCCAAAAGAGAAATATCGATGTCCAGGCCAAAATTACAAGAGGAATAAGAAGAAATCAATAAATGTTTGGATTTAAACTTGTCAAGGATAATTATGAACTCAACTTAGGAAACTAGACTTTATGAAACAAACAACAAGCTATAAAAGAATGAATGGCATGGTGGTACTAGGTATAGATCCAAAAGGCATACACAGCTTTGAAATTATAATTTTAGACACAAGGCAATAAGTCTATGAAACAATTTGAGCAATGTAATGATATTCATCATAACCTAAATATATGAAAAATTGGTTTGTTTCAAGACTAAAAAGAAACAAGACTTTAGAATGATTTGGGTAGTGTAAAGACACCCTTTCCAATCAAGTGACATACACAAACAATTTTGATCAAATGGCTAAGGCAAAGGTGTGATTTCAAATGGATGATGTAACACCTTCTCAAACAAAGGAATTATTTATAAACAAGACTCATTTTTGATGTGGTATGAAAAAAATAGTTAGAATCAAAACCACATAAGTAAAAAGGATAAAAATGACATAAACACCTAAGTGTAACATCTTAAATCCTAAAACCAACAAGGTTGCATGGTACTATTAAATTATATCAATATACTTGATTTTGAGAGGATTTTAAGTTGTTAATATAAAAAGTAAAAACATATGAAAAATAGGGTTTTTAGGCTCCCCTTTTCTCTCAAGAGTTTGTATTGAAACATGGAACTTCAAGGTACTTTCCCTTCATCAACAATTTATCTACGATAAGTGGGGTTATTCTAAATTATCAATTTTTAATCTTTTCTAGATGGTCCCAAGTGTGGCTAACACTAGAGATACAATCACATCATTTGGATCCATGTCAACTAGCTTGTTATGAAAAGGTCTACTAATTTTCATAACCATTACATCCATCACTTTCTTAGTGTAATGTGATGATCGAGTTTCCCCTATGCTCTGAGGCTGAGTACTACTACTAGAGCTTGTTTTAACTACTCAAAACAAGCATCCCAATGGGTTAACCTCAATTTATATACCCCACCATGGAGTAGGGTTGAAATGATGCTGGGAGATAAATTTATGGTTCAATTATTCTCTAAATAACTCATGAGGAGGCGATGAATTCTTGCTCACAAGCCAAAATTAATGAAAAATAAAGACAAGTGAAAACACTTTATGGTTATTTTGGGGTTGCCCAAACCATATGGATTTGGGGAAGGCCTTAGTGACTTTATTTTCATGGTTTTAGATAAAATTGAAAAAGGCAAAGAATGAGTGATGTTTATCACCCGAGTTCCCTAAAGGAGATAGGGGGAGAGCATACACATGCCACTCATCTTGCTTAAACAAAATAAATTTCAACAAACAAGCATAAAATGAAAAACTCTTAGGATTTTGTAACTAATTTGAGAGTTCATTTTATGGTACCAAACTAAAATTTGTTATAAAATTTGATCCCCTTGTCACTTGTTTGTTGAAAACTTTGAAAAGTGGAAATGACTCAAGTAAAACAATTTTTAAAACATAAAATTGAAATGTGAAAATTTTAAGTTAGAAGTATTTTAAATGTCTCCTTTTGGCCTTTGGGTCTTGTAAAACATGTTGGGGGGTCCTTATCCATAGAAGTACATCATGAGTGAACATATGACTTGTCAAATCTTGCTCTTAGGTTTCTAATTTTTTACACAAAGTGAAAAACCATAGAAACACATAGAAATAATGCAACTATCTCTTCAAAACTATGAATGTCAACATAATACCACAACTTTGATGAAAATAGAGTATTTAAATAAATATCAATACTCTAAACACAATAACATAGAAATAAAGGCAATATCACTAGTTTAAGAGTTACGATATTGAAAATTAGCAAAAAATGGTTAGGATAGACTGCTAATGGTTTTAGCAATATCGCCAAAGTTTACATAATATCATAAAAGATATGGCAATATAATCAAATTTAAGTAGAGATATTATGATATCACTATTTTAGCACAATACCATGACTTTTAAATTTGTCATATTGTAATATCATAACTACCCTACAAGCATGAAAGGGTTAGAAAAGATCTTAATAGTTAGGCATAAAAATAAAATCGTTAAAACAAAATTATGACTGTGTAAATGGAAATATTATGGAAATATCATGATTCTAGAGAGTAAAATTATGACTGCACAGATTAACTTCATGACTTCCATAAAAATGTCCTTTAGCCATCAATTTTCACCTATTTTAATCAACGGATTATAATTTTAACATGAAAATCATTAGGAGAGTGCTCTAAAAGGGCTTAGGATCAAATTTTTGGGGTGAAAGTCCCATCGAGCATGCCAGCATGTGATTAAGGAATTTTCAAAGAGCTTGACAACTCATAAAGGCAATGATGAAAGGCTTGGATATATTGAATTTTCTTTTTTAGATATTCATTAATTGCAAATGGATAATTCAACTAGGCATTTAATCTTGTTAAGTTTGTTAATTGATTTTGATTAGCCTTTTATCTCTTTCAAGATTTGATTAAGTGTGAAAGTTACCCACTTAATAGGTCCATAGGCCAAATTGATAGTTGTGATGCTACAAGGTGATTAGAGATGAATCTGTGAGAGGTTATTGTTACATACAATAGAATACCCCAATTAAGGATGCCTCACCATGATTTTAAGCATTGATTAATGATGCATAAGAAAATTTGGGATGTTTAGTAATTTTTAGGTTTAATATTCAATGGTTGGTAGGAATCAATTTGAAGTCTATTCAGAAGCCAATTGTAGCCAGATTTGGATGTCTATAATGTGTATGTAGAATAGGACTATATGGTTGTGTATAATTAGGATGAGTAATAGGAGTAGGGGTTATTAAAACCCATCATTGAGTGATTACTTATTTCTTTAGTATAAAAATAATATGTATATTTTAAGGTGATCTAGATAAATGATTATGGTGTATAATAGAAGATTGGATTCCATGGAATCCATGATATGTCTATGATGTAATGGTATTTGAAGTAGTGGTTGCCTATTAAATGATATTACTTTTTACTTACCTTTTTATAATGAATTAACATTCATAGGTTTGATAACTAGTTATTTGGCTATAATTTTATTTTATTTAAGAGGATGCTCATATGTATTTTTTGATACTATAATTACCCAATTGACATGAATGTATTTAACACACCCATGCCTTATATAATGTATTGATCAAAGAGTGTGTATTATAAGTCTTCCTAATAACATATAAAATATGCATGTGGAATGTATAAATGAGAAGGTAATAACCACATGTATGGGACCAACTTGTAAAGGTAGGTCATTCTCATCAAAAACCTTCTAGGAGGTCCCACCGAATGCTTTAATTGATTTGGTAGAGGGGTGTAAATCATGATGAGTATAACCCAAGTGCATAAGTAATGTCATGATGAACTTTTTTTCACTTACACCATTGTCAATAATAAAACTATTTATGGGGTGTTTATCAAGTTATGATCAAATGAATAGATAATTAAGATCAGAGTTATCATTTTTAATTTCAACATCATAAAAGGAATTAGAAGATTTTTTATCCATAGGAGGTATATGTCACATGTAAGTACCAATAATCCCATCTAGTGGGTGCCCATAATGTAAGGGAGGAGGATGTGCATTATATGCCATTTGTACTTCTAGTTCCTTCTTAGAGTAGTATTGTAAAATATTATTAAATATTTTATGTTTATGGTGATCATTAGGTTGTGAACCTGATTTATTTATAGGATCCTCAAATTTAAGCTTTCATTCATCAATAAGATCTTGGATATTTTAATTTATGTTTAAACATTTGCTTGTAAAAATTCCTAGTCCTTGATGATAACCATAATAAAAATTCATATCATATCCTTTGTGTAGATTTCAACACATATCAACCTCGAAAGGATGAGGGAGAGCTATAAGTTAACACTCTAGTAACTGTGAGAGTAATGAAGATATGGACTTAGGTAAATATGTGAATTGTCTCCTTGATGCATTAGATAGGACAAGCCAATTATGTTATTGTGAAACTGTGTTAAACATAATGGTTATTTCCTTTTTATATTCAATAGGCTTTACCTTATAACTGGGTTTAATTGTAAAGTTAGTAATATATGTAGATGTAATTGGTGTGTTTTCTACATACTTGAGTTTATTCAATGACATAATCTTCATTTCATGGTCCTATACAACATGGCATACATCATTAAAATATATGAAATTATTAAAAATAATGGACTCATGTAAAGGAACAAGAAATCTTTGCTTAAATATATATTTCAATTCTTTGTCTACCATAAGACTAGTCATTTTTATTGGCATTATCTTATATCTCAAGACAATTCACTGATAAGTTCACTGGTTCTTTGTTTTATTTTTGAAATTTGAGAATATGAAACATTTTTTAAAATATTAATATAAATATGATAAGAAATAGTCTATAAGAGGTTTGAATGATTATATATATTGAAGAGATAAATCATATAACCATCTCAAAACATAGTCCTTGAGGATTCTTGGGAATAATTTGGTCAAAAGTTTATCGTTGGAAGCATGGTCAAGGAATGCTATATAAAATGTTTAAAGATGTTGTTCAGGATCACCCTTGTCATCTAGTTGGAAAATAGCTCAAAGATATTTTAAGTGTAAGAGGGTTATGAAACACATCTTGAAAATCTATATCATGAGGCGATTTTAAAGATTTTTGTTCAATGTTTGTAATCTTGTCCTCCAAGTTATTTATAATTTGAAGGAATGATTGAATTTTAGGCCTAGTGAGATTTAGATAAAAAATTTGAGTAGTTACCAAAGGGGATGAAAACATGTTTTGAGCAATAATAGGCATTGAAATTGGTATTTGTGTATAAACTATTAGTAATTCCATAATAGATGCATAAATAGTAATTTCAAGAAATAAAGGTTTAAACACATAACCCATACCCACACTAGATGTAGGTATATTGATAAGAGTGGGTTGAGTTATATTACCTTATAAGGATTCACCATTACTATGTGAGGTAGCCTTATTTTTATCTTGTTTTCTTATTTAATCTCTTGTAACATACAAAAATGCATCCATTAATTTTTTTTTATTATTGAGATGAGTAACCAATGCTTATTTATCTTCCATTTTGAATCAAGATTTTACACTAACATTTTTCATTAATTCACAAATGAAAAATTTAAAATTTATGACAAAATACATCAGTCAAAAACCCTAATTTATCCTAGGGGTTGATATTGAAATATTATGTTCACCAAAATTTTAAACCAAAAAATCTAGATTAGGTTATCGAGAGTTAAAGGGGTATATAGAAATGAAATGGAACAAGGGTGATAATTAGATATATAACATGCCAATTAAATTATAAACTTAGATATAAACATACATTGAATTTATTATGTTGATATAGTCTAAATATGGAAAGTATAACCATGATAGATATATAAATGATAAAGAAGTGATGTACTTATCTTGTTTTTATGCTAATGTAGTTCTACATCTAGAATAAGCAAAAATCATGGTGGAAGATGATTTTGGAATAGTTGTCAAATTTTAGCTATGATACTTCTGGTGCTCTTAACAATCAAATTAGCTTGGGATGGTCACATCGATGTTACTATCAAAGTTCAATTCTAGTTTCTTGTACAAAATATCTACTAAAACATGATGTGGCCACCTAGATACTTCTAGGCTTTAGCTTAACCTTTTCTCTAATGAATTTAGATATAAGTCATGGATAGTTACTCATGAATTTTCAAAACCCTAGTTATTCATATTTAATAGTGACCTTGGAAAAATGGGTTAATGGGCACATAGTTTTGAGTTGTCCCAAAGACCTTTCTATTAGTGGGAATTGCCTACATATCCAATAATCGAAAGAGGGCCTTATAATAATGTAGTTCTACTCTAAATGTTGACTTGTGTGTGAACCATAAAATATATGAAAAATAAGTAAAATAGTGACTTATCTTGTAAATTAGAAAATTAGGCTTTTGGGATGCTTCTTTAGTACTTTGGACTTATAAATGTGTAGTCCCTATGACTGGTATGGAAATAGGAATAAATAAGGAAGATTTGTTTAATTTAATGATATTTTGCTTGGATGCTAAGTATTTATAAGTGAGTAGTGAATGAGGGTTGATATTATATTTATATCAATCCCTTTGGATTAATAACTTTCATTAAAGCACTTAGGTTGACCATTAAGATATGTTCCATTTGTAAATAGGTTGACTTTAGGGCAATGGACACTTGTGTCAGAACATGACAATAACATTGATGTTAATGTTTGTCCTAGACATTAGTATATAGGGAGAATAAAAGTAGGTCTAGGTTATGAACTTGTAGAGATGGAAGATAAGTACCTTTTAAGCATTTTGGGAAAGATAAAAGACTTGGGTCATCAACATAAGACGGGTCATAATTAGAGATATAGGCCAAGGGGCATAAAGATAGATTAGATGTGAGACTTTTAGAAGTGAGAGAGGTAAAAAATTGAGAGAAACAACCAAGGTCCAATTTTGATAGGTGTACAAGACTAAGGTTCTATATAATCATAAAATATCATCTACAATAGCATATCCATGAAATGCAACACTATAAATAAATATAAGTGAGACCAATACATGTGTAAGAAATTAATATTGTAATATCATGATAAATAGAAAGGTCATAAAGATAAAGATATATAACATATAAAAATGTAACCTTAAAATGAGATTCCCACAACATTGGCATCAAAACTACGTATAATAATGTCCTACATCTATACATCCATGTATCATATGTAGTCTATATTTCCTAAATATCACTCATATATACCATGAAATACATGTATGATGAAAAAGGATATGCAATCTACAAAACATGTGATCAATAACATAAATTAATAATGTAACTAAAAAAATGTCATGCTTGGGTCCCATTTTTTTATTTTTTAAATATTTTGATTAAATGAGATGTTTATGTGTAATATCAACCTAAGTTAGTGATGTTCATATGGTTCATCATAGGTTTCCTTTCAACTGTATCCAAATGATAAGCTCATGCACCTAAATTTAATGTAACCACAAATGGACCGAACAAGTTGGGTTTGAATTTGCATTTATTCTCCTTACCTACATTATTAGTCTTTTGATTTTATTTAAGTCACCAACTTTAAATTATTAATTTAAGACCATTTTTTTTATATGTTATCTTTATGCAATATTGATAAAATTTGAGATGTTTAATATCCTATATGCATTTTTCATCCAACATTTCTAACTCATGTATATTTTTTCTAGATATTCATTATCCTTGATAATGAATTTTAAGGAAACACACAAAGATGGTATCTCTAGTTGTAAATAATTAATACTTATATTTTATTTATAAGAGAATAAGGTGTAGCCTTTTTAGGTGTGAAAACACAAGTACAATTTGATTATAAAAATAGATAATATGATGATGCCAAGCCTCACCACATTTGGTAATTATTTTTCTTAACATCTTAGAAATTATTTTATTTATTTATTATAATTGAATATTCCCTTGTGGATAATAAAGAATGCATAATATATGGAAAACCTTGTATTTATCATAAAATATCTTTACTATCTTATTTTTAAAATGTGATCCATTATCTATTACAATAGCTGATAGGAGACTAAATATTGAACTAACGTTTATCAGTAAGACTATATATGACATCTTATTTTTTTTTATTGTAGTGGTATAACCCTCATCCATTTTTAAAATAATTTGTAGCTAGAATAATGTACTTGTGACCCTCTGATGATTATGGATTTATCTTTCCAATCAAGTCAAATCTCCATAGGGAAAGTAGTGATGATGAAATAATAGGTTGTAATTCTTATGATATTTCATGATTTAAGTTACTATTTTTTTGACATTGAGGACATATTGTTGCATGTTATTGACATTATTATTCCAATTTAGGCCAATAATGACTTCATCTTAAAATATTGTAAGACATTGTTTTCCCAATTAAATTCCCCCCACATTTGGTGTCATGTACCTCGAATAAAACTATTTACCCTCCTCACGGCTCAGGAATCTAATTAATTGTAAATTAAAATATTAATTGAAAAATATCCCACCAATTATAACATAGCACATTGCTTCACATTACAATTTTCATTTAGAAACTTTTGGAATAGATGCCTTATAGAATAAATTATAGATATCAATCTAGAATTTTAAATTAACTACTCTATGATTAATTTCAAGTACTTTTAAATAATCTACATTTATTGTAGTAGTTGATTGATGTCATAATAATCATATAATAATTTTTTTGATCATAATTGATGTCAACATGAATCATAGAAGATGGACTAGATATGGAATCAATATGTCAATTATATTTATGAGGTATGCTTTATAATGAAAATGTATCAAAGTATGTCCTTAGTCAGTGTACCATTTCCTTATATGGGATCAACATTTCTTTTTTTTATTTTATAAATATCCAAAACTTGATTAACAAGTTTAAGATCCCTAGACATTCTGATAGATTTTATTTGTAATGTGCATGTAGTATATAGTCTAAGTATAAATACTTCATATTTTACTATATTATTTGTACATAGAAAACCTATATGATATGCGAATAAAATGAGTTATATTTAAAAAGTGATGAAAAGTATAAAAAATCTAACACTTATGGTACATTAATATCCATATCAGTACATATTACAAGTATCATCATTAATGTTACATGTAACAAGATCATCATGAAAGACATTGTTGATTGGTAAAGTGTCAACTAGTGGTGTGTAGCTAACTAGTTTGTGACAAATTATCCTTTGATGGATTTTTGAGATGTGAATTTCAAGTCAAAATCCATAAGTATCATAACCATTTAAAATATGTCTTGACAAATGTGGATTTGACATGATAAATTTTAGTGGATCCACTTTTGTGAGAACATGCATCTCATTACTAAGCATACAATGTCAAAGTTTATTTACTGAAAAGAAGGGTTATGCATATATTTTACATAACATTGTAATTTGTTTTATAGTCTACTGGTGTAAAAATGATTTAATATATTATACATTTATTATGATCATTGTAATATGATTCCAATAAATCCTTAAGGCATGTTATATAGTAGGGATGTATAATAGTAAGAACCTATTTGGTAATGGAGGCATAAGAATATGTGGATTAAGTAGATATTCTTTTATTGAATCAAATTTTTGACAACTTTCATTCCATTAAAACTTTGTATATTTATTTACTAAGTAGGTGGAAGGTTGAATTTTATCATCTAATTGAGCCAAAAAATATCTTATATCTTGAATCTTCCCTATAGGTATTATAATTATTTCAATCCTTTTAGTGGTCACATATCTAAAATAGATTTAAAATTCTTCAATTTTAATTTAATGCTTCTTTGAGATATGATATAAACCAATATTTTTCTTAAATATACTTTAAATACACATTTATTTGGGTTTAATCACACATTATATTTATATAAAATTTCAAATATCTATCATAATTTTGTAGCGTGATCCTATCAATGTTTGGAATTTAAAAGTAAGTCATCAACATAATATTCCATAGTTTTATGTATATAATCATTGAAGATATGCATCACAGGTATATAATAAATGTACCCTATATTATTAAATATGAAGAGCATGACCGCATAACAAAATTTACCCCATGTTTTGGTAATTGATGTTTTTTATTGATCTTTTTAATTTAACCTTTTAGGGATTTACAATGAAAATCTTATGTTTAGATTAAAGAGATGAGATGTTTAAATTAGTTAAATTAATCTTCAATAATTAAGTACTAATTTGTTATAAAGTTTGGCTTTGTTTGAATTTATAATAATATTAAAAAATAGGGATAAATAGATACTTATCTAAAAAATAATTGTCATAGATGATTTGGGTTCTAAAAGTTTAGATCTGGGTGGTAGTTTATGTCATCAACAAGATTCTAATGTTTGTCTGCTCACTGGACAATGTTGTATTCAACACACCCCAACTTAGATTTTATTTGAAAAGTGGGGACCCTCTTTATTTTTACAAGACTTATATAATATTTGGGTGTGTGTGTGTGTGTGTGTGTGTGTGTGTGTTTGGGTTGGTTCTTATTACCTGTAAAAAATTAATGTTTTAGACATTGAATCATGTTTGGTGTACCTATTTTCCATTAGGAAGGACTTATTGAAACTAATGTATTAATGGAAATTTGGGAAGAAATGTTATGTATGATAGGTATTAAGGTTGTATTATTTACATTATTTTATTTAGAGTTACGTATTTGCATTATTTTATTCATAAGGTTTTTGTTTGGATACACTTGGCCTTCAGAAACTATTTGGTAGGAAAATTTTCTTCGGGTCATTTTTTTTTTGGTCAGCAAATTAGTATTCAATAACTTAGTCTTTCACAAATTTTCCTTAGATAATTTATTTCAGTTGGAATATTTTCAATCAATAAATTTTCTTTGGATACTTTCTCTTCAGTACTTCTTAGTCAAAAAAATTATTTTGGAAACTTTGGTATTTAGAAGGCTTTTTAATCTTTGGATACTTTTTCTTCAATAGCTTTCATTTAGAAGGTTTTCATTTGGGAACTTTCTCTATAGTAACTTATTCCAAAATGACTATCTCTCTAAAGAGTACTTAGTCTTTAGAAACTATTCCTTTAGTAGATTATGGACAAATCTTTATGAATGAATCTCTCTAAAGAGCATTTTTATCTTTAGGGTCTTTTGCATGGAATACTAGACTCACCATATCATACCACTAAGCCTGAAGGTAAAGCTTGACCCCCTGAATAAACCATATAGTGACAAGTGTCAAAATTAAAATCAATACCATAACACATTGAATGAGCAATCATCTTATGTGGTATGCCCAATACGACTTGGTGTTCAAGTTTTAATTGAATTAGGGTGATGATCTCATAAACATTGGAGACTAATTGTAAATGAATTGTAATTAATGCATAAAGCTATAATAATGATCCCCCAATTGAGTTCACCTCATTTAGTTTTCAAGAGATCGAGTGCACATATTGTTGGAGAGTTTTCAATGTTGTCATGGTGATGTCATGGAGGTATCTTAGTGAGTGGATGAAGTGCCTTGATAGTCTATGTGACAATGACAATGTGTGAAATTTGATTTTCCTAGTATGCTTAAAGTATGCTTGGTTGATTTTATGTTTTGGCATGGTTAGAGATGTTTAGGGATGAGAATGGTGATTTAAGGATGTGAAAGAAGTCCCTAAGATGTTTTATAAGCTTTGAGTGATTTTGTACATAATTAGAACTTATTTGGTTGTCCATAATTTTCATCTAGACACTTTGGGTCCAATGGTATAAAATCTAAATAGGCAATTTGATGATGTCACCATTATCACAGGTGGATGAGTCATGTGGAATTAGTTATATGGTTGTGATCATATTAGTCCCTAGTTTTTATGCACTAAATCTTAAGTCATGAACCTAATCATGTCAAAAGATATGCAAGTGCAAATTTGGGCTCCCAGGCATTTTGACAGTGTTTTCCCATAGCCAATTTTCATGAGGTAAGAAAGATTCAAGTAAGCTATTTTATGGTAACATATCTTGCATGTGTGGACATTTCAAGAGAAGTTAATCATATGGGTTTGTTTAGTTTTAAGTCTAGTTTATTTTCCCTAAATTTTAGATCATGTGATGAAGCACACCAAAAGATATGCATGAGAAGAATTGGCCTTCTAGGTAGTTCTAGACATAGTTGGCTCTGTGGAAGTAGATTCTAAGTCAACATGTTGATGATGGCATATCTTGCATATGTGTGGATTATAGGAACAACATTTTATTTGGATGGATTATCCTATATGGGGAGATCATATGGTCTAATTTGAGATCATCCATCAAAGCATAAGAAAGTTTTTAAGGCTCAAATATGGCTTCTGAAATTTTTTTTAAGGGTCCCCATAGTCAATTTTTCAAGAGGTAAAGATCAAGAAAGTCTCAAGGAGATCGATGGAGTGAATTTACTCCAAGATGTCAAGAAGAAGTGACATTTTAAGAAGTGCATGTTGTTTAATGATTGAGAAAAGGTAAATGATAAATATCAATGGTGAGTAGATGTTTATACATATTGATCAAATAGTGAGTATTGTCAGTTAAAGACCTGGTTGATCTGTAGAGATCAACAATGCATGATGAGTCAACATTGTAATATTGCATGAGATGATGTCAAAGTGACTAAGTTTAATGTTTGAGAATTGGTGCTTATGTATTAAAGTTTGTAAAATATCAATGGTGTGTAATTGATCTGATTAGTGAGAACATGAGATGTGAGCTTAGTGTTAGAGGTTTAACTATGACTGTTGTCATTTAAATATTCAAATTTAACAAGGGAAAAACTAGTGTATGGTCTTTAGGCCATATATTTATATCAAGATAAAATTTTCTCATGATATAAAAAGAAAATATGAAGAGGACTCCATGCATATCTAATGAACCTGATTTAAAGATTTGGAAGTGTGAATAATCAAAGATATTAAGGTTCAGAGTTGACTGTGTGTTTGTTCTTGTTATACAAGTAACTTGAGAAGAGTATTTGAGCTTATATAGATGCTATTTTGATGTCTCTTGATAAATTAGATATTGAAGAGTGTTGTAGGATCCTTGAGGATGATTTTTTTGCATTATAAAGGTTTGACCATTCATAAGCAGTATGAATAATGGTTTAGAATAAAACTGTGTGTTTGTTCATAATGTCTATGTGCACAAAATGTTGTTTAAGTGAATTGGGATTAAGAAGAAGGGTTCTATGTTGGTTTTTGGCACTTAAGGGGGAAATGTAAATAATTTTGAATGGTTCCATGCTTTTGATAGTGGTTCTATGTTATTAATTTGTTTGATGAAGTGATAAAGGAGTGAATTGGCTCACATGAGACCTATAAGGGCTATAAGGGCCTAATTGAAAGGTGTAGTTCCTTAAGGGTGACCCATAGATGCTATGGCTAACCTATGTATATTTTATTGAGATATGTATTCATATTATATATGACTTAAGGGATAAGTCATGCCTAATGATTGACTAAGGTGTTGATTATCAAGTATGATCTATAAATAGTGGAATCAAAGATGACGGTTTCTAGGCTTGCAATATTTGAATGAGGGAGTGAGAACGTGGAGAAAAGTGAAGGTAAGAACATTTAAAAGAAAAGGTATAGGTTGATGAGGACCAGATGAGAGTGAAGAGGATTAGGCATGCTTTTTTGATTAAATTGGTATAGGAGGACATACAGGTCATTGGACCTAATGAGCCTAGAGGAGGCAGAATGAGCAAGTTGCTCAAGAGGCTATTTGAGAGAGTATATTATGAGTGAAGGCAAGGTGAAGACAAATGAGAATGGTGGTTGATATGAGAGGTAGATCATAGTGTTGAATATGTGTATGACCTTCTAGTTATGTTACTATTATTATGATAGAGTTGTCATAGGTGTGTTGAAGTGAGTGTGAGCGAAGGGTTGAAGAGTGGGTTATTTGGGATATGTAATGTGTCCTAATTTATATTTGTGTGTTGGTTCAAGTATGTAATGTGATTTTAATAATAAGGAGTGTTGTGTTGATAGAGTTTTTGAGAAGTGTAGACTGGTCTAAAAGGTGGCTTTAAATGCATTGAGTGTGTAGAGTTCATATACTTTATATCTCCATTAGATTGGCAAGAAATCAATGTTGAGGATATGTGTTCATAGGTGTTGTTGTGTTAGATTAACATTTAAGGGGGTTGCATCATCCTTTCAAGGTGAAACTTGATAAAGGTCTAGTTGTTTTGGTATCCTAGCTAGATAGGTGTGATAGATCCTTATGGTATTACAATCTGCCTAAAACTAGGAATGGTAGTTCTTTGATCATTTGTAGATGGTCTAAATTGGTTCTTGTTATTATAGGATAGTAGTCAAAATGTAGGTTCCAGTGGGTTTTATTCCCCAAGAGGGTTTCCCATGTATGATATGTGTTATGTGATTGATCTTGTATTATCTTTATTATTCATTGCTTTGAATGATGTATGTCTGATGAATGTATGTATTGAATGATTAAGGGTTTGAAGGAATTGGAATTGAAATTAGGTTATTTTGGCTCACTGATTTAGCCCCCCTCTAAATGATTGTACCTCTAACAATTAGTATCAGAGTAGGTCCTTTGGAGGAATCCTAATAGCTTGAAGGTGACCTAAGTAGGTAAAAAGATGGATAAGTAATTAAAGAAAGAAAATTAATAGTGGAAGGCTATGATTAAGGAACTTGAATAAAAAATATGTAATTTGAATAAATATACCAAAGAGGATGAAAATGTTATCAATGATCTCAAGGTTTAGTTAATAGATGCCAAGATAAGTTGGTGTTCAAAAGAAAAGGACATCATGTTTGATAAAGAAGTTTGCCATGATAGTGAAGAAGAAGTTGATCTAGAAGCTGAGATAATGGGTGAACTTGGTGAACTAAAGGGAAAAAATAAGAAAAATCATAAGATGATAAATATGATCAAAGATATTGAATCATAATTCAGTTCTCATGAGGGAAGTTTGATAGAGAAATCATGTAGAATAAATGATGACATGGCTAAAGAAGTTAAGAGTGATAAGGAGAGTATCTAATTTCTTAAAGGTTAGTTAATGGCTACAATTTCAAGTGTAAGAGCTAAAAAGGAAGAGAGAATTCAATTAGAAACCAAGCTAGTTCAATTAATAGATGAACACGATTAATTTGTTGTCAAGATAAGGAAGCTTGACTAAGATCAAAATAAGTCAGATTAGGTCAAGAGTAATGAAAGAATACTAGTTAGACAACCAAATGCTTCAAGTTATGCTAGTTTATCTCATGGTCATTATTATACATGTAATAAGTATGGTAATAGAGCTAAGGAATATAAATTGAAGTTAGTCAAGTATGGGTATTCATGGAGCTATCATAGGAGTTTTTGGCCAAAGATTGATCACATTTCAAATTTGTCAAAATGTATGAATGATTTTATTTGTTTTAATTGTCATAAGAGTGGATATATTTATAGATTCTATCCAAATAGTTTTAAGAGGTCCTCAAGGTATGTCAAAGGATACAGATCTCCTAGAAGGTTTGAAAAAGGACAAACTCAAGTATGGAAACCAAAGGTAATCATTGCTAATTCTTATAGTCATAAGGTTGATAAGAAAGTTGCTCTAGAAAGTTATGTTGCAAAATAAGATAAGCTCAAGGATCAAGTTGGTAAGATGGTTGTAGAAGACAAGAAGAGTCAAACTTTGGTATGGAGACCTAAGGAAATAAAGACTAAGGAGACTAACTCTATTGAGTCCAAGAGTCTTGATGGATTGTTTACCAAGGTGGAAAAAGAATTAGAGATGAAGGAGAGTCAATAGTTTATGTTATAGGCATTTGTTGATAAATTTAAAGCAAAACATCAATTCAAAATCAATCAAACAATGAAGTAGGACTATAAGATAGAAAAGGATATGGAGATATGGGAGTCTCCTAAGTTTTGAGACTTTTAGTCTCACTATGTCAAAAGGATGTCTCTATCTAGGATTCAAGGAGATACTTATTAGTCAGAGAAATCTTGCTGGCTGTCAGATATTGTTTTATAAGAAGGTAAGAAAACAAGTTATGTTTGTGATTTCATTTTATATATATCTTTTATTGGATAAAATAATATTGTGAAGAATATTAGTGGTATTATATTGAGAAAGGGTTAGCTTGTTGGTCATGGTCTGGTTGCTCTGATATAAAGGTGAGTTTAAAATATCTATCTATATATCAGTTTGTGATAGATGCCAGGTAAGCCTATAGGTTGAATGCCTTTTTTCTAGGCTCATGTTCTAGATATTTCTAATCCTATTAAAATAATGGTGATGATAGTTGGTATGCTTGAGGGGGCATATGAGAGAAATACAAATATGAATTTTTAGGTCCTGAAGATGTGTCTACTAAAAAATATGGGATCTACAAGTTTCAGGTAGGGCTATAAGAAGGCTAGATAGGCCTAGTGTGAAGAAGAGTGCCTTTTTGATCAATTTATCCAAAATATAAAGGCATGAGTATTTTAATGTGAGTTATAAATTTTTTTGAGAGAAAGTTTCCTATTTGATGAGTGGCATGAAGTTCTATTGGTGGTTTTTTTGATAACTTGAGAGAGAAGGCTAATAAGTATGTGTGGTGATTCTTCATGGTGTGTAGAGATTTGAAGATGATAAAGATGTGTAATGGCTAAAAAATATTAGTGGGGGCCCCTATAAAATGTTTCTTTTTAGGTTACATCAGATTCTAATGGTTTTATGTGTTCTTTCTTCATTGGTTGTAGTATTTGGTTGAAGAGAGTGTTGGCATAAAGTAAGAGGAAGTTAATAAGGCAAAGAAGAGGTAGGATAAAGGTAAGGGATATTTATATCATATTTATAAGGTGGTAATCTCTTTTTGGTAGTATTTTTATGTCCTCAAGATCATATTGTGACCAATTTGTCATTGTGTTAAAGGGGGAGAAAGTTCCTATTGTGAGAGTGCTTGAAAAGAGAGAAGGTACATGAGTTGTATTTTGGTATATGATGGATTATTGACATCAATGAAAAAGGGGGAGATTTTTGGAGAGTTTTAAATGATGTCATGGAAGTGTCCTAGTGGGTGGATCAAGTGCCTTGATAGTCTATATGACAATGACAAAGTGTGCAATGTGCTTGTCCTTGCATGCTTAAAGTATGCTTGGTTGATTTTTTATTTTGGCATGGTTAGATATGTTCAAGGATAAGTATGGTGATTTGAGAATGTGAAATAGGTCCCTAATATATTTTATAATATTTTAGTGTTTATGTGAATAAGTAAAATTAATTTAGTTATCAATAGTTTTCATCTAGACACTTTGGGTGTAGTGTGGAAAATCTGAGTAGGTAATTTGATGACATCACCATTACCACTTGTGGATGATTTAGGGGGAGTTGATCATATGGTTATGATAAAATTAGTCTTTATTTTCTATCTACTAAATATTATGTCATTCATATAAGCACATCAAAAGATATGCAAGTGCAAAGTTGGTCTCTCAAGTTTTTTGACAGTGTTTTCCCATACTTAGCCAAATTTGCATGAGGAAAGAAAGAGCTGAGTAAGATTTTTGATAGTAGTATATCTCACACATGTGGAAATTTTAGGAGAAGGTTATCATATGTGTTTTTTCAATTTTAATCCTAGTTTATTTATACTAAATTTTAGATCATGTGATGAAGTGCATCAAAATATATGCATGAGAAAAGTTGGCCTTCTAGGCAGTTTTAGGTATAGTTGGCTCTATGGAGGAAAATCCTGAGTGAGCATGTTGATGATGGCATATCTCACGCATGTTTCAGTTCTAAAAATATATTATTATATGGATGTATTCTATTATGTGGGGAGTTCATATGGTCCAAATTTGAGATTAGGCATTGAAGCATAACAAAAGTTATTAAGGGTCAAAGATGGCTTCTTAGACATATTGCAAGGGTCCCCATACTTGGTCAATTTTTCAAGAGGCAAAGATTGAGCAAGTCTCAAGGAGATCAATAGAGTGAATTTACTCTAATATGTCAAGAAGTAGTGAGATGGTAAGAAGGGCACATTATTTAATGACTAAGCAAAGGTAAAGGATAAAGATCAATAGTGAGCAAGTGTTTATGTAGATTGATTGAATGGTGAACGTTGATAGTTAAAGACCTAGTTGATCTATAGAGATAGATGATGCATGATGATTCAATATTGAAATATTGAATGAGATAAGGTCAAAGTGATTGAGGTTTAACATTTGAGCATTGGTTCCTATGTATTAAATTTTGGACAAGATCAATAACTCATAATTGATTTGAGAAATGAGGATACAAGATGTGAGTTTAGCGTTCAAGGTTTAACTATGACTGTTGTCATTTAAATATTCAAATTTAATAAGGGAAAAACTAGTGTATGGTATTTGGGCCATATATTTTGATCTAGATAGAATTTACTCATGCTGTAGAAATCAAAGATGAAGAGGACTCCATGGTACATCTAATGAACCTAATCTGAAGATATAGAAGTGTGTAAAATGAAAGATATTAAGGTTCAAGAGTTTATGTTATTAGGATTTGTTGACAAATTTGAAACAAAGCATCAATTCAAAATCAATCAAACAATGAAGTAGGACTATAAGATAGAAAATGATATGGAGATATGGGAGTCTCCTATGTTTTGAGACTTTTAGTCTCACTATGTCAAAAGGGTGTCTCTATCTAGGATTCAAGGAGATACTTATTAGTCAGAGAAATCTTGCTGGCTATAAGATATTGTTTTATAAGAAGGTAAGAAAATAAGTTATGTTTGTGATTTCTTTTTATATATATCTTTTTTTGGAGAAAATAATATTGTGAAGAATATTAGTGGTGCTATATTGAGAAAGTGTTAGCTTGTTGGTCATTGTTTGGTTGCTCTAATATAAAGGTGAGTTTAAAATATCTATCTATATATCAGTTTGTGATAGATGCCAAGGAAGCCTAGGTGGAAGGCCTTTTTTCTAGGCTCATGTTCTAGATCTTGATAATCTTATTAAAATCTTGGTGATGATAGTTGGTATGCTTGAGGGGGTATATGAGAGTGATAAAAATATGAATTTTTAGGTCCTGAAGATGTGTCTACTAAAAAATATGGGATCTACAAGTTTCAGGTAGAGCTATAAGAAGGCTGGATAGGCCTAGTGTGAAGAAGAGTGCCTTTTTGATCAATTTATCCAAAATAGAAAGGCATGAGTATTTCAATGTGAGTTATAATTTTTTTTGAGATAATGTTTCCTATTTGATGAGTGGCATGAATTTCTATTTGTGGTCCTTATGATAACTTGAGAGAAAAGGCTAATAAGCATGTGTGGTGATTATTCATGGTGTGTAGAGATATAAAGATACTCAAGATGTGTAATAGCTCACAAATATTAGTGGGGGTCCCTCTAAAATGTTTTTTGTTAGGTTACATCAGATTTTGATGGTTTTATGTGTTCTTTCTTCATTGGTTGTAGTATTTGGTTGAAGAGAGTGTTGGCATAAAGCAAGAGGAAGTTGATAAGGAAAAGAAGAGGTAAGATCAAGGTAAGGGATATTTATATCATATTTTCTAAGGTGGTACTCTCTTTTTGGTGGTATTTTTAGGTCCTCGAGATCATATTGTGCCCACTTTATCATTGTGTTAAAAGGGGAGAAAGTTCTAATTGTGAGAGTGCTTGAAAAGAGAGACGGTACATGAGTTGTATTTTGCTATATGATGGATTATTGACCTCAATGAAAAAGGAGGAGATTGTTGGAGAGTTTTAAATGATGTCATGGTGATGTCACAGAAGTGTCCTAGTGGGTGGATCAAGTACCTTGATAGTATATATGACAATGATAAAGTGTGCAATGTGCTTGTCTTAGTATGCTTGGTTGATTTTTTATTTTGACATGGTTAGATATGTTAAAAGATAAGTATGGTGATTTGAGAATGTGAAATAGGTCCCTAATATATTTTATAAACTTTGAGTGTTTATGTGCATAAGTATAATTCATTTAGTTATCAATAGTTTTCATCTAGACACTTTGGGTCTAGTGGTGGAAAATCTGAGTAGGTAATTTGATGACATCACCATTGCCACGTGTAGATGATTTAGGGGTATTTGATCATATGGTTATGATAAAATTACTCCTTATTTTCTATCTACTAAATATTACATTATGCACATAAGAACATCAAAATATATTCAAGTGCAAAGTTGGGCTCTAAAGTATTTTGACAATGTTTTCCCATACTTAGCCAAATTTGCATGAGGAAAGAAAGAACTGAGTAAGATTTTTGATGGTAGTATATCTCACACATGTGGAAATTTTAGGATAAGGTGATCATATGGGTTTTTTAAATTTTGATCCTAGTTTATTTGTACTAAATTTTATATCATGTGATGAAGTGCATCAAAATATATGCATGAGAAAAGTTGGCCTTCTAGGAAGTTTTAGGCATAGTTGGCTCTATGGAGGAAAATCTTGAGTGAGAATGTTGATGATGGCATATCTCACACATGTTTAGGTTATAACAATATATTATTATATGGATGGATTCTATTATGTGGGGAGTTAATATGGTCCAAATTTGAGATTAGTCATTAAAGCATAAACAAAGTTATTAAGGCTCAAAGATGGCTTCTTAGACATATTACAAGGGTCCCCATACTTTGGTCAATTTTTCAAGAGGTAAAGATCAAGCAAGTCTCAAGGAGATCAATAGAGTCAATTTACTCTAAGAATTTAGGAAATAGTGAGATGGTAAGAAGTGTACATTATTTAATTACTAAGCAAAGGTAAAGGATAAAGATCAATGGTGAGAAAGTGTTTATATAGATTGATCTAATGGTGAGCATTGATAGTCAAAGACATGGTTGATCTATAGAGATAGATGATGCATGATGAGTCATCATTGCAATATTGCATGAGATAAGGTCAAAGTGACTGAGGTTTAAAATTTTAGCATTGGTTCCTATGTATTAAATTTTGGACAAGATCAATAGCTCATAATTTATGTGAGAAATGAGGATATAAGATGTGAGCTTAGTGTTCGAGGTTTAACTATGACCGTTGTCATTTAAATATTCAAATTTAATAAGGGAAAAACTAGTGTATGGTATTTGGGCCATATATTTTTATCTAGATAGAATTTACTCATGTTGTAAAAATCAAAGATAAGGAGGACTGCATGGTACGTCTAATGAACCTAATTTGAAGATATATAAGTGTGTACAATAAAATATATTAAGGTTCAAGAGTTTACGTTATTAGCATTTTTTGACAAATTTGAAGCAAAGCATCAATTCAAAATCAATTGAATAATGAAGTAGGATTATAAGATAGAAAAGGATATGGAGATATGGGAGTCTTATAAGTTTTGATACTTTTTAGTCTCACTATGTCAAAAGGGTGTCTCTATCTAGGATTGAAGGAGAAACTTATTAGTCATAAAAATCTTGGTGGCTGTTAGATATTGTTTGATAAGAAGGTAAGAAAATAAGTTATGTTTGTGCTTTATTTTTATAGATATATTTAATTGGATAAAATAATCTTGTGAAGAATATTAGTGGTCCTATATAGAGAAAGTATTATCTTGTTGGTCATGGTTTGGATGCTCTAATATAAAGGTGAGTTTAAAATATCTATCTATATATCAGTTTGTGATAGATGCCAGGTAAGACTATAAGTTGAAGGCCTTTTTTCTAGGCTCATGTTATAGATCTTGCTAATCTTATTAAAATCTTGGTGATGATAGTTGGTATGATTGAGGGGGAATATGAGAGTGATATAAATATGAATTTTTAGGTCCTGAAGATGTGTCTACTAAAAATTATGGGATCTACAAGTTTCACATAGGGCTACAAGAAGGCTAGATAGGCCTAGTGTGAAGAAGAGTGCCTTTTTGATCAATTTATCCAAAATAGAAAGGTAAGAGTATTTCAATGTGAGTTATAATTTTTTTTCGAGATAATGTTTCCTATTTGATGAGTGGCATGAATTTCTATTGGTGGTCCTTATGATAACTTGAGAGAAAAGGCTAATAAGCATGTGTGGTGATTCTTCATGTTGTGTAGAGATCTGAAGATGCTAAAGATGTGTAATGGCTCACAAATATTAGTGGGGGTCCCTATAAAATGTTTCTTGTTAGGTTACATTAGATTATAATAGTTTTATGTGTTATTTATTTATTGGTTGTAGTATTTGGTTGAAGAGAGTGTTGGCATAAAACAAGAGGAAGTTGATAAGGCAAAGAAGAGTTAGGATCAAGGTAAGGGCTATTTATATCATATTTTCTAAGGTGTTACTCTCTTTTTGGTGGTATTTTTATGTCCTCATGATAATATTGTGCCCACTTTGTCATTGTGTTAAAGGGGGAGAAAGTTCCTATTGTGAGAGTGCTTGAAAAGAGAGAAGGTACATGAGTTGTATTTTGGTATATGATGGATTATTGAGATCAATGAAAAAGGGGGAGATTGTTGGAGATTTTTAAATGATGTCATGGTGATTTCATGGATGTTTCCTAGTGGGTGGATCAAGTGCCTTGATAGTCTATATGATAATGACAAAGTGTCTAATGTGCTTGTCCTAGTATGCTTGAAGTATGCTTGGTTGATTTTTTATTTTGGCATGGTTATATATGTTCAAGGATAAGTATGGTGATTTGAGAATGTGAAATAGGTCCATAGTATATATTATAAGCTTTGCATGTTTATGTGCATAAGTATAATTTATTTAGTTAACAATAGTTTTCATCTAGACACTTTGGGTCTAGTGGTGGAAAATCTAAGTAGGTAATTTGATGACATCACCATTGCCACGTGTAGATGATTTAGGGGGATTTGATCATATGGTTATGATAAAATTACTCCTTATTTTATATATACTAAATATTACATCATGCACATAAGCACATCAAAATATATGCAAGTGCAAAGTTGGGATCCCAAGTATTTTGACAGTGTTTTCCCACAATTAGCCAAATTTGCATGAGGAACGAAGGAGCTGAGTAAGATTTTTGATGGTAGTATATATCACACATGTGGTAATTTTAGGAGAAGGTGATCATATGTATTTTTCCAATTTTGATCCTAGTTTATTTGTACTAAATTTTAGATCATGCAATGGAGTGCATCAAAATATATGCATGAGAAAAGTTGGCCTTCTAGGCAGTTTTAGGCATAGTTGGCTCTATGGAGGAAAATCCCGAGTGAGCATGTTGATGATGGCATATATCACACATATTTCGGTTCTAACAATAGATTATTATATGGATGGATTCTATTATGTAGGGAGTTCATATTTTCCAAATTTGAGATTAGGCATTGAAGCATAAAAAAAGTTATTAAGGCTCAAAGATGGCTTCTTAGACATATTACAAGGGTCCCTATACTTGGTCAATTTTTCAAGATGTAAATATCGAGCAAGTCTCAAGGAAATCAATAGAGTGAATTTACTCCAATATGTCAGGAAGTAGTGAGATGGTAAGAAGTTCATATTATTTAATAGTTGAGTAAAGGTAAAGGATAAAGATCAATAGTGAGCAAGTGTTTATATAGATTGATCGAATGGTGAGCATTCCTAGTTAAAGACCTGGTTGATCTATAGAGATAGATGATGCATGATGAGCCAACATTGAAATATTGCATGAGATAAGGTCAAAGTTACTGAGGTTTAACATTTGAGCATTGGTTACTATGTACTAAATTTTGGACAAGATTAATAGCTCATAATTGATTTGAGAAATGAGGATACAAGATTTGAGCTTAGTGTTCGAGGTTTAACTATGACCGTTGTCATTTAAATATTCAAATTTAATAAGGGAAAAACTAGTGTATGGTATTTGGGCCATGCATTTTGATCTAGATAAAATTTACTCATGCTATAAAATTAAAAGATGAAGAGGAATCCATGGTACATCTAATGAACCTAATTTAAAGATCTAGAAGTGTGTACAATAAATGATATTAAGGTTCAAAGTTGGTTGTGTGTTCATGCTTGTTTTGAATGTAACTCGAGAAGAGTATTTGAGTTTATATATATGTTTTGGTGTATCTATATGAATTAGATATTGGGAAGTGTTTTAGACTCCATGAGGATGCCCTATGTGTATTATGAAGGTTTGAAAATTCATGTGAAGTATGAATAATGGTTTATAAGATGATTATGTGTTCATTCACAATGATTATGTACTCAAAATTTTGTTTGAGGAAATTAGGCTTAAGTAGAAGGTTTCTATATTTGTTATTGGAGTTTAATGGGGACCTAAATATCATTTGGAATAGTTTCATGCTTTTGGTAGTGGTTCTAGGTTCTTATTTTACTTGATGAAGTGATAAATGAGTGAATGGGTTCACATGAGACCTATAAGGACTAGAAGGGCCTAATTGAATGTGTAGTTCCTTAAGGGTGACCCATATATGCTATGGATGAGATATGTATACTATATTGAGATATGTATTTTTATGATTTATTCCTTAAGTGATAAGGCATGCCTATTATCTGACCAAGGTGTTGATTATTAAGTATGATCTATAAATAGTGGAATCAAAGATGATTTCTAGACTTACAAGATCTGAATGAGAGAGTAAAATGTCAAACCAAGTGAAGGTAAGAACCTTTGAAAGAGAAGGTATAAGTTAGTGAGGACTAGCTGAGAGTGAAGAGGATCAAACATGCTTGTCTAATTAAGTTGGTGCAGGAGGACATATAGGTCATTGGACCTAATGAGCCAAGAGGAGATAAAATGAGTAAGTTTCTCAAGAGGTTATTTGAGAGAGTATATTATGAGTGAAGGAAAGGTGAATATTGTATGAGCTTGGTGGTTGATATAAGAGGAATATTAGAGTGTCAACTATGTGTATGACCTTTTGCTCATGTTGATGTTGTTATGACAAAGTTATTGCAAGTGTGGTGAAGTGAGTGTGAGTGAAGGGTTAAAGAGTGGGGTTAGTTGGGATATGTAATATGTCCTAATTTATCTTTGCATGTTGTCTCAAGTATGTAATGTGATTTGACCAAAAGGGAGTGTTGTGGTGATAGATTTGCTACTGAGGAGTGGAGTGGTCCAAAAGGTGTCTTTGGATGTATTGAGTGTGTAGATTTAAAGAGAGCTGATATACTTTGTATTTCCATCAAATTAGAAGGAAATAAATGTTGAGGATATGTGTTCATAGGTGTTATTGTGGAATCTTATCATCTAATGGGGTTTCAACCTCCTTGTAAGATGAAACTTGTTAAAGGTCTAGTTGTTATGGGAACTCAGCTAGATAGGTGTGGTAGCTCTTTATGGGATTGTAGTCTCATTAAAATCATGAATGGTAGTCCCTTGATACTTTTTAGATGGTATAAATTAGCTCTTTTTTATTATAGGATAGTAGTCCAATTGTAGGTTCCAATGGGTTTTAGTCCCCAAGAGGGTTTCCCACGTATAACATGTGTTATGCACTTGATCTTGCATTGTCTTTCTTCTTCATTTCTATGAATGATGTATTCATAATGAATGTATGTATTAAATTATTAAGGGTCTAAATAATTGGAGTTGAAATCAAGTTATCTAGGCTCACTAATTCACCCCCCTTAGTGATTATACCTATAATACATAACCTTCTACAATCTCAAAATTCCTAGTTGTGTCCAAAATGACTTATAACTCATGTAATTTAGTTTTTAGACTACCATATTCAAAAGATTAAATCTCACCATCATCCATAAAAAATAATGGCATATTCATCTAGGGCATACAAGGGAGCCTCAACACCATCTAGGTTTTCCATCAAGGAATCCACTGAATAATTAGACATAATTTTTTATGTAACTATGTTCAACAACATCCATGCCAATTATTTGGCTCTATGGGAGGTCATGGAGAACATTAATCTATTCACATTGTAGGAGGACATCTCAGTTGAAGAGAAAAATTTTACATCTAACATGCTTCCATTAAAATAATAGACAGTTCATTATATAGACACCAAATTATAAGTCATGCTGTATTTTAACTTTATATGAGGCCTATTCTCAAAGGAAGAATTTCATACGATGGCTATCTACACTATGTTGACAAAAGCATAGTTGTTGTATACATCTATGGAGATGCATTCATGAGGTATTTAAGTATCCCTATTTCATAGTTACATTATTTTACACATGGTAATTTACTAGAATAAAAAAATAATTTGGAGTGAGCATTATGGAAGTGGCTTCTCCTAGGTAAGACTTTCAATGTCAAATAAAATACCAACAATCCCATCCCTATAAACTAATTCAGGATGGGAATTAGTATAAGCATGACATTATTGAAATAACTCTTTATCCACCTAAGCATCCATTTCTTACATATAGAATTTTTACCTATGGTAGACCTACACATTAATTTAGAGTGCACCCATGCATTGGGGGAGGTCATCATTGTTTGCCTATATGAACAAAATTTTCACAAGGAAAAGAGGCCCCAAGAGGTAAATTTTTATATGATGTCATACCATTTTGATGTAGGAATGGGAACCATTCATAGACATAATGGGGTTATGTAGAGTCCCAACCCTAATTTTATCAAGATCATAAAATGTGACTTCTATTATTTTGTTCACATATATGCATATGTAAGGAACATTGACAAAATTATGAAAGAACTCTATCCTCAGGTTTGGATGGCCATTCATAGCCACCTTCTAGATAGGATTTCAATTATCATTGCCAAAATACTCATGAATTTAGGTGACTATTGGCTCTAACCCAATTATAAAATCATAATGATTGTTGGGAATAAGATAGATCCTCTTCAACTCCCCAAGTTTGTCCCTAAAAAAGTTTATAAACAAGAGATTACCTTATAAATATGGAATGGTATAGATGATTATTTGAAAAATAATAAGAAAGTCACTTTCCATGACTCCCATATCACTATTGAGAGGATGCACTATACATTCATGAAACATTTAATGGAAGCTGGGAATGTAAGGAGGGATTATGCTTTGACTATTATACCCCATAGGGATTGAGACCGCTATAGGATAGTACAATAAAAGATTCATAGCCTTGACATCCTATAAAAACATGATCCATTTGAACATGACTCCTTATTCTTTAATGTTAAAGATAAAGAGTAATTAAATAAAAGGGTTATGAGTGTGGGATTAAGCAAATAATTGTTGAGGGTGATACAAGATGACCCATCCCTTACACCCAGTCAATCTAAATTCAAGATCCCACCACTAGGAGGATGGATATCCTCTAACTTCTAGAGTGGAAGGCCTTACCAATAGCTAATATACCAAGGTCAATATCCCTAAAAAACACCTATTGTGATGATATCTCAACATGATCAAGATCAAGTGATAAGGGAAACATCATCTACTAGATAACATGAGGAAGAGAAAGATGTAGAATAAATACTAGATGCTACACAAGAATAACAAAAACAAACTCCCCTAGATTATGTATCTACTATTGAAATAAGGAGAATTAAATAATAATTAGTATAAGAACTAACACAAGAAAAGGATATCAGAAGTAGGGAAGAGGTGGAGATCATTTGCTTGGAATTATATGATGAGGAAGAGATGTCACCTATTATGGTAGCTTCAACAACCCTAACATATAGTTTGACATTTCCCCCTCTTACCAAATAGGAAACTTCTCCACAAGATTAGAAAATAACACTATTCTATCAAAGGAAACAAAGGGGGGAGAGAACTAAGAAACCATCCATGGAGGTAACTGGTGAAGAGGCACAACCTTAAGTTGAAGGTGAGCCAAGTCAAGAGGTGGATGAAGAAGAAATATAACAAGCTAAGGTATTGAGATTACAAGGATTAAAAGTAAAGGCTCCCATTAGTAGTGACCAATATAATAAGGGTCTTCTCTTTATTTATCCCCTAAGAGTTTCTTCTCTAATACCCTTATTGGTTGATTCTACTATGATTTTTCTAGTTGTTTCTACTTTCATCCCTATGCAATCAATGTCTACTAGTCTTATTTTCATTTCTTAAACCTTTACTCCTCCAATTTCCAATTATAATTATTCAACCATAAAACCTATAGTGTCTACTCCTTTAGTATCTATCCCTTTAACCATTGTTCCTTCCATCTCACCCACCTATTCTCCCACTCTTGTAGTCTCCATCTCTGTAGCCATAGCCATAAAATAGCTAGTCACCCAAGTGACTACCTCCTCTACCCAATTAGGTTCACCACTGCCTTTTTTGAGACTAATTTAAATCACAACAATGGTAACAACTAAAAATTCCCCAAAAAAGAAACCTATCTATGTTTTCCACCCTATGCCACAATTTAAGAACATAGATTAGCCCAAGATATTTTGGCCCTCAATTCCAAAACCCTCTATTGAGGCTAAACCTGAGACTAAGGAGCATGCAAAAATAGAATGCCAACCATTATATTTTTCAAAGCTTACTCTTCCAAATTGGGTCAAGGATTTGGAAGCCCCAACTTCTTAAAGGCCTAATCTAAAGATCATGTATCTTCCCACTATAAGCTCACTTTTTGACAAATCCACAACCTTTGTACATAGGGTTAGGAAAAGATAGATTGAGGATAGTGGTATGGAGTTAATTTTGGAGGAAAGAGAAGTAATTTAATCTCTTTTAAAGAGGCAGGATAGGAAAAAGGGGCAGTCCCCATACATATAGGACCTCATGTCCTATATGCAAACCCATACCAAATTAGTATTGACCATCTATGAGGGAAAATATTTGGCTAGAAAAGAACTAAAAGAAGAGTTGGAAACTCTTAAGGAGTAGTAGTAAGTGATACAAGTTCCATCTATTATAGAGTAAGATGTATATAATGTGACACTAAGGTTGTATGAAATTTTGGATATAATTCATTATTTGAGAGTCCAATTACCTCTGCATGTAAATTAAATAACAGAATTATTTAAGCTTCTTAGAGAAGATGAAATTAAATTAAATCTATTTATATTATACATTACTAATAAGGCATTCAACCACTTAGATCTGATAACCCCTTTGGAGGAAGCTAATGCATGGAATTTATCTATCACCAGAACTTAGGAGGTGTAGGATTTTAGTGATTGCTTCTAAATATTTAGTGAATAAATTTTTAGAACAAGAAAAGAAAAAAAATCAAGTTTTGGATGAACTTGAATTAATAGGATCTTGAGATAACATAGGGAATCTGGTAGCTCAGACCATTTCTAATCAGATGATTTAATGTTTCAAATAAAGTCTATAAGGAATGAGCCTAGAGGACATTGAAGTAAATTTGAGCATAATAAGGAAAAAGGAAACAAAATTAGAGGTATTTTAGGTTGGATTACGAGCCACCAAGATAAAGCATGCAAGGCTAATGGAAAGGATAGGTAGGGTAACCATACCTCATCTCCTTGATATGAAATTAATTCATGTATAGTATGCTAAAGGATAAAAACATTATCAAGAGTTAGATATAGAATAAATCAACATCAATGCCACCTTCTAGTTTCATTCCTTAGACCCCATCTATAGTGTTAGTTATAAGACTACTATCAACTTCAGTCCCTCTTGGATTAACAACTACATCAATGTTGCCTCATAGTTTAGCTCCAATTGTAACTTTAGTCTAAATAATGAGTTCCTCTTTAGACATAGCTCTAGTTACCATGTTTGTAATAATAAACTCAACTCCAGTTACTAGTACAACTCTAGTTACAATTGTAGTTCCAAAAAAAATTTAAAAAACTTTAAAATAATAGCTGATTTAACCTAAGTTAAAGTCTATTTTTTGTATAATTTTACATATAATTATTACAAAGGAATAATTAAGTTTTGCTACATCCATGTTGTAATTAAACAAAGTGTTTTTTCCATCATGTACATGTTTCATGTTTGAGGATTATCTATTAGTTATAATATGTAAGTAAGACTTATGATCTAGTCATTCATGATGTAATGAAAGTATTTTATGCTTGGAGGATGAGGTAATCCCTTTCCCAAGTCCTTTATATACATGTAGAACCCTATTTTCAAAAGGTTTAAGTTTTGGATCAATATATAAGAAGATATAAAGGGATTGATTGTCATGTAACTATGTTTTTTCTTTCTTCTTATTTGTTTGTATTAATGAAATGTAAGTTTCTTTATCTATATCAGTTCAATAATTCTAAAGTGTGCTAATCCTACAGATGAATCTAACTATTTAATTAATAAATATTGATATTAGATGTGTAATATCAATTTAGTATTGATAGGTTTCATTAGTTTAATAATTTATTATAGGATGAATTGATAATCTAATGTGTGCAGAGGTATCTCTTTTGGTATAGTCATCTAGGCATGAGCCATAACTACCCTAGACAACTTTCTAGTTTGAGCTATAATATCTTAGTTAAGGGTGTGAAAAAACATACCAAAGGATATCAATCTTCAATTGAGATCATTGAGCGTCCTATAGTTATTTTCCTAGACTATTAACTATTCTTGTTCATGAGTGTTTAATAGCTACAAATGATAAACACTGGTCTTGGAGATATTTATCCAACAAAGAAATAGTATTAGAAGTGACCTTTTAGGAACATAAATCCTTTTTCTTTGCCTTACTCTTATTTCCCATTTTTGAGTTTCTTTATGATATACCCACCATAAAATATTTATCAACCCATACAACTCACTTAGTGATTAATTTCTATTAGATTCCATGAATACATCCATAAAACCTAGTTAAACAACCCATAAGCTCAACCTGATATTTCATCACCTAGTTGTTTTAACTATATACTTACAACTTATGCCCCATAGTAGAAATATATTCCATAGAGATTCCAAAATTTTAGAGGCTACCTCATTTAACCTTCTATGATGTGCATAAAACCCACATCGATAGATAAAAATATATCACTAGAAAGAGGGCCCACTTGTGTGTTTTCTTAATAATATAGGTTAGTCAATATGTAGAGTTTTAATGAAGACACCTAGGATATTAACAAGGTTTAAGGAGGGCCCACTTGTGTGTTTTCTTAATAATATAGGTTAGTCAATATGTAGAGTTTTAATGAAGACACCTAGGATATTAACAAGGTTTAAGGCCCAAGATAGCCTTTTAGTTAACCAAAATTTTAACCCAAAAAATCTAGATTGGGGTTATCTAGAGTTAAATGGGTGTGTATATATATATATATATATATATATATATATATATATATATATATATATATATATATATATATATATATATATATATATATATATATATATATATATGAAATGAAACAAGGGTGATAATCAGATCTATAACATGCCAATTAAATTCTAAACTTAGATATAAGAACACATTGAATTTTTTATGTTGATATAGTCTAAATAAGTGATGTACCTATCTTGTTTTGATGCTAATGTAGTTCTAGATCTAGAATAAGAAAAAATTAGGTTGAAAGATGATTTTGGAATAGTTATAAGATTTTGGCTATGATACTTTGGGTGCTCTTGACAATCAAATTAGCCTAGGATGATCACATAGATGTTACTATCAAAGTTTGATGCTAGTGTATTATATGAAATTTTTACTAAAACATGATGTGGAAACTTATATGATTCTAAGTTTTATCTTAACCTTTGCTCTAATGCATGTAGATCTAAGTCATGGACACTTATTCCTCATGAATTTATAAAACCCAGTTATTCATATTTAATAGTGACCTTTGAAAAAATGGGCTAGTGGGCACATAGTTTTGAGTTGTCCTAAAAACCCTACTATTAGTGGAAATAACCTACATATCCAATAATTGAAAGAGGGCCTTAGACTAATGCATTTCTACTCTACATGTTAAATCGTGTGTGAATCATATAATATTTGAAAAGTAAGTACAATAGTTACCTAGCTTATAAATTAGAAAATCAGGCTCTTGGATGCTTCTTTAGTACTTCGGACCTATAGATGTGTATTTCCTATAATTGGTATGGAAATAGGAATAAATAAGAAATCTTTGTTCAATTGAATGATCTTTTGTTTGGATGTTAGGTATTCATAAGTGAGGAATGAATGAGGATCGATCTTGTATTTATATCAATCCCTTTGGATTAATAACTTGAATTAAAGTACTTAGGTTGACCATTATGATACTTTTCATTTGTAAATAGGATGACTTTAGGGAATTTGACATGTCTATCCTAGACATTAGTGTCTAGGGAGCAAAAAAGTAGGTCCAGGTTTTGAACTTGTAGAGATGGAAGATAAGTACCTTTTAATAATTTTGAGAAAGATAAAAGACTTGGGTCATCAACATAAGACTGGTCAGACTAAGATATATAGGCCAAGGGGAATAAAGATAGAGTAGATACAAGACTTGTAGAAGTGAGATAAGTAAAAAATTGAGAGGAATAACCAAGGTTTGATTTTGATAGGTGTACAAGATTAAGGTGCTATATAATCATAAAATATCATCTACAGTAGCATATACATGAAATTCAAAACTATAAATAAATATAAGTGATACCAAGACATGTGTAAACAATTAATGTTGCAATATCATGATAAATAGAAAGGTCATAAAGATAAAGATATATAATCATAACAATGTAACCTTAGAATGAGATGCCCACAATATTGGCATGGCAACTAAGTATAAGAATGCCCTACATTTATGCATCCATGTATCATGTGTAGCCTATATGTCCTAAATATCACTCATATATACCATGAAATACATGTATGATGAAAAAGGATATGCAATCTACAAAACATGTGATCAATAACATAAATGAATAATGTAACTAAAAAAATATCATGCTTAGGTCCTAATTTTTTATTTTTGAAATATTTTTCTTTAATGAGATGATTATGTGTAATATTGACATAAGTGAATGATGTTCATATTGTTCATCATAGGTTTTCCTTAAAATTTATCCAAATAATAATCTCATGCACCTAACTTTTATGTAACTAAAAATGGGCCAAACCAGTTGGGTTTGAATTTGCCTTTGTTCTCCTTACTTGCATTATTAGTATTTTGATTTTATTTAAATCACCAACTTTTAATTCATAATTTAAGACCATTTTTTGATATGTTATCTTTATGAAATATTGATAAACTTTGAGATGTTGAATATCCTACATGTATTTATCATCCATCATTTCTAACTCATGTATATTTTTTCTAGATATTCATTATCAAGGATAATGGATTTTAAGGAAACACACAAAGATGGTATCTCTAGTTGTAAATAATTAATACTTATATTTTATGTATAAGAGAATAAGCTGTAGCCTTTGTAGGTGTGAAAACACAAGTATGATTTGACTATAAATAATATATAATATGATGATGCCAAGCTTCACCACATTTGGTAATTATTTTTTTGAACATCTTAACAATTATTTTATTTATTTCTTCTAATTTCATATTACTTTTTGGATAATAAGGAGTGCATAAGCTATGGACAACCTTGTATTTATCATAAAATATCTTAACTATCTTATTTTTTAAATGTGATCCATTATCTAATACAATAGTTAATGGGAGACCAAATATTGAAATAATGTTTGTCATTAAGACTATATATATGTCATCTTATGTTGTTTATTATAGTGGTATAACCCTCATCCATTTTTAATATTATTTTTATCTATAATAATATACTTGTGACCCTTTGATGATTATAGATTTATCTTTCCAATCAAGTCAAATCTCTCTAGGGAAAGTGGTGATGGTGAAATAATAGGTTGTAATTCTTGTGATAGTGCATGATTTAAGTTACTAATTTTTTGACATTGAGGACATATTATTTCATGTTATTGAAATTATTATTACATCTTAGGCCAATAACAACCTTATCTTTAAAATCTTGTAAGACATTTTTTTCCCAATTAAACTCCCCCCACATTTGGTATCATGTACCTTGAGTAAAACTATCTTAGCCTCCTTACAGCTAAGGAATCTAAATAATTATAGATCAAAATATTAATTGAAAAATATCTAGCCAATTATAACATAAAACATTTCTTCACATTTTAATTTGCTTTTTTCATTTCATTTAGAAACTTTTGGAATAGATGATATGATCTATTCTCTCAGTTATAATTATTGGTTTGAGCTATAATTTAATGTAAGGGTATGAAACACCATCCCAAAGGATATCAAATTTAAATTGAGATCATTGAAAATAATATTCTTAATTTCCTATATTTCTAACTATGCTTATTCATTAATGTGTAATCTCTGAAAATCACAAACATTGGTCTTGGAAATTTTTATCCACCAAAGAAATAGTCTTAGAAGTGACCTTTCAGGAACATAAATCCTTCTTTTTTTCCTTACCCTTATTTCCCCCTTTTGAGTTTATTTAATAAATACCAACCATAAAATATTTCTACACCCATAAAAATCACTTAGTGATTATTTTTTATTAGATTCCATCCATACATCCACAAAACCTAGTTAAACAACCCATAAGCTCAACTTGATATTCCATCACCTAGTTTTTTTTATTATATGCTTGTAACTTGTACCCTAGATTAGAAATTTATTCTATAGATATTACAAAATGTTAAAGGCTATCTCCTTTAACCTTCTATGGTGTGCATAAAATCCACATCAACATAAAAAATTTTGGCACTAGAAGGAAGGCCCACTTGTGTGTTTTCTCAATAACAGAGGTTAGTCACTATGTAGAGTTTCAATAAAAATACATGGGAGATTAACAAGGTTTAGGGCCCAAAATAGCATTTTGGTTTCACTGTTTTCAAATCTTAGGAGGTCTAGACTGATACATATAATCCCCAAGATACATCAAGCTAGGAAAAATTCCCCTATAGGAAATGTCCTAGTTATAAATATTCCTATGGATTAACCTTAGTTGGATCTGATATTTCCATCCTTGAGGACCAACACGATGTATCAAGGAATATGAAAAAGTATTTACCTACCTTCTCCCCCTAAAATAGGATAATGGTAGAAGAATACATCAAATATTTCAAGGTTGCTATGAGATTAATGAATGTCACCCATGAGGATGTTGCATGAAATATTTTCCAATTTAATCTACAAGATTATTATTATGATTGGTATCTAAATTTATAGAAAAATTACATCACTTCATGGAATGAGTGTCAAATAGGTTTCTTGCATAATTTGGGAAAGTGACTAATCCAAGTCTAGTGTACTAGTATTTCACCATCATGAAGAGGGAACCTAATGAGTCAATCCAATCCTTTAATGCAAGATCATAGAAGATGTAAACTTGATTAAATTCCACATATAATCTAGATGTGGATTTGACACTCGAGATATACAAGAACACTTTGTACCCCATTACTATCATGTTTTTATGAAGAGATACCACTACTAATACTTTAGCTTTGACATTACAAGAAGTTATTAATATCAACAAGCAGCTCAATCCATAGCTTAATTCTAAAAATTCAATTCCACATGATAATTATAATTCTCCTACATTTAACCATAATTAATTGTACACTCTACCTCCAATGAAATAATAAAAAATAAATCAAAATTATGACTTCTTGAATAATCAAGCATAAAGGAATGTCCAACAATAGAACTAGTAAGACCAACATTAGGTTCACACCAATGCAACAATTTCTCAGGCTTCTGACTCTACTAAATTTGAATTGGATTCTATACAAAGAATGGTCAAAAAGCTAAGTAATTATTTTTTGAATATGCATAAAAGGATGGGTAATACCACTAATCATAATTACAATCAGAATTATGGCTTTTCAAGATACAACATGCCTTTAAATAAACCCACCAACAATGTGGAGTAATAACAACCTAATAAGATATAAAAAATGAATATCATGGAGACAACATTTCCCAATTGGTGTAGGGTTCATAACACATCACAACATGGGGAATTAGACTATTTAGAGTTCTATGTAACCTTTAAAATATTTAAAATGGAAATGATTAGACAAGAACCATTTATGAATTCTACACATCTCCCTCATGAATCTAGACCTTAAAGACAAACTATGGTATTTGAAACCTATTATTATCCCTTCCTTAATGAATATGACAATGTTCTGGAGGATAATTCTAATGAAGTGATATCACTATAGTAGTTCAATAGAAATAATTATAATATATATAATAAGTAGCTTCTCTCCACTCATACTCCTCCCAACAATAAAATTATCCCCCCAAATCCTAAATCTGATAATAATCCTCCTCCTCTAAAGGGGAATGATCAGCCTCAACATAGAGAGGAATAGAATAAAAGAGGATATAACATTGTTGAGGATATGAATAAGATCAAGTCCAATATTAATCTTCATTATCTAGAAAAAATTACAAATTAGAAAGAGATCTTATGGAAGTCTATCACAAGTAAGTCTGTTACAATAAAATCCAAGACAACCAACACAAATGTTATTTATAAAATCAAGACTAAGGTTTCTTCTTATCCATTCAGGTGTTTGGCAAGAACATACACAATTTTTTGGTAGATTTTAGAGCTTCAACAAAGGTAATTCCAAATTATATTTACCATAAGCTTGGTTTAACCTCAAGTCCATCCAAGAGGAATGTGCCATAGCTTGATAAGATAGTAATGCCTAGTTTGGGAGCACTGAATGATGTAAGAATCTATGTTACTTCAAAACCTTGAGTATATATGACTATCAACATATTGGTTGTAGATATTCTAGAAGGATATGGATTATTATTGAGTAGAGATTGGTTAAAGATATTAAATGGATATCTTTCCTTGGACTTATCTCATATTTAGATACCTTAGAGAGGCATATCTAACTATATTAGGATCAATTAAGAGATAAGGATGAAGCATCTGATTATAGAGTACAACACCACCAACGAATAAGTAAGTTATAAGTCTCCTACTCTTGGAATTTATACATTTACTATTAGGTATGAAACACAGAGAAATTTAGGGCCCTTCCCAATTATATACCCTCTATTTCATTGGAACAAGATCCAAAAATAGGATTAGGTGTTGGTATTGAGTTGGTCAATCCACAAGGAAAAAAAATTTAACAACATACATGTTCCAATTACCATGCACCAATAATAGAGGAGATTATGAGGTCTTGATTTTGGGATTATAGTTTGCCCTTAAGAACAATGTCAAGGAATTGATGGTATATGGAGAGTCTAAACTTGTCATCAACGAAGTCAAAAACAAATATCAATGAAAATTTTCATATTTAAATAAGTAAAATCATATATCCTAGGATATGATTGAATCATTTGAGGCTTTCAACATAGTAGATATTCTAAGAGAATAAAACTAAGCTACATATTCACTGGCCACTTCAACATCAAATTTGGAACCCCTAAAGGAGTTAAAGTGCATAAGTTATCCATAAAATTGGTACCTTGTCCATTAGTAATAGATAATGTTGAAAATTTTCAAGTATTTGATGATGACCAATAGATCATCTAGTTTTTGAAAAATTTAGGATAGTTTGAGTCTCAGATAATTGATGATAAGGAAAGAATCCACAGGTACCATGAAGAATTGGATGTTATCAAACTAAAGGAGAATCATCTCCCACTAGGGATGGTTTTTCTGGAAAGGACCTTTGATACAAACTCTTAATCACAAGAATAAATATACCTCAAGGTTAATGAATCCAAATTCAACTCAAAAAATGTGGGTGATGAAATAAATGTACAACTCTTTAATATTGGCTTAAGCTACACCCAAAACAAAAGGAAGAAGGTCAAGAACTAATTATTATGTATACATATTTAATTGAATTGACCTATGATGATTTAAGGATATTTAATCCCAAAGTCATCACCTATACAATTCCACTCAAGCCTGATCATAAACCATTTATGCATATGAAAAGGTTAGTTAATCCTATCTTAGAACCATTGATCTAGAAAGAGGTAGAGAAGTTTCTAAGTGCTTATATTTTTTTTTCCATTAGGCATTCAACTTGGGTTTCTAATCTAGTATTGGTCAGGAAAAAGAGTAGTGGAATCAGACTATGTGTTGACTTTAGGAACTTAAATAAAGCTTTTGAGAAAGAAAATTATCTTCTACCCTCATTAGATATTTAAACGATGAGTGGGTCTAGAATGATGTCTTTTTAGATGAATTTTTAGGATATAATCAAGTACTAGTAGAATTAGAGGATAGGATGAAAAATACATTCACAATAAAATGGGGAACATATGCATACAACCAAATTCCATTTGGGCCAATCAACACTAGAACTACCTTTTAAAGAGTGATAGATCTTACATTTCAAGGACTAATAGGTAAGTGCATAATCATATATATGGATGATCTCACTATTTTCTCTAAAAATAGAGCTGATCATATCAACCATATTTAGTCTTTTTTTTGTAATATGCATGAAGTTATATATATCACTAAACCCCATGAAGAGCATTTTTTACATTACCAAAGGAAAACTATTGGGAAACATAATTACTAAATATGGGATCACCATTGACCCAAAAAAAATTTAAGGGATTTTCAACATAATGTTTACAAACAAAAAAAAGAGCTCAAGTCCTTTAGGAAGATAAATTTCATTAGGAATTTGTATCAGGATTTGTAGATATTGTTAGGCCCCTAAATGCAATGCTCAAGTAGGAAGCCAAAGTGGAATGGACACATGAAGCTAAGAAGTCTTTCTAAGACATTAAAAAGACTATTTCAATAGCCCCAATGCTAATAATCCTAGATTTCATGAAAGACTTTTTCTTGTACTCATTTACTTTATAATAGACCATTATTATTATGCTTCTACATAAAAGAGAAGAACACAAACACCCTGTCACTTTTATGAGCACCAAATTGAAAGATGTAGAGCTTAGATACTCCTTGCTTGAAAATAAAATATTTTACCTTGTCAAATTAGTAAATAAGTTTAAGCACTACATCATCTAGAACAAGACCATAACCATTGTACCAGACCCTACTATAAAGGATAAAATAAATTGGGATAGTGTAAAGGTAAATGGATGGCAAAATTATAGGAGTTTGATATTGAAATTAAACATTCCAAGATAATCAAAGGATAAGTCATTATTTAGTTAATGATTATACTAAACTCATGCATCACCATCAAAGAGGTCTACCAAACATAAGTTTCCCAAGAGGATTGGTATTTAGGTATTATTAACTTCTTACTCAGTAGAACATGCCCTCAAGAACTCAAGAGAGAGTAAAAGAGATCCATAAAGATAAAAACTATTCATTATATTATCATAAAAGGCATCTTCTATAGGAAAAACTATGAAGGCATATATCTAAGATGTGTGTCATATGAAGAAGCTCAGGAGATCCTAAAAACTTTCATCAAAATATTGGCATAGGCCATCCATCTAGAAATACTACAGCCCATAAAATACTTAGAATGGGTTATTATTGGACAATGGTCTTTAAATATACTCACTTTCATGTGAGGACATGTCATCAATGCCAGGTCTTGGAAAAAAAAGAGGTACACATAATATTTCCATTATATCCTATGATTAAAAGTAGGACATTCACCCAATGGAGCTTAGATTTTATTAGTGTCATAAAACTAAATTATTTAACTAGGAAAAAAATTGTGCTCAGTACTATATATTATTTCACTAGATGGATCAAGGCAGTAGCCACCAAAAACTCATGAGCTCAAGATGTGATCATTTTCCTTGAAGAGCATATTATAACTAGGTTTTACACACTTATTTACTTGGTTTATGATAATGGGTTAGCATTTTAATTAGTTGAGCTCACCGAATGGGCCCATGATAATTTGATTATAATCAAGTGATCCTCTAATCACTATCTATAAGGGAATAGATTATCTAAGTCAACCAATAAGAACCTCATAGATGTTATCAAGAAGTCAACTAAAAATAAGCCCATGTAGTAGAATATCTTACTTAAAATGCACTCTAGGTTGAGTGGACTCAGTATAAATAAACCCTTAAGGCCTCACCATATTTGATTGTTTATGGGAAATAGCCAATGTTCCTAATTATGCTGAAGTTACCAACATATCAATATATGCAAGAATACATGGATCCTAATGACACGATATAGTCCAAATTGTTGGATATCATTGAAATGGAAGATTTTAGGAATGAAGCATCACAAAACTTTAGTAAAACATCAGGACATGGTCAAGAGATGGTTTAATAAGAGAGAAAAATTTAAAGCATTTAGGATTTATGACCTAGTAATACTATGGGACAAATCCAATGAGAAAAAAGGAATGAATTCCAAGTTTAACCTACTATGGATAGGACCTTATCAGATCTATAAGATCTTAGGTAATAATTCATTCCATTTGAAAGATGTCCAAGGTAACAATTTGACATATCCAGTCAATGGATAGTTTTTGAAGCATTACTTCATGGCTGACCCATCTCAAGAGGCCTCTGAGTAATAATTTATGTTCTATTAAAGGTATTAGTAGGTTAGGTTTGATTTATTAGTTAACTTATTTATTTAAACCATTTTATTTCATTAAAATAGTTCATGCCTTCTAGATTAGCCACTTTTGCTTTTGATAGTTTGCTTTGCTTTGTCTAGTGTGTTTGTTTTAGGTAGTTTTCATGATTTATAGGATATAGTTCCTTTGATTTCATGATAACCTAGTTGATCAATCCTATTATAATCAAATAATAGTTGGGTGTTTTTAATCCAATTCAAATTGGTGGGTGTTTCCTCTTGTAGTTCATAATTCTTAATCCAGGTAAGGAATGAGAGAGTTGGCCATGACTACCTCACAAAGCTAATGATTCCATTAGGTATGTAAAAGTCACTCCCACAGCTCTCTACAAATTTAGAAATCTCTCCTTATCCCCTTACATCAAATGCACATAAAATTCTAATACTTATTTGAGTTAATAACCATTTACATGGGTAGAAGTTGATAGGGACATTTTAATTAACCAAATTTTACTAGGTTCAGCTCATCGTGGTCACCTTCTTCCCTATTTCTTTAAAAAAACTAAAAAAAAGGAGAAAAGAAGAATAAAAGGCATAATAAAAAATGTCTAGAATAAAATAAAATAGGATTAGAAGCCTACATGATGAAATAAGATCGATGCATCATACATCATGGAAATTATGAAGAAAGAGATAAAAAAGTGATCAAAGGTATCTTTATCAGGGCTATAGACACCTGGCTGGTAGCATAGAAATGTTTGAGCTCCCTAATATCTATGCACCTAATGCCTAATCATAATGAAACCTATAACTCACCCCATGTCTTTGACTAAAACCCTTTAACAAAGAATAAAAAAATATCATTTTCCCACACAAAGGTCCAAGGTATAAAAAAAGTTAGTATGTTACATGGAATTATTAAGAGTCTCTTTTTCATTTCTAATTAAATCATTTATTTTATTATGGTTCATGGTTGATATTAGGATTACAAAACCATGGATTATAGGTTATTGAAAACTATGGAATATTCACCCCTATGAGTCACCATTTGTTGTATTCAACACACCCTACCTTAGATTTTCTTTGAAAAGTGGGGACCCCCTTTATTTTTAAAAGACATAATATTTGAGGGGGTGTGTGTGTTTGGGATGGTTCTTATTATCTATACAAACTTAATGTTTTGGACATTGAATCATGTTTGGTGTACTATTTTTCATTAGGAAAGATTATTGAAACTAATCTATTAATGAAAATTTGGGAAGAATTGCTATGTATAATAGGTATTCAGGTTGGATTATTTAGATTATTTTATTTGGAGTTGCATATCTAGGTTATTTCATTTAAAAGGTTTTTGTTTAGATAATTTTGGTCCTCAAAAACTTTTTAGTTGGGAACTTTTCTTTGGATCATTTTTTTGGTTGATAACTTAGTCTTCGATAATTTTTCTTTGGATCATTTATTCTGATTGATTGCTTTTTGATTGATAAATTTTCTTCAGATACTTTCTTAATCATCAACAAATTTACTTTGAAATTTTTTGTCTTTATAAGGTTTTTTGTCTTTAGATACTTTATCTTATAGAACTTTCATTTGGAAGGTTTTCATTTAGGAACTTTCTCTACTAAAACTTCTTCCCAAATGACTATCTCTCTGAAGAGTACTTAGTGGAACTATTCCTTTGATGAATTTTGAACAAATATTTTTGAATGAATTTATTTAAAGATAATTTTTATATTCATGGTATTTCACATAGACTACTTGGATCACCATATCATAACATTAGGCCTAAAGGAAAATCTCAACCCCTTGACTAAACCATACAGTGACAAGTGTCAAAAAGGAAAAAGCAATATCATAGCACCTTAATGAGTAAGGATCATATGTGGCATGCCAAATAGGACTAGACGATCAAGTTTAAATTGAATGAGCATGAAACACTCATATACATTGGTGATTAATGGTGCTTGAACTAGAATGAATGTAAAAAGCTATAACATTGAATTCCAAACCAAGTTCACCTAATTTGATTTTCAAGAGCTTGATTGCACATAGCATTATACAATCTCAAAATCCCTAGCTATGTCTAAAATGACTTACAACTTATATAATCTAGTTTTTATACCACCATATTCAAAATATTGAATCTCACTAACATCCATCAACAACAATGGAATTTTTGTCTAGGGCATATAAGGGAATCTCAACACCATCTAGGTTTTATATCAAAGACTCCACTAAATACTTAGACATGTTTATTGATGTAACCATTTTTGATAGACTCAATACTAATTATTCAACTCTATAGGAGGTCACAAAAATCATTGATCCATTCATAGTGGAGGAGGACATCTTAGTCAAGAAGAAAAAACTTATAGTTGACTAGCTATCATTCAAATGATAAGCACTTCACTACACAACCACCAAATCAGAAGTCATGTCATGTATTGACTTGCTATGAGGCCTATTATTCAAAGGTAGAACTATAGATGGTGGCTATCTATACTATGTAAATAATAACATAGTTATTGTATACATCTCTAGAGATGCATTCATGAATTATTTAAGTCTCCCTATTCTAGACATTACATTAGGGAAGTGGATTCTCCTAGGTGAGAATTTCACTAACAAAGAACATACAAACAATCCTATCCCTATCATCTAATTCAGGGTGGGAATTCATATAGGCATAACATTATTAAATTGACTCTTTGGCCACTTGAGCATCCATTTCTTTCATCTAAATGGGTACCCATACTAGACATACTCATTACTTCAGAGTACACCTATGCATTGGGGGAGGTCATTAATGCCCACCTATATGAATAAATTTTACACAAGGATAAGACACCCCAAGGGAAAATTTATATATGATGTCATACCTTCTAGATGAAGTCATGGGAACTATTTACCAATATAATAACATTCTATAGAGTCCAAATCTTGATTTTTTCAAGAATAAAATATGTGTCTTCTATTCTTTCATTCACATATATGCATATGTAAGGAACATTGCCAAAATTATAGAGGACCTCTATCCTCAAGTTTGGATGGCTATTCATGGCCACACTTTAGCTAAGATTTCAAGTATTATTTCCAAAACACTCGTGAATTTGGATGACTATTGGCTCTATCCTGATTATTTGATCATCATGGCTGATGGGCATAGGGTAGAACCTTTTCAACTCCCTAAGTTTGTCCCCAAAAAAGTTTCCAAACAAGAAATTGCCTTCCAAATATGGAATGTTATAGATGAAGATTTGATAAAAATAAGAAAGGTACTTTCTATGGCTCCCATATCATTATTAGAAGCATGAAGTATAAATTTAGGAGAAATTTCATGGAAGCTAGGAATTAGAGGACTTATACATTATCTACTCTACTCCATAAGGATTAGGACCCCCATGAGAGAGTAAAATAAAAGATTCATATCCTTAAAAACATGATCCATTTGACCATGACTTCCTATTCCTTAATGATAAATATGTTGAGGAAGTAAAGGAAAAGACTATGATTACAGGATTAAGCAAAGACTTATTGAGGGTCATATAAGCCAACCCCTCCCTTACACTCAATCAAACTAAATTCAATATCCCACCACCAATGGGGTGGAGATATTCTAACTTCTAGAGTAGCAGGGATTACCAACAACTAGAAAACCAAGGTTAAGATCCCCAACAACCACTTATTTTAATGATAGCTCAATAACAATAAGAGCAAGTGGTAAGGGAAACATAATATTCTAGATAACATAAAGATAAACAAGAGGTAGAAGAGATACCAACTAATATATAGGAAGAATAATAATAAACTCCTTTAGTTAAAGCATCTACTATTGAAGTAAGGAGAGTTAAACAATAATTAATAGAGGAGATAACACAAGAAAAGGATAACACAAGTAGGGAAGAGGTGGATATAATTTTCCTATACTCTTTTGATGAGGAAGAGATGCCACCTATTATGGTGGATTCAATAGCCCTAACATCTAGTATGACTCTTCCCCCACTTACCCAATAGGTGACTGCTCCACAAGATGAGAAAATAACACTATGTTATCATAGGAAACTAAGGGGAGAGAGACCTTAGACCCCATCCATAGAGGTAACTAGTAGAGAGGCATAATCTTTAGTTTAATGTGATCCAAGTCAAGAGGTAGATGAAGAATATCTATATCAATCCAAGGTCATGAGATTGCAAGGATTAAAATAAAAGGCACCCATTAATCATAACCAATCTAGTAAGGATCTTCTTTTCACTACTCCCCTAGACATTTATTCTTTAATGTCCTTACTAGTTTATTCTACTATGCCTTTTCTAGTTGTTTCTACTTCCATCCCTATGTAATCACTCTCTATTGGTCTTGTTTTCATTTTTCCAACCTCTAATATTCTAATTACCACTTCTAATTTTTCAACCATTGCCCCTATAGTCTCCACTCCTTCAGTCTCCATCACTTCAACCATTATTCCTTTTATCCTAGCCACCTCTTCTCCCACTTTTTTAGTCTCCACCACTACCACCATATCCACAAACCAATGCATCACCCAAGTACTACCTATTATACCCAATTGGTTTTACCATTGCCTTTTTAAGGACTAGTTCAAATGACAATAGTAGTAACAACTAAAAGGGCCTTAAAAAATAAACCTATCTACATTATCCACCCCATGCCACAAGTTGGGAACATATATTGGACCAAGATAATTTGGCCCTCAATGCCTAAGCCCTCTACTAAAATTTAACTTAAAATTGAGGAGCATGAAAAAATAGAATCCCAACCATTATATTCATCAAAGCTCACTCTTACAAATTGGGCCAAAGAGTTATTAGCCTCAGCTTCTAAGAGGCCCAATCTAAATATCACCAAGCTTCCCATTGTAATCTCACTTTTTGATAAATCCACTACCTTAATACAAAGGTCTAGGAAAATAAAGATTTTAGATAATAGTGGTAGGGGACTAATTTTAGAGGAAATAAAAGAAATTTAATCTCTTTCAAAGAGGTAGGATAGGAAGAAGGGCCAGTCCTCATACAATGAGGACCTCAAGTCCTATATGGATACCCATATTAAAGTAGTATTGTCCATCCATGAGGGAAGGAATCTAGCCAAAAAATAACTAGAAGAAGAATCCTAAACTCTTAAGGAGCAATAATAGGTGATACAAGTTCCCTCCAATATAAAGCAGGATATACATAATGCAACATTAAAGTTGTATGAAATTTTGGATACAATTCATTCTTTGAGAGTCTAGTTGGATCCACACATAAATTTAATAAAAAAAATATTTAATATTCTTAGAGAAGATGAAAATAAATTGAAATTTTTGGTATTACACACTCTTAATAAGGCATTCAGTCACTTAGATATGATGACCCCTTTAGATTTAGCTAATGCATTGAATTTATCTATCATCAGAACTTAGGAGGCCTAGGATTGGGTAACTCCTTTTGAATCTTTAGTGAATACAATTTTATAATATGAAAAGTAAGAAACATAAATTTTGGATGAAATTTAATTAATGGGAGCTCAAGATAACATAAGGAAGCTGACAGATAGGACCATTTTTTATTACATGATTCAATAAGTTCAAATAGTTTCAAACATAGTCTACTAGGACTGATACTAGAGGACATTGAGGCAAATCTAAGCACAATAGGAAAGAAAGAAATAAAATTAAAGTTCTTTCAAGTTATCTTTCAAGACATAAATATAGAGCATAAAAGGTTGATGGAAAAGACAAGCAGGGTAATTAGACCTCATATCCTTGATATGAACTTAATTCATGTGTAACATGCTAAAGAATACAAAAATTATCAAGAGTTAGATGTAAGTTATAAAGCAACATCAGTGCCACCTCTTATTTCCACTCCTCAAACCAAACCTATAGTGTTAGTTACAATATTTACATCAACTTGAGTCCCTCCTACCTCAACAACTACATCAATACCACCTCATAGTTCATCTCCAATTATAACTTTAGTCTAAATAACAAGTGCATATCTATCCATAGCTCTAGTTACCACATCCACAAAAATAATATCAACTATGGTTACCAACATAGCTCTAATTATGACTATAGTTCCAATAACAACTTATACAAGTGTTAAGCAGGAGTTGATTTAGCCTAAGTTAAAGGTTATTTTTTGTAAAATTGTACATGTAATGATTATAAAGGAATAGTTAAGTTTTTTTAGGTATATGCTGTAATTAAAAAAATAATTTTTTATTAGCATGCCCATGTTGCATGTCTAAGGATTAGCTATAATTTATAACAATGCAAGTAAGACTTATGATCTAGTCATTCATGATGTAATGAAAGTTTTATATACTCTGAGGATGACACAACCCATTCCCTAAGTCCTTTATATACATGTAAAACCCTCTTTTAAAAGGTTTAAAATTTTAGATCAATATACAAGAAGAGATCAAGGGATTTATTGTCATGAAAACGTGTTTGTTCTTTATTTTTACTTTTATGTGTTAATGAAATTTAATTTTCTTTATCTGTAGTAATTCAATAATTTTGAAGTGTGTTAATGCTATGGATGAATTTAATTATTTTAATTGATGAATATTGATCTTAGTTTTCAATAATAATTGAGGATTGATAGGTTTCATTAGTTTAAGCAGTTAGTAGATGTTGAATTGATAATCTGAGGTCTGTAGAGGTATCTCTTTTGGTATAGTGATCTAGGCATGAGCCATAAATACCTTAAAAAAATTTATAGTCCAAGCTATAATCTCTCAGATAAGGGTGTGCAATATCAAACCAAATGAAAACAACCTTTAGTTGAGATTATTGAGCATCTTATACTTTTTTTTCCTATTCTACTAATTGTGCTTGCTCATGAGTGTGTAATAGCTGAAAGTGGTAAACACTAGTCTTCAAGATACTTATCCACTAAATAAATAGTCATAGAAGTAAAATTTTGGTAACATAGAGCCTTCTTTTTTAATTTTATTTTTACTTTTTGATTTTTTTTAATATCTACCCACCATAGAATAGTTCTCCACCCATAAAACTCACTTAGTGATTTATTTCTATTAGATTCCCTGCATCCATCCATAAAACTTTATTAAACAACCAACAAGCTCAACCTGCTATTTCATCATGTGGTTTTTTTAACTGCATACCTACAACTTATGCCCCAGAGTGGAAATTTTTTCTATAGAGATCTTAAAATGTTAGAGGCTACCTTATTTAACCTTTACTAGTGTGCATAAGACCCACATCAACATAAAGTAGCAACCCACATGGATAGTAGTGCCATCTGTGCACAATGTCCTCAATATGGCACTAATGTCCTCTTTACATGATTATTCCTATTTTTTGGGATCACGTGTGCCTATGTCTATATATCTTGTTCCTAGGTGATCAAAACTTGTATCTCTATGTTATGCTTGGAAAACTTGATTAAAGGTGAAAAACTAGTCCTACTTGAAAGTATGACATGAGAAATAATTTTGTGTGTGTTATTAATATGGACTAGACATCCTTAACACCCTTATATGTAGAAATTTTCCTACATACCAATAATTAAAAGAGGGATCAAGCTTGATGTAGTTCTCCCACCTAGTGTTTGATGAAAGTGCAAGTAAATGCTAGAATGAGATTGGGCATGGATGAATTAAATATGTTAATCTTTGAAATGTTTAAAAAATGGAATTAGGGATATTATAAATGGTAGTATGTATAAATTAGGGAATAATAGGGATAAAATACCTTAATTTTTCTCAACTTTATCTTTGGTTTGAATAACTTTTACATCTCTTTTCCATATAGTGAATATAATTGAATTAGACTTATATTTATAAGGTTTTGTTTCTTGTGTGAATTAAAAATATGCTAAGGCCAACCTTAGGAGGGGAAAACATTTGAACAAGTATCCATTGGGAAAAATTAGGGCTAAGGATAGGATCACCCAGTTGAGTACACTAGTGCCATATTGATATAGTGTCCTCAAAGTGGTGTTAGTGTCTTATTTCAAATGATTTATGGGTTTTGTATATTAGGTTTTCTTCTATATTTTTTTAAAATTTCAGGTCTATGTGATCAATAATTTTTCCTATATCTCTATTTTCATTCAAAACCCCTAGGTTTTCATGCTTTTAAGGGTTTGAATGAACACCATGAGAAAAAGGGGTTAGTGGGTCTAAGATGACTATCTTGGGACTGTGTTTTGGCTAATTATAGGTGATTGTGATCTACTTAATGATTATAAAATTGTGTCTAATTCTCTTAGGATGGATCTAGGGATAATACAGGAATGGAGTAACTCAAATGACACTCATATAATCTAATTATAACTTTTAGGTGATTACATTTGCCCCTTCTTTATGCTAGTAATGTAATAAAGTGAAATGACTAATATAAAGGAAAAAGAAGTGTACCTAAACTTACCTTGGAAGTGAATCCCATGTAGTTGAGTTAGATTACATTAATTTGGTTTGTATATGTGGAAAATGATCCAAATCAATATCTTGTAATGAAACATGCAAAAAACAATCCTTACTTAAGAGATGATCAAAAGAAAAAGGCTGTGCTAAAATAAAGTTATTGAGTAAAGATAAGTATAAAGAGAGGAAAGGAATAAATACACCTCATTGGGTGCACAAACTAATCCATGAACTTGTTGATGATCTATGTGTATGAGTGTACATAGTGATAATATCATTGAATATCTTAGACTGAGTTGATGGCTTGCTCAATCCTCATATGGGTGGTTTAATAACTCAATTTGGTTTTGACTCCATCATTGCCCACCCCTGCTTGGTGGATCTTGATCTTTATGGATAACTTGGATAAGACTATAAGTGTGTCTATCCCTCTCATGTAGGTGGATCAAGAACTTAATTAGGTCATGACTCCATAATTTCCCACCTATGTGAAGTATATGAATCTATAAATGAACTATGTAAAGTGATAAAAGTATCTAACTGAGTAAATTTAAATGTGTATTTAGTTCTATATCTACTTAGGTATATTAGGAAGATATGGGCAACTCAATAATTCTAACCACTATAGATAGAGTAAGGAATGAATCTAGTGATAACCTATAATGTGATAACAAGGGTATACAACATAGAGAATGACATGGAGTTTTCCATTTCATTTGATTAACATACCTGAAGTTGAGTATATGGAATCTATGTGCCACAAACATGCCCCTAATCTGGTATTTAAGTATACTAAATCTGAGTCAAGTATGCAATAGCTAAATTTTTGTAACTGATCTAAATGTATGAGTGATCATGCCACACATTATTACTCTAAATATGAGAAAATGATATGAATCTAAGCTAAAATGAATGTATCTAAGCTAAACCTAAACATAACTACCAAACATGTGATAATATCTATGCAAATATATATTGTACCTAATGTATTGGTCTGAATGATATAGACTATCCTAAAGTTGGGGCTACTAGATAGTAGTGCCATATTGTGGATAGTAGCACCATATGGTACTAGTGTCCAAATATAGGTGCTAATGACTACTTGGTCTTATTTTTGAGTGATTTAGACTGAATTTTAAATATTTGTTCTATTACATGTCTTCCCTAAGTCTTATTTCTAAAATTGAGCCTATGTGCTGAAATTTATCTATGAAAAGCAAATTAGGATCTTGATCTTTATGAAAAACCCCTATAAATTCTCCCTTTTTTTAGGGTAGTTATGAAATTTGTGTAATAACTACCCTATAAATAAGTAGCTTTACAAAATGTGTTCGCTAGAGAATGTGCATGATATTCCAGTATAATGCATAAACATAACATCAAAATGTAAATGTATCTAAGCATAAGTAGTAAATGTAAGATGCATGTTGTAATCTAAAATTGCACAAGGGTGTAATTATAGATGTAATCAATATATAACAAAAAATATGAGTAACTACTAAGGGGGATGGGGCGTGATGTCCATTACAACTTTCAAGTAGGAAGGGTAGATGTATTAGATACCTCATGGCATTCAAAACTGGTGTGTGCGTGCGTGTGTAATAATAAAATACAAGTGTCATGTTGTATAATCATACAAGGAAGTAAACATACAAGTACATGAGGGACACAAAAGTTAGGCTAAGGGGTCACAATACAAGGAACATGGGCACATGTCACTAAATTTGAGAATGAATACTTACAAGGACATGTTCAAATGTCCACATACACAAACAAAAAGCAATTTAGTGTTGAGCCACATAGAAGGACATGTTTAAATCTCCATATATAGAAGCAAGAAAGAACACACAAGGGACATGGGCACATGTCTAAGGCATATAAACAAAGAAGTAGCATATGATCTAAAGAACAATGGTATATTCAAATTCCCTTGAAGATGGAAGAAACATAGGAAACACAATCAAGTCTAATCAAGGAACTAGAAATGAAAGCATGTATAACTATGTAATATAATTCTATGTAGATGCAAGGATGCATATATACTGAGTCTAACTAGTGATAGTCAACAAAAAATCTAATAAATGAGGAGAAATGATCAATATCAAGATAAATAAATGTGTAAAATGGAATGTATAGTATGTAAATATAAAACCTAGTTAAAGAAACTGTGTAAGAGATGCCCCCAAATGGGGATATGTATCAAATATATAAACTTGGATCAATGTAAATTCCCCTAATGGATAGATGATAATTGGTCTGGATTAGTGTAGGGGACTAGAGTCTTATTTATAATCTAGAAATACTCACCAAGAAAAAATGAAGCATATGTGTGTGATAAAAGCAAATATAATAAGATAGATAGTAATATGCAATATCTGGCAAGTAGTAGAAATGTAAACATATCAATGTATATAATCTATACTTTTTGTGTGTTTTTAAAATATTTGAATGTTTTTTGTATTTTGACATGCTATGTTATTTTTACATTTTTTGAGTATAAGCTATGTACAAGTAAATAGAAATAAATTGTGTACAAGGAATGAGGGTGATAAATAAGTATGTACAAGGTTAGGGACCATACTAACCAATGATTCTCATGGGAGACTCATTATCACTATGGCCTATGTCAAAAATAGGAATGATAATATCTAATGTAGTGTGATTGCTATGCTGTAGTTGAGTTTTTTTGTAGTAAGAATTTGTGTATTTTTCCTCATCAGAATCATAATATTATTATAGATCATAATCATAATAACCTAGTGTGCTAGAATGAATTGCCTCATACTATGGAGTTGACCTTTCTAAATTATGCTTTGGAAGATTGATTGTGATTTTTCCATTTGAAATTATGCTTGTTGTAGACATATGGTGTTATGGAGGCTCTTTTTTTAGAAAACCTATTTTGAAAATGCTTTTTGGCTGAGCATGATTTTGACCGTGCAACTTAGGATCTTGCTCTTTATGTAACATGTCCTACGTATCTAGATGTTTTACATTGATAATATATATATATATATAATATATATATATATAATATATATATATATATATATATAGTGTGTGTGTGTGTGTGTGTGTGTGCACACGAGCGTGTGTATGTATATATATGTATGTATATACATATGTATGTGTGTGTATGTATGTAAACACACACACACACACACACACACACACACACACACACTATATATATATATATATAACACACACTCTCTCTCTATATATATATAGTGTGTGTGTGTGTGTACATACATACATACACATATATACACACACACACACACACACAATATACATATGTATGTGTGTGTGTATGTATGTAAACACACACACACACACACACACACACACACACACACACACACACTATATATATATATATATATATATATATATATATATATATATATATATATAACACTCTCTCTCTATATATATATATTTTGTGTGTGTGTGTGTGTGTGTGTGACACACTGTACACACACACACACACACACACACACACACACACATGTATGTATGCATGTATGTGTGTGTGTGTGTGTGTGTGTGTGTGTGTGTGTGTGTGTGTGTGTGTGTGTGTGTGTGTGTGTGTGTGTGTGTGTGTGTGTGTGTGTGTGTGTGTGTGTGTGTGTGTGTGTGTGTGTGTGTGTGTGTGTGTGTGTGTGTGTGTGTGTGTGAAATAAATCCCAAATCTTGTTGGATAATATTATCAAATTATAAAATAGGATAAGTGATACCTTAGTCATATTTTACCAAACCTTGACCATGATAATCATACTATTATACATACTTGTGACCAAAATTATACCATATTGAATGTTGAGCTTGATTTTGGAGAAGTAGCTTTGTTTGGTGTATTTTTTCTTGTTATATTATTTCTTGATGTGATTATAATTTTTGAACCTTTTTTTATTCTAAGTTATGCTTTGGTAACCATTTTTGTACTATTTTTAAATTTGACCATTTTTGAATCAGTAGATTTGTTAGTATATGTTATTTGGATGAAGTGTAACTATGTGAGTCATCTGATTCATGATATGTTGTATTTTTATTTTCAATTCTAACATTAATTAGTGTGGTGCCCATGCATTCTATGATGTACACAAAAATATCTGGATCTCTTCATTAGTTGTAGAGGAGTTAGGTTGATCAATTTAGGTTTAATTATTTTCCTTAGTGTATCACTTGAACTCTTATTTGGCCTTTGAATGATTTTTGAATCACTATCTATATATGTACTTTATTGTGATTTCATGTTTTGATATGTAATATTGTTTTCCATAGATTGAGTAGGTGAAGATGTGTAAACATGATTTACACTATTATGCCCTAGAGGCCTTTGTCTTATAAATTGATTTTACAATGTTGCAATATTTTCATGTAGTATTTGATTTTGATTTTGTAAACATGTAATTATCTTGGTCATACCGATAAGTTGATCACATAGTGTTTCACAAGTGTAAACCCTAACCATTTCTATTTGAACATGTAGGCACACACCCTATAGGGAAAATGTGTGACTAGGCTAACTAGGGGGATTAGTGATAGTGTTATATGATGCTTCTCCTCATGGAGGAATGATAATATGGACCTACTTATAGGTAAATTAGTTATCACCCTCATGGAGATGAAGAGGACAAGTAGATTATTTCATGTGCATAAAATATGACATTGATACTTGAAACATAATTGTTAGATTATGTGTTAAAACATCTATATGTGAATGGGTTTGTTAGTTAATGTAATTCCAAATAGGATAAATATAACATGATATAAGATATGACATATATTTAAATTGATTTAAAGCATCATCTATACATGTGTTTATGTTTTTTTGAGTTCATTCTAAATTAAAGGGAATAAGAATGTAAATGAAAGTATTAGACTTTAATAAAAAGTGATCAATTTATTCTATCATTATAATTATGATTATATGAATTAACAAATATATGAATCTAAAATTTGAGTTTTGAAAATAAAATATAATTACAAATAGAAAATGATACAAAACCTAAGTGTGTCTAGAGTTAGGGTTTTAAAATATAAGGTTTCTTTGCAACAATTTAAAACATATGTAAAATAAATTAAAAACCTAATATAAAATTGGTTTTAATTAGCTAGGTTGTCTAAATAAAATTAAAAAGTCAGAAGTAGGCAACCCTAAATTTATTTTACAAAATTTGGATTAATACAAGCCAAGGTTTGAAGCAATGTTCAAAGTAAGATGTTTTTACCAAATGATTTAAGTTTTTAGGGTTTTACAATGAAAATTTTACGTTTAGACTAAAAGGTTGAGATGTCAAAAATAGTTAAATTAATATTTAATAATTAAGTATTAATTTTTTATGACCTTTGACTTTATTTTACTTTTTAATAATAGTAAAAAATAGGGATAAATAGAGACTTATTTAAAAACTAACTGTTGTAGATGATCTAGGTTTTGAAAGTTGAGATCTAGGTAGTATTTTGTGTTGTCAATAGGATTATGGTGTTTGTCTACTCACTAGATAGTATTACCCAGTATGGATAGTAACATCATATTTGTGTAGTATCCTTATTATGGTGCTAATGTCCCCCTTGTGAGGCTATCCCATTTTTTGGGAGCACCTATGCCAATGTTTGTATGTCTTGTTCTTGCATGACTAAAACTTGTAGCTTTGTGTTGTGTTTGGAAAACCTAATTCAAGGTACAAACCCTAGTCTTCCTTGTAATTATGGAATGATAAATAATTTTATGTGTTATTAGGACAAAATGGACATCCTCAACACCTTACTATGTAGAGAGTTACCTACATATTAATACTTTGAAAAGGGATTAAGACCGATGTAGTTTTCCCACCTAGTGCTTGATGTAAGTGCAAGTGAATGCTAGAATGAGAATGGCCTTAGATGCCTTGAATGTGCTTGAGATTTGAAATGTTTGAAAACTAGACTTAAGGCTGGTATAGGTGGTAGTGTGTAGAAATTAGGGTAAAATAGGGATCAAATATCTTAATTTTAGTCAACTTTGTCTTTGGTTTGAATAGATTTTACATATATTTTCCATCTAGTGAATAGAGGTGGATTAGACTTGTATTTATGGGGTTCTATTGCTTATGTGAATTAAAAAATATGATTAGGTTGAATTTAGGAGGGGAATATGTTTGAAAAAGTATCTATTGGGAAGAGTTAGGGCTAAAGATAGTAGTGCCCAGTTGGGGACACTAACACCATATTACTATAGGGTCCTCAGTGGTGCTAGTGTCTTCTTTCCAAATGATTTCTAGGTTTTATAGATCAGGTCTTGTTCCAGGTCTATTCTAAATTTGAGGTTTATGCAATCATTATTTTTTATTTTAAGTCTATTTTCTTCTAAAAACCCTAGGTTTTCATGTTTATAAGGGTTTGAACGAAAATCATGAGAAAAAGGGGTTAATGTATCTAAGATAATAGTTATAGGATAATGTTTTAGCTAACTATCACTGACTATGGTATGCTCATTGAATGAAAAAGTGTGTCTAATGTTCTTAGGATGTCTCTAGGGCTAAGCTAGGAATATGGTAACTCAAACAACACTCTTAGCATCTAATTACAAATTTTAGTTGATTACACTTATAGATTAATTTTTACTTAATTGTATCTATAAAATCCTTCCATAAATGAAAACATCTCATAATTAGGTATAGAGTTTATAATCATATCAATAGTTGGTAGTGGGAAGTCATCTTTAGGGAAAATATTGTTTAAATCAAGGTATTCTATACAATATCAAATATTTCCATTAAGATTTGAAGCTATCACTATATTATAAAACCACATGGGATAGTCAATGAATTGTATAAATCTTACATTTAATAGTATTTAAATTCTTTCTTTTACCCAAAAAATTTTTGGATGCATTTTTATGATTTCTTATTTAATTAGATGTGCATCTATGTAAAGTACAATAGTATGAATTGTAATTTTAGGGCTAATTAATATAATATTTGAGTAAGATAAATTAAATAACTCTAAGTAATCATGTAAGATTCACCTAAAAAAATTATCTTCATTTTCATTTAACATCACTCTAGAATTATTGGTATTGGATCTCTATCTATTACATAATTGAATTCAATAGTTTATTCATTTATCAAAGATAATATATCTTATATATATGGTGTGGGAATTTTACTTGGGCCATCTATTTGGACATCATTATTAGGACCTTTAATTTCTCCAAAATATACATTGACATTTTTTGTATGAGGAAACTTATTCTTATGATAAAAGGGAGGGGAGACCCTCATATCCCTCCAAGTATTCCAAGATAGAATCATTTATAGAGAATTCATATAATGTATAAATTTATAGTGAAAACTTATCAATAATGAGATCATGATATATTAACTATAGTTTTATACATGATGAAATTCATACGTGTGGTCCAAAAAATGTGTACTAATAGTAGATATTTAGTTTTATTTTCCTTATTGGGTATTAAATCACTTACGGATGCAAGGCCCTATTATCCTTTGTGAATAGATATAGTATTGGGTTTAATGATGTATTTTTCATGTTTTTTGAATTCATGCCATGTATATAACATATTTTGTAAATATTTTAGACTAAAATTATATTTTTTTAAATAAGTTGTTAGTGATGGAAGAGTAGGTGAAATAGATATTGGTACTAGTATATCATTTTTCTAAATACAATGAACATATTCTTGAGGGGGAAATTGCATATGAGTTATGTAATGATCCATGGGTTGAGTAAAAAAATAATTGAAAGGGTTCTTACTCTAAATGACACACATGCATGCATGCACATATGCACTCTCTCACACACACACATGCACGTGCACATAGTTAAGGTCATTGGGCATACCCTGACAATCTACAACTATTTTTCTAGGAGCCACTATTATTTTCAATGTAGTTCATCCTAATAATTTCCAAGGGATATTATAAAATCCATGAATTTTTATAGATGAATAAGTGAGATAAATTTCCTTTATATTGATTAAATTTAGAAAATAAATATTACAAATATTTAGTATTGATCTATTACTCAAAAAGACCCATTAGACTACCTTATTTTGAACATGAACTTGAATATAGAAGAAATATAAGGTAGGTTCTCTTTTAAAAATAGATAATTTCCTCCATCCATAAAACATTTTAATGATAGAATAAACATAAGGTGGATTTTCATAAATTGGTAAACTTGTGTTATGTAATGCCACATAAATAATATCCTTATAAATAGGTGTCTTATGGAATAATTCTAACATAAAAAGTTTAGCTGGTGTATTCTTAAGTTTCTCAATTATATGACACCCTTGGGTTTGATTTATTGGCCTCATGGGAGGTTGATGGGAATGAGTAGGAACATGTTTACTACCTCTACTCTACCATACATGGTAGGGTACCCTACCTCTTCTAGTAGTGATAATGTGGACCAAAAAATCCAATATAAGCATTCATGAATGTGATTTGGAATATATCAATAATAGGAAGCTATACATATTGAATATTAAAATAAAATGAATTAAATAAGGCTTAAGATTATTCATTATTAATTTTTACCTCATAATTATACAAATATTTTGTCCATAAAATTATATATTTGTTACAAATTTGGCATAATAAATAAAATCAACATGTAATGATTATAATCATAGATTGAGTTATAAAATATAAAATATGTATATCTATTATATCTATTTATAACTTATGAATGAGGGAAAATAATAAATTATCTCTAAAAATCAAATATATATAGAAATCTAGAACACTTGAAAGAATGATGAAACCCTAAGGTCAACCTAGGGTTTTTTCTATGTTCTATAAAAAATATCACCAATATGTTTTACCTTATTTTGATTATGTGAACCTAAACAAGATGAAAATAAATAAATAATTGATTCAAGGCTTAAGAGGAGACCTGGTGGAAAACCTAACTAAACAAATTTAAGATATTTATGAATGGAATCTATTTATAAAATGATAGAGGATATGATGGTGTAATGTATGAAAATAAACAAGAAACATAGAGAAAATGATGAAAACCAATGTATAATAGTGATATAAAAGTTTTATTATGAAAATTTCAATAAAATATTAGAGAGATAAAATATTAGGTGTCTATGTACTCCTTAACTTCATTATTATCTACATAAATAACTACAAATAATGGAAGTGTAAATCAATATACAATGAAGGGATATGAAGTTTTAGTTGAACCATTATAAGAGTTGTTAGCAACTTCCTCATAAATAATGAATGTTGTGATGCCATTAACTACTATTATTAATGATTTGTCTATAATACTAACACTGCAAGGACTATGTGGTAACATATAATTGTATCTTAGTCTTGAAAATTAACGTGTATGTGGAACCCAATTCTAATGTTGTTGATGTATCATGAAGTTGGATATAAAAAAATGATAAAATAATATAATATTTAGTGGTTCAGATCCTTTTTGATTAGTATTTTCTCCTTGAAGATAAATGGTCCCCATTGCATAAATTTATGGTAAAATATGTGGAAACAAATTTTCAACTTGAACTTCTATAAACAATTTTTCTTGGAAAGGAAATTAACCTACTTTGATGATATAAAATAGAGGGTTATGTTGTTGACATGTGTGATTAACCCAAACACTAATGAATTGATCATATTATACTAGGACATTTCCATGTGGATTGATCTTTATCTAATAAAGAGTCTTTATAGTATATGAAGTATCTAATAGAGGATGAAACTAATGGTAGAAAAGATGAATTAAATACTAGATGTAACCTAAGATAAGAATGAAGATTGAGCTCAAAAGCATTATCTCCTAATTTTTTTGTGATATTATTGGGCCCATACAAAACTAGATGAATCTTGTAGTAAGGTCTTATTATCCTTTCCTTTTGTAGGTGTAGATAGACTTGATCACTAACCTCAAGTGTGTGTGGTGTATAAATATTATCATAGTGTTACTTGTACTTCACATTAGTTTGTTGTATAATGGTTTACACTTGATGAATATGATGAATGTGATAAATGAGGTGATTTTTTTTCAACTTAATTTTGAGAATAAGGATTAAATATTTTTGATGGAAGAATAAGATAAGATACATCAATAGGTGTCAGATTTTAGAAACCCAAGTAGACCTAAAATAGTGTGTGTGGTAGAGATGTATAAATATCTATTATAGTTGTGTTAAATAAAAGGTAGGATTTCATCCCAAGTACATTTATTCTTTGAATTTTACACTCTTAAAATAAAATTTATTATATTTACCACTTTTATCTATCCATCAGTCTATGGATGAAAGGTAGTATGATTATTCAAATTTGTTTCTAGCATAGACAAAAGTGATTTATATAAATTACTCAAAAACCTTGTATCCCTATCTGAGAGGATGGTTTATGTGATTCCAAAGTGAATCTAGACATACTAAAAGTATAGTTGATTTGTTTTCAAAGATAATATTACTTTCTTATAAGGAATTGGAATTATCATCTTAGAGAACCTATCAAATACTACATAAACATAATCATTACCATGCTTGGTATTAGGATATATGGAGATAAATTACTTGAAATAATATTTACAAGGCTTCATTTTAATTGAAATAAATGTGTACAAACCTTACTTATTGTTAACCAAATTATAAATTGCACATGTAATACACTATTTGATGTATTTGGATACATGGGAAGTGAGAATTGGTTATAAGAATTAATTTCACATCACTAAAATGGTTTTTTAAACTCAAAAGTGTCTTAAAATTTTTATAAAATGAGTCTCCCACATTATTTTTTATCTATTTTCCTCATGTGGAATGCACAAGTGTCCATGACAATATATGACTCCATCCTAAAAATAAAATTCCATAATTGAATCCCTAAAAATAAAATTATGATAGATATCTAAAAATTCCATGTTGGATAAAATTATTACCATGTTCTTACTTCATGTCCACATGTGTCAAGTAAAAAAATGAGAGATTGATCTAGAAAACAAATTAGTCAATCTACAACTAGATTAATACTTCCCTTTTTATGCTTGATGTTCCACTAGAAATTATAAAGATAAGAATACCATTTATAATTAAAATATTGATAGAAATTATTTTAAGGTTTCAAGAATCAAATATTCATGTGATCGATGTGGATCAAATTCTCCTTACCAAAGATATGATTCTTCCAATTCTTACATTCTTAAAAAATAGGATAAAATTCACAATCATAGGTTGGGTAGTTACTTATCAATGTGGTGTATATTTTACTATGGTAAGAAACTGGGTGTTATTTTTGAGTGAGGACTTATCCAAGTGTGAAATTAAAGGTGTATCAAAGACATTAGTATAATGATAAAATGGTTGTTTAAGTTTAGATAACGAACATGTTAGTGTAAAATAGAGTTTGCATTTCATTTCATTGAATGATTTATATTGTGGATTTTTTGTTACTATTATAAATCAAATAAGAACTAAACCATAGTTAACACAGAGTCTTTACCTTTCTCACAACAATAAAATACTTCTTCACAATGATGAGATAGATGCTTTTATTGACTAGATAATGTGGTAAGAGATTGGTCCCTATGGTAACACATGATGACTTGATTGGAAAAAATGAATGTCTGACACATACATGAGAATTTAATTTTAAGGTATATATTTGGTATTTATACTTTGACATTTTACTAGAGTAGATATAACATAAAAAAGAGTTGAATTGTAATAGTGAATAGTAGTAAAAGGTTACAGACCAGGGTAACCTTTATAATATCATACAATAATATGGTATAAGAGGATATGATAAATTTGTATTCAATAGTTATTATATTAATATAAATAAAGATGAGTTAGAGTAGGAATTACTATGTAATGCATAATGATTATTATGAATGAGCACACCTACTTATTTTTATTTGATGAATAAATAAGATAATTATTGTTGATAAATATAACCTTTGCATCACATTAATCTTAACTAAATTTAAATTAAATAATATAAACCATTTTTAGCCAACTTCTTTAGATTTTATGTCAACATTTTATGGCATGACCTAGACTTCAGTAACTAATGTCTAGGAAAAAATATCCATTAGAATTTTGAAATCTAGAATTAACAAATAATTTTTTCACTCAAATACTATAATAATGAGTGAATATTTAACTATGGTAAATTCATTTTTTTTATTATATTAATAAGAATTCTAGGCCACATTCACACAATCTCTAGCCTTGGATATTGTGACAAATACAACATAAGAAGGTTGTAGAATCCACATAATAAAATAATAAATTAGATTGGAAAAAATATTAAGGAACTCCAAAACCTTTATACACTTAAATAAGGCTATTGATTACTAGTTCAAGACCACAATCAACTCATTTCGTATAGTTTGGGCTATACACGATTTGACAAGATTTAACACAAAGAAAGATGAGTTTGTTGAAGGTGCTAGACAATGTTTCCTAAATGAGGTATTGATCCTCATCTGTAATCTATTTTTGGATCATGGGTTGATAACATAATTTAAATAGTTACTTTAGGTGACATGCACCTATGAGATGATAGCAAAAATAAGGGGGATCCTCAAAATATGTGACCACTCAAAATATTGGGTCTAAACTATTAGGGGAGATTAAATAAAATGTAGAGGGGATAATAAAGTAAGTAACAAGTTAAGAGTAAGTTATTTATGTAATAATAATATATTAGTAAGAGGGTAAATTAACATAATTAGGATAAAATTGTGAATGAAGAGATGAGGAAACAAATAGAAGATAAGGAAATTAAGTTAAAGAATAGGAAATGGATGTAGAATAAATGAAGATAAGAAATAATGTTAATAATAAATAATACAATAGATGAAAATAATATTTCCTCTACCAACATAAGTCCTCACATTAAAATCCTAAATACTATCCCTCTACCACAAGTATATGAGTTAGTATTCAAATTGATGGAAGGCATAAATGAGGCTAGTGAGAGAATTAGAATAGAAATATTATATCATACACCACAAAAATTCATGAATGACATGTGACAAGGATTATTAAATTTAGCCACATTATTTTAAACACCCAAACTATTCAAAACGTTGGATGCAGAAGACCAATTAACAAAGATTAGTTTGGCCTATAGTGGACAAGGCCTAAAGAGTATTAGAAGAAGAGATGAAAATAATATTATTAAAATAGGAGATGTTACTTATATAGTGGAACCAAGGGAAGAAATTTTAATAATTGAAGAGAGTCCAATAGGAATTAATCAGGAGGAAAGTTATATAGATATTATAGAGGAGTGAATAGATGTTGAAAAAGATATTGACCTTTAGGAGAAAGGAAATTCATAAATAAGTGTTATTAGTCATATTAAAGATATTAAAAATAGAGATGAGGAGGAAGATAAATTAGTAAGAGATATTAATTAATGAAAAAAATGAATAAGAAAATTAGTTATAGATAGAAGATAATGAATAAGAAACTTAGAAACTTGACGTGACATAACCCCCCAAACCCCAACCATAATAGGCCTTGACAGGAAATGAACCTTTTGGTCCAATCACCATCACCTGTGATTATTCACAATAGATGCAAAAATTAGTATCTTAGATAAATATAAATATATATTAGAGAATAATTAGAAGATAAATATAAATTTTTTAGTGAAGAGATTCAAAATAAAATAGACATAAAAGACATAATCATATTTTGGTTAAATAATATAAAAATATAAAATTTTAATAGTAATGTGTAAGAAATTACATCAAACTATTTGATTAATAGTAGTAACAATACTATTAGTGGTAATCATACAACACCTAATTAAACCAAATGACACAAAATAGGATGAAGTTGCCACTATTTTGAAAAGATAAAAAGGATGAGGAATAAAACTTGTCTATTATGGAATAATATTGGATGTGTCATAATATTATAGATGAGAGGGTGAGGATATTTGAATTTCATGAAACACTAAGGGATGATGTTATTCAAATTTGATGGAAAACTAAGGGATGATGTCATTAAATGGTATATGAAAACTTTCTCTAGCCATGAAATTGCATGAGTTGAGGTAAAAAAAGCCTTTAATTTATATTTTCACTATCCTAATATTTCAACTAAAAGTCTCAATAAGATGAGAAAGTTTATATAAAAGGAGGAGACAATAAAAGAATATGATCAAAGGTTGAGATTGATAGTGCATAAATTAGAGGAACCATTAAATGAAAAATAAAGAATTGAATGGCTTATGTCTACATTGATCCCATTCTTCCAAGATAATATGGATGGGAAAAACTTTAATACACTAAAAAAAATTTTGGAGATGGTGACACGATTAGAAGTTCAATCATGGAGACATGACATAAACACATCATTAAAAGATCATGTAGAAAGACTACAGTTGGAATTATAAAAACTATGGTTAAAATAAGAAATGCAAATGAAACGTGAAAATTTGGCTTACCAAAAATTAATAATAACCCACCATGGGTAAGAAAATGGTGCATTACTTGTGCAAAAGTGTTTTTTAGGAAAAAATGTCACCATAGTGACATGGCAAAAATAACAAAAACCATAAGATTAATGTAGACACCTATGAGAATGTCTCCTCACATTAAAGATGAAATATATGATGATGATATATACTACGGAATTTATTGATTATGTGATCAATATCCTCAACACTTATACCTGATGAAGGAATTTGCTTCACCCATGAATTAATTAATGTATTACACTAATTTTGGGTATTTTAATCAATATAATCACACCTGATCTACCATAGATACACTAGTGGATGTTCAAGACACTAATCAAAGATGAGTGATAATAGTTCAACAAATTCCACCATTAAAATTATCTATTGGTAAACCTAATATATTTCATCCTAGTCATCGATGCCATAAAACATCCCATAATATAAATGGATTCACCAAAATACAATAATATATCATAGAATTAAGAATAGAATAAGTAGATCCATAAAAATAATTAGAAAAAGAGTAGAATACTTGAATATTATGAATATTAAACTCTATGGGGAACCTACATAAACATGTAATAATAAAAAAATTCATAATATGATGTTAAAATACTAACCACTACCTCTTATATATACTCTACTTAGCCATTGTTATTCCATAATCTAACCATACTAAGAATATTGAGAAATACAATAAGATAATATGAAGGTATGTAAGCCATAAGTTAGACACACATATCCCTAGATGAACTATAGGTTAATGGAATATCAATAATTCAATATTTTAAATCAACACCCAACTGCAATATTATAACAACAACAAAGGGGGTAAATAGAAGCTGACTAAGGAGGATACCTAAGAGGATGGGAAAATTACTAAGGGGGAGAGGATAAAATAAAAATTAAAATTAGGGATATAACTAAGGTTATATTTAGGATATACCCCTACCAACATGATATAAATACTAAATATAAATTATATAGCACCCCAGTCTTGTATATTTGGAAATTACTTCTCATAGATATACCCTTCAGATCTTAGATCTTCCCTATGCCAAAAGACTTGCATTTGTTATCTCTTGTGACTATTACTTATCTCTTAATATGACCATATGTTATTATGATGACCATGACTTATATTTTGATCAAAATTCTATAAACCTATTTATTATCATCCTTTACTTTTTTTAGACCGATGCTTATTTTTCACCCTCTCAAACACTTACATCCTAGTTAGATGCCTATGTCAATGCAAATATCTTATGAAAAACTAAGTGTTAGGTTCCTTAAAGTCATAAAATTTAAAATTTTCATGTGTCCTTATGGTAAATTTAATTTATTTAATGTGATATATTTGTTTAAAGGATTGGTATATATGCATGACCAACCATCATTAATTCCTCACCTATAAAATATCTAGAATCTCATAAGGAAACTTACCAAAAGAATTGAATTAAGAATTTAAGTAAGTAAAGATTAAATTTTATTTAATATTTAAATATAAACCATAGGTATAACCCATATATAAGTATGAAGTACTGAAGGATCATCTCATGAGCCATATTTTCTAAGTTACAAGATATGCCACTTTATGTACTTGATTATCATACATGACATCTTTATGCATAGATAAACCAACATGTAAGGGATAAATACATAAGTTTGAATCCATATCCATAGTATTAGATAAGTAGTTAATTCATATTTATATAGGGGTAATTTTTTAAACTCAACACCATAAGCCCACTATCCCATTTTTACCACAATCACTTCAAGGGTGAGAAAGTTAGGGTTTGATATTTTGACAGAGTAATATACTATGAATAATATATGAATAAACTAGATCATAAGTTATAAAAAACCTAGAAGGTTGTAAATGGTCAATTTTATATCTAGATAATATTACATACTAGACACCTAAATCTATGTTAGATAAGTACAGTGACGTAACCATTGATATCTAACACAAGCATCCAAGGCCATAAAGTGTAAATTTATAGGATCTGATGATTGATCCAGAATCTAGATCTAGTCTAATTCCATCTTTTTTCATCTCTGATCTACATATGCACAATAAACTAATCACTCTTGTTTTATATTTATTATAATATCAATAAATAGCTATACTTTCTATTTTTAACATATCTCATCATTTAAATTTAAAATATTATTTATTTAAGTTTTCAACTAATTATCCTGCTATAGATTTGTTAATCACCCTTTATTTATTCATTTATATTTTTTTAATCCTATACTATATTAATCCATCTCAATCTAGGGTTAAAAATTTGGTGAACCCATCTATCTATGCAAACCCTAGCTTATCCTAGGATATTTAGCCTTTTGAGATTTTTCATTACTATTTTCTTTCAATTTTGATCTATTATTTATATGTAACCTATACAAAGCCAAGATTAGCTGATGTTTCTATCAAACACCTAGATCTTCCCCATTTTCCACCTAAGATATCTCAAACCAATGAAGAAACTAATTATATACCTAACTAAGATGCCAATAAGGAAATTGAACCACATATTGAAGATGTTATCATAGAGGATGATTCTAATCACAAAAATGATGAATCTAATGATAACTATGAAAATTAACAAATAGACCAAGAACAAGTACAAGATCTTGTTATGTTTCAACATTGTATTCAATAAAACCTAGATGATCTTGATGAGATCCCAAGAACACTTTTTAGAAACTAGAAAAGTAAAATGTGTAGATGAATAACTATTTCCATCTATTGATCATGCTATTATATCTATGTCTCATCCCCATATACCAATTACCCTCTTTGTAAGCACATCAATAATTCACACTTTAAATAGGGACATGAGATATTTGTTTTAACCTATGTTCCTTGAAATTACTATTGCTACATCTTACTTAGGAAACATTAATTTTTTAATCTAATTACCAATTTCCATGCCTATATCCACTCAAATTATGGATACACCTCCTTTGGTGACTTCTCAAAATTTAAACATTAATGATCAAGACGTGCAAGATATTATCTAAACTATACAAATTTAAAATCTAAGGTTACAAATATCAAATAAAATTATATGATAACACCTTATGTTATTGATGCATAAGAAGTTTTGCATAACCCTCTTCCACCTAAGATATATTTTCATCCCTTGCTAACTAGATTTTTTGAATCTAAGTTCATAATTTATGATTTCAAGGTTGAATCACCTTATGATATTGGTCCATAATAAGTGTTGCATAACCCTCTTACACCTAAAATATCTTTTTAGCCCTTATTAGCTATATTTTTTACATCTAATTTCACATTTTATGATTGCAAGGGTGATCCTAAACAACATCTTTGATATTTCTATGAAACATGCCTTGATTATGAATCCAATGATAGAATTTGATTAAACTATTTATATGGAGCCTCAAGGACTATGATCTAAGGTGGTTCTATGAACTACTGATCCAATCAATAAAACCATTCAAACCTCTTATAGCTTAGTTTTTAGCACACTTCTCTATTAATTTTAATGAAAAGGTTTCCTATGACCAAATTTAAAAAAAAAAGGAACCAATGTACCTTTAAATTAATATATATTAAGATAAAAGACAATATTGGATAAATAACCAATCCAATAATAGATAAAGATCTTCAAGACATCTTTAAGAAAAAATTTATTACCCCATTACATGAGTCCATGTTTAAATCTTTGATGACATGCCATATCATTCACTATTATGAAATGAAATTATTTCATTGCATGAACTTAAATATGTAACAAACACAATAGATACATCCAATACCAAGTTAATTATCAAACCAAGCTATAAGGTAAATCCTAAAAAACCTAAAAATAAAATAAATACTATGGCTAATGTAGTGTCATAACAACCTAATTAGCTTGTCCTATTTAATACACCAAGGAGATAATTTTACATGATTACCTAAGTCTTCATCTTCATTACTTCTAAAGCTTGTGGAGTGACCTTATATCTCTCCCTCATCCTATAGATTTGATATGAATCAACCTATACCTAAAGTATATAATCCAAATGCTTAGTGTGACTATCACCAAGGCCTTAGAAATCTACAAACCAATGTTTGATCTTGAAGCATTATGGATGACCAAAAAATTAAATTTGATTATCCTCCAAAGTAATTAGGTTGACAACTTGGTGATCACTAAAATAAGAATATTTAATTTTTTTTTGTAAGACCATTCTAAGAAGGAACTAAAAGTATAAATGTCATATAATGCATATCCTCCTCAACCACAATATTAGCACTCATTAGATGTGATTATTGGTACTTATATGTGACGTACACCTCCTATGGTTTATATACCTTCTATTATTTTTGATGATAATGAGATTATGGATGATGACTCAGATATTCATTCCTTATTCATTTGATCATACCTTAATCAATACCCTATACACTTTATTATGATTGATAATGCTGCAAACAATAACGTTTGTACCATAAAATTAGTTACAAACTTAGGTTATGGAAATGATAATTTACATCCTTCAATTAAATTAGTTGGAGAATTCAATGGGACCTCACAATAGGTTCTTGGTGAGATTGACTAACCTTTACATTTAGCCCAACACATGTAGTTACTACATTCTAAGTCATACCATACACACATATCTTTGATATGCTATTGGGATGAATTCGGAGGCATACACTTTATGCAGTACCTTCCATAATGCATGAGTGTGAAAAATACATTCATTATAATTAGGTAATTAATTTTTTTAAAATTCCATATGATCATCCACTGTAATAAGATAAATTTATATCCAAGTAATTAATTATAAAACCTACTAATGTTAATCCTCTATGAAAGGGTAAGCATCAAGAAATCCCCTTTCCTAGGTGGCTTGTTCTTGAGATCCATTACATTAGAGACACATAATGGGTTCTAAAGAGTCATTATCTACTACATGCCATATTTAGATATCTAGAGAACTTAAACACGTTCCCATTAAAACTAATTCAAAGAAACTAATACATTTAGTGATCAGTTCTATGAACCCCTATTTTTTATATTGTATACACAACCACAAAGTAATACTATACATACATTGAGTATCATAGATCATATATTTCCATATTTACACCTATATATGCTATTTGAAAATAACACTAGCTTATTAAACCAAGTTTTGAGTAGGGAGATACCCATGACTATCCTTTGGATGAGATCATGGGATAGGCCTTTTCTTTCAAATATTTCAAAAATACCAAAAATCTTTAAAAAGGTTAAATATCCAAAAATCTAAAAATATTTTCAGCATTTACATATTTTCTTAGATCCTTAGCATATATGTTGTTAGTTACAAGTTGGTATTTAACATATTATTCCTTTATATATACATGTGTTTCACACATTTTGAGTATGATACAAACATACTTAGGAACATGAATTATGCACTTTTAGATGTTTAGCCTTAACACTACTCATGTCTTATGGACATTGGGGCATCCACTTCCTTGATCATGATATAAACATATTATATTATTCTATGATTATTTTTCACTATCACATTTGAGATTATATACTTAGACATGCCTTTATACATTATTATATATTTCATGATGTACTTGATATTATATGTACTTAATGTTTTTTGCTAACACATATATCTAGGGACTAGTATGATATGTTTATGTTGTTTTATCATGTTCCATGGTTTCCATTTGTGCACTTTATTTAGTGTCTTTCTTTGCTTCCTATTGTCTTGTTTGTTGGATCATTTGAATATACTCCATTGTTTGTGATCCCAATTCATTTGTTCACTTTGATATTTTGAATATGCCATTACTTATTATATGGGCATTTGAATATGTCATTACTTTCCTTGTATACATTTGACTAAGTCATGTTCCTTTGATTGTGAGACATTTGAAAATTCCCCTTGTTTGAGGTCTTATTAGACCATTGTATTTTTATTTGATTTTGAGTGCTATTGTGTGTGTGCTTGATTTCTTGTTGAGCTTGTACTGCTACTATATAGATGTTGCCATGATTCACATCATGCATCTTAGGATTTGATGTGATCACATACTATGTACTTCATTATTATATCTACTTATATGTGTTACTAATATATGCTACATGATCCATATATATATTATACTATTATCTTATACTTTTGAGTTAAGGTAACTACCAATTTCTAGTTTCCATTACTTTAAAAGAGGGGGAGAATATCAATGGGGGCATGTCATATAGGTATGGATTTCACACATTCATAGTTTCATATTTTAGTGGGGGCATGAAAAAAAGGAATTACTTATGCACTTATTCAATACTCAACATTTTATTATTACAATGGGGGGTATGTTATGAAAACATGTTCTCCACACTTTCACTAGTTCTCAAATTTTCTAGATTCAGTGGGGGCATGCCATGGGAACATGTATTCCATACTCAGATAAATTTTAAATTGGACAAATTTAATAGTTATATGATTCAAATACACATTTTTGGAAATATTATATACATTGGTACCATTATTATACCCAATTTTCAACTTGAGACATACATAAGGTGCATATGCCATGCAAAGAAAACCTTAAATTACACAATCAAAACTTTTTTCAAAATTTAAATACTTATATGGATATTAAATTACACAAGGATGGAGTTTTATGGAATGTTATTGATATAATTTATTATAGTAGTTGGATTGCATTTAGAAAGGTTGAGGTGATTAAATCACTCAATATTACCACTTTTATAGGATGGAGTGATAAAATAATCCAATCTTACCATATTTATAGTGTGATTAGACTTGGATCACTCATAATCACCAAGTTATAAGTATGATTGGGTTGTACAATTGAGTTAACCTAGATTATTGAGTGGTAACTCACCTTTTCTCTAAGGTTAGAGGAAAGTTTTCTTCCAACACACACACACACACACACACACACACACACACACACACACACACACACACACACACACACAGAATTTTAGGTTTTATATTTATCCTAATATTAGTTTCAATTATTTAAATAAAACATATTTTAAAATCAAATTTCCAAAAAATAAGGTGGTTACATCGATACACAAACATACTCCTAACCTTGTTATCTTTAATTTCAAACATTTCAAATGCTTTCAATTTTAGATTATATGCAATGATTATTTACTATAAAATTCTCTTGATTTTTGGCCAATCACCAACAAAGCACTCAAGTTTGACACACACAAAGATAAAGTGTGTTATACACACTTTATACACATTTTTTCCCTTTAAACTAGAAATTTAATTACTAGATTAAATGGGGCAGAATGTAAATACTAAATATAAATTATATATCACCTTAGTATTATATATTTGGAAATTACTTATCATGGTTGTACCCTTAAATTCCTAGATTTTAACATTGTTAAAAGGCTCATATTAATTATCTCTTATGCCTATTAATTATCTCTTAGTCTAAGCATATATTATTCTGATGACAAGGCCTTTTATGTTGCTTAAAATCCTATAAACCTACTTATTACAATCCTCTACAAGTTTTAGAATTGTACCTATTTTTTATCCTCTCAGACACTTGCATCCTAATCAAACACATACATCAACACAAGTGTCTTATAACTAAGTTTATAGTGCCTTAAAGTCATAAAATTTTCAAATTTAATGTATCTTTATAATTTGCCTAAGTGATTTAATGTGAGATATATCTTGAAAGGATTGGTATATATGCATGTCCAACCCTAATTAATTACTCACCTAGAAAAGACCAAGAAACTCATAAGGTAACTTACCAAAAGTACTCAATCAAACATTTAAGTGAGTAGAGCTTCCATATCCTATGTTATTTCAATATCAGTCATAATGACAACCCATATATAGTTCTTAAGTATTGAAGGAGCATCCCATGAGTCATATTTTCCAAGTTATAAACTAGGTCACTCTATGTAATTACTTATTACATATTGAATCCTTATACACACACAATCCAACACATAGGGGAAAAATACATAAGTCTAAATCCCTTTTTAGAGTATTGGCTATATAGGTATCCCCCATTAATATAGGTGTCCTTAGGGAAGCTCAACACTATGAGCCCACTAACCCATTTCCCCATAGTCACTCCAAGAGTGAGGAAGCTAGGGTTTCATAATTTTAAAAATAGTGAAAGCCTATGCACAAGATATAAACACACTAGAGCAAAAGTGAAAGAAAACCTAGAAGATTTTAGGTGTTCACATCTAGATCTAGACAATATTTCATACTACAAACTAACATCTAAGATAGACATGTACATCGATACAAATATATAGATCTGACATAAGCATCCAAGGTCACAAGTGCAAATTTACAGGATTTGAATATTGATATAAAATATAGATCTAGTCCACTTATATCTTATTTTAGAATAGATTTGCATGTTCAAAACAAACCATCTAATTACTATTTTTTCCATTTAATATAATATTAATTGATAATTGTACTTTTTATTTTTATCATATCTCAACATTTAAATTTAAAATATTATTTATCTGAGTTTGAAATTAATTAGTTTTCTATGGGTTTTTTTATCATCCTTGTATTTATCTATTTCTATATTTTAACCCTATACTATATTGACACTTATTAATCTAGGGTTCAACACATGCTAAAATTGTGGAAATGTCAGGCATATTGTTAGAAATTACATTGAATAACCATAAATGAAGTGTGGATTCTATCATGAAAAAGGAACACATGACTCATTATCATGACCTAAGGTGACACAATTATATAATAATGGTATAATGGATATTGAGGAATTAGTAGAATCTCCCCCATGAAAAGGGGGTAAATATTTGAGAAAATTACCAAAGGGGCAAGATATAAAAGATGGTATAATGAATTTCACCATGAGGTGGGAGATGATAAGATTTTAGATGAAGAAGGAAGAAAATATAAATACATATCCATTTATGAAAAAATCAAACAATGTCAGGACATAATGAAAGAACATAAAGATATGCCATAAAAAAAGCCCTTAATATTATAAATAATGATTCAAAATTGCTAGCAGTGGTAACCACTCATAGTGGATTGAAAAAAGGAAAGGAAAAGACTTAGATACTAATTTAGAAGATGAAATAAGAATAGATACTAATAGATAAAAACATAATATACATGAACATGAACACATAGTGGAGAAAATCATAAAAATTATACAAGCAAAATAAGACAAGGATCAATTAAAACTATCTTATTTTGATGAGGATGATATTGCAAATTTAAAACAAAAGATGAAACTAACTAAAAATCAAGATTTGGTAACTAAATTAACACAATTATATAAATATTAAAATAATTATTAAAGATAGCATAAAGTATAAAATATTGATAAAACCAAAAGAGAAATAAAAATAACGTATTTAGAATGAACATGAAGTGGATGAAAACTACTATTTTACTTAATACAAAAATAAATGGCAATGAGGTAAGAAAGACATTGTTGGATATTGGCACATACACAAATGTTTTACCACATAACAAATGGGAGATACCAGGTAAAATGAATATACATTCCATAATATAAAATATTGTAATAGTTTATGGTAAACCAATATATCCAATTTAAACCTTAAGAGATGTTCAACTTAATGGGAATAAAAATAAAATTAGATTTTAAAGTGAATGATATGTATGTGTTTTAACCTTTTAGGACTTAGTATATGTAAACCCTATGTTTTTTAAATAATTGAGTATAATAAATTAGGGAAATAATATTAAATAAATATAACCACTAATTTATCATGGAATTGACTAGCTTTGAATTTTCTAAAAAATAGTAATAAATAGTGCAAGTAAGAACTTAGCTGGAAAGTAATTGAGATGGGTGATATAGGTACTAAAAACTGAGGTGGAAGCTTTTATGAGTGTCATAAATTAGATACTAGTGTTATAAGCCCTCATGGAAATTAGATCCATAATTGGATAGTATCACCATTATTAGAAATGAGGTGGTAGTGTCTTGATATTGGCAGCAATGTCCTCTATGAAAGACTATCCTAAGCTTTTGGGTACATCTGTGTCTAGACATTTGAGGTATGTTCTTTAATGAATGAGTCTTGAAACATTGTATTTTGTCTATAATAACTTATTTAGTGATAAAATCATAATCCTCCATATATCTAGAGAATATAGTTGGAATGAGCTAAAAAGTGTGTTTGTTATAGGGTAGGTTGGACATCCTCAACACCCTGCTATGAAGAGAGTTGCCTACATACCAATACTCTGAGGAGGGATCAAGCCTGATGTAGCTATCCCCACATAGTTTCTAGTGAAATTTCAAGTTAATATATTATGATAATTGTCTTGAGTTCTTTGAATGTGCTTGAGACTAGAAATCTAAGTAATATAAGATTAGGACTATTTTAGGTGGTAGTATGAAGAAGTAGGGAAGAATAGGGATTGATAACCTTAATTGTGAATAGCTTGTTCTAAGTTTGAATATGTATTTTTTATATGATTTACATCTAGTGGTTATAGGGATAAAATTCATGTTTTTATGCTATTTTTTTACTTATGCAGGTGATAAAATAGGTGTAGGCCAACCTTAAGAAGTTTTAGTTTTGAAAAGATTTCCATTTGGAGAAAATAAAGGTAAAGGACATTAGTAACATTTTTTGGACACTAGATCCATGTGGAACTAGTGTCCTTATTATGGCACAAGTGTCTAGATAGTAGAGTACTAGGCAAAAAGGGTCATGGCTAAGAAAGGATGGTCTAAGACTACTTTAAGGTTGACTAGGGATGCCTGTGGCCCACACAAAGGCTGAATAAGTGTGACAATAGGATTTAAGATAGGTATAGGGATAAGCTAGGGATAGGTAGTCTCAATTAGCACTCATAACTCTCAAATACCACTTTTAGGTGATTAAATCCCCCTTATTTATTTTAGAAATGTAATAAAATGAAATGACTAGGATAAATGAAAAATAAGTGTACCTAGACTTACCTAGGAGGTGAAGCCCATGAAGATGGGTCAAAGTATGTGAAGCTAGGTTTGAGTATGTGAAGCATGATCTAATGCATGTCATACAAGTGAAATGTGCATAAATCAGTCCTTGCTTAATATATATCAAAAGTAAAATACTAAATTAAGTTATTTATCACCATCTATAATCATGACCTAAAATTTTGGAGTTGGGTAAATGGAATAATTCAAATAAGTAGAGAAATTACTATTGATGAAGTTATGTATACTCCTAGAGTCAATTAACATAATCAACTTTTGTTTCTTCAGGAACCCCACCACCTTAAGAGTCTGAAGATTACTAATGCCTAAAAGTGCATGATAAGAAATAGTAGGTTTAGAATATTTAGATTCATCTTCAAGTTATTTTAATCCTTCCCTTGAAGCCTCCTCATATTATACCTCCTCATTGGCACCATTAATGTAAAATAACTTCTTTTCTTCACATCAATTCCATTTACTCCATTTGATATCTTATCCAAAACATAAACCTTTTACACACTTTTCTTCCACTTGCTAAAGTATCAATCTAGTAGGCTGATGAAATGATGCTACTAGAAAGGTGTGTTCATGAACATTGGTGAAATGTCTTTTCATGATTATCTCTTTTTACTCAATCATGCATGCCCTTGGTATGGCTTCAAATACATAACTAGGATGAAACATGTGAACCTCCAATTGGATACCATCTTTGAGACAACCCAAAAATAGGTTAGTCAAAATTTCCTCAATGATGTCTACTACACATAAGCAGAGATTATGAAATTGATGAATATAATCCTTAACAATCCTATTTTGATGTAACTTAGCTATCTGACTAAAGTATTTTTTAGAGATAATGTTGTGATAATGGAGCTATAACTCCTCAAAAATACTGACCATGAAAGTAGGATATCCTTATTTTTATTTTGAGCACATAACTAATGATACCAAATAAATGGCTTAGGTTCTAGATATAGAGAGGCCACAACTAATTTTTGCAAACATGGAGTTTGATTTAGATGAAATAAATTTTCAAATTAAGTGAGCTAAGTGAGTGGATTATTACCATAAAACTTGCATAATTCCACTTTTGACAACATCAGCTTAGGGCTATAATTGATGTTGGTATTATTTGGAGTAGGAGAACTAAACTGAAGTGGTATAAGATTATTTTCTAGTGTTTAAGCTAACAAGTTGGACAATTTACCATATATTTATTGTAATTGATCCTTCACACTATCCAAGTCCCATCTAAAACCTGTAGTGTCCCCTTAAACTATATCAAAATCATCTTTTATCACCATGACATACAACTCTAACTTAGTTTGTTGAACTACCTTTAAAATAAAGGGATCAAAAGTTTTGGATTCCATGTCATCCTATTGAGGAGTGTTTGGAGTTTCTTGCCCTTTAATATATCTACAAGTGTTTGGAATAGTCATGCACAAAACCTAGGAGGGTTTCAACCCCAAAAAAATGTATTGGTGGAATACACCATTATGATCATCTAACCAATATGAATCCAACTACTACTATTGTGCACAAGGGTGAAAAATTTTGACCCAAAAAGTGTACGAGTAAAATATATTATTTTAATCATCTTGTAGAGATGAATCTAACAACTACTAATTTTCACAAGTTAAGAAATTTTATAGACTTATTTTTTTCTTTTTTTGTAAAAAAACGTCATGAACAAAATTGTGGTGATGAAAAAACTTAATTCATCCTAGATCATAAGTTATGTTTTTTTGGCCTTTTGGTGTTCAATATGCTAGATAAAAAAAAGTTTCATTACAAAAATTTCCCAAATAAATGCTCTGATACTACTTATAAGGAAATTACTTAGATGATTTTTAATAGTAGAATTATATGGTAGAATTAAGAGTAAAATAAATAGATTCACAATAACAATTGGTGAAAGAGAAAAATACTTGAATATTATGACTGAGCCACTTTAAGGGGAAACCTCCATAATAATGCAATAGGAATAGAATTCACAATATGATGATAAAATACTAACCACTACCTACTATATATACTCTACTTATCTATGGTTATTCCATAGGCTGACCATACTAAGAACATCGGGAAAAGCTATAAGCTAATTTAAGGTGTGTAAGCCACAAGTCAACCACACATATCCCTAGATGTAGTATAGGTTAAGGGCATAAAAACTCCCCTAATATGAGAAAAATAATATTATTTGAGATAAATTATTATGAATCTAAGTAAAAATGAGTATAACTAATAAATATATAGCTAAGCCTATGCAAACCTATATTGTATGTACTATTTTTTTTCTAATCTAGGCTTTTATAAAACTAAGGCTACTAAATAATAGTGAATTTTTTTGAAATGTGGTGCTACTATCCTAATTTTTGTGATAATGTCCTTCTAGTTTGATTAATGTATAATTGTACTACTTTCTATGTCACTATCTTTCCACCGTGTTTCCCTGAGTTTAATTTTTTATATTCTAAGCCTGTGTGCTAAAAATGTACTATAAGTGTAATATAAGAGCTTGATCTCTATGATAAACCTCTATAAATTCCCCCTCTTTTAATGGGAGTTGTTAAACTTTTGAGAAAACTATCCTTAAAATGAAAAGCTTTGAAAAATGTGTGTTAGTTAGAGCATATATGATAACTATGTAATAATCCAATATAATGTGCATATATAAAATTGGAATGCAAGATAATCTAAGCATAAATATGTAGTGTAAGATGTATGCCATGTCTAGCATTCACAAGGATGTTAACACACACACACACACACACACACACACACACACACACACACACACACACACACACACACACACACACACACAACAATAAATCTAAATAAAAACTAGGTAGTTACCTAGGGGGATAGGGCATGATGTCCATCATGACACCCAATTAGGCAAGGGAGATGCATGAAGTCCCTCATGGTATGTATGTATATATATATATATATATATATATATATATATATATATATATATATATATATATATATATATATATATATATATATATATATATATATATATATATATATATAGACACACACACACACACACAAAACAATAAATCTAAGTAAAAACTAGGTAGTTACCTAGGGGGATAGGGCATGATGTCCATCATGACACCCAATTAGGCAAGGGAGATGCATGAAGTCCCTCATGGTATCAAAAAATGGTGTATGTAACAAGAAAATGAAAGTGTCATAGACATGACACACATAAGAAAACATACATACAAAACACATGAGGCATGAAAAGTAGGCCAAGGGGCCATAATACAAGGGATATGGGCACATGCCACTAAATTGGAGAATTTTTTTAATACAAGAACATGTTCAAATGTCCACATACACATTAAATAATCAATTTGGCTTATATCCACACAAAATGACATGTTTAAATATCCACATACACAATCAAGAAAGACATACATAAGGACATGAGTACATGTTCAAAACATACATAATATGAATAGAAGTGGCTTAGATCCAAAGAGCAATGCCATATTCAAATGACCTTGACTATAAGAATCATATATATACAATCAAGTATAAAATATGAAAACTAGAAATGATATTATTAATGAATATATAATACAAATATGTGTAATAGCTAGGATGTACATATGTTGAGTCTAAAGTAGTAATAGTTAGAAAAAATCTAAGTGTTTTAGGATCTTGATATCAAGATATAATAATTATAAAGTTTGGATGTATATATATAAATATAGAACTAATTAATCAAAAAATATGTATAGGGTTCCCCCTAGTGGGTGAATGTGTCAAGTGAAGACCGATGTATCAATATATATGACCCTAGTGGGTAGATAATAATAATTTTGGATCAGTGTAGTGGACCTAAGTCCTATAAAAATATACAAACACTCAATAATAAAAAGTGAATCATGTATGTATGATAAACCTAACTATACTAAGATAGATAACATATGTAGTACCTAGAAAATATAAGAATTGTAAACATAGCAATGCATACAACCTATACTTTTGTGTTTTATGTGTAATTATTTGAATGTTTTTGTGTTTTTGAAATATTAAATATAATACATGTACAAGAAAAATGAACATGAAATATGTATAAGGATATAAATAGAAGGAAAGTATGTACAATAAGAGAGGAACCATACTAACCAATGAGTCTCATAGGAGACTCACTATCACTGTGTCCTATGCCAAATAAAATAACTGTGATTATGTGTTCAATGTGAAAGGGAAACTATGGTCCCATAATATACCATACTGAGTTATCTATATCTATCCATACCTATGTAGTGATGCTAGGAATATGTGACACTGACTATGGTGTCTTGTGAAATGTAGGTGTCTTAAGGATCCATCTGGTAGAAGAGGTTATAGGTGGCATAGGTGCCCTATGTTGAGAACCTTAAGAACTTAATAATACCAACATCAATAAAAAGTGAGTAGATGGAGGGCCTCTAAAATATAAAACATATCTTTAACATAGGGGTATCTATAATAATGGTCTTTGTGGGGGAGTATATGTATGTTTAATTAATGTATGAATAGACCTCACTTACACTAGTGGCTCTACTAAACTCTATGGTGTATCAATAGGAACTATGCTTGGAGTTGTAACTAATAACTATGATGTAATAAGTAGCTATGATATAATTAGTAATTTGAATACAACTACTAATGGGAGAGGTAGAAGATACTCATATGGAAGATCCTCAACTATGAACACCTAATTTTAATGTATATATTTGAGGCATTTATTTATTGTGGATGAGATGAATCATAGCTACTATATCCATATATTACTTGGTAACATGCCAAATATGCCTACACGAGGTACTATTAAGAATCTATTGGCCACATGTGTTGGTCCAACCTATAATGGAAACATAATCTCCTCGAATGGAGATTTAAACATAACCACTTAAACATGACCACTAAAACCACTAATGAATATTTATGTGGGGGACATATCCTACTCTAAATACTTTAAATGCTTTATAAGTGTGATATTTGACATGTGAATGTTTGACCTATTGTCAACCATAACACTTTAAATAGGATGATGATCTATGTAGGCTCTTAAAAAGAGTGCATATAAATATATATCATCATCAATATTATCCTACTCTAAGAAAATGATGAGTGGTCTAGATATAATTGTAGTGTGGTACATACCAATGATATTATGTAGTGGCTGTACCTCCTCTATAGTAGTGTGCTATGAAGCTAGTGGTGGATGTGCCTGATATGTGTAGTGAACACCTGAAGTGATCCCTAACTCATTCATTATGTGACTTAGAAACATATTTGAGAATATATTTAATGCCTTAGATTTTATTTTATATACTTTGGGTACCTCTATGGGTTTTCCCAAACCAATAATGTTAGCCTCAATTAAATTTTATATCTTATGTTTCAGGCCAATGCATATGTTTTTTATATGGCCTGGTTCCATATGATACTCATATAATGCATTAAAATAATAGTTATTTAGAAGAGGCTATGTCATATCAACATATTTGATAGGAGGGATAAATATGACATTGCATTATAAAATATATTATAAAACATGTGTTGGAAATAATGGAAGGTTAGTGAAAACTATGTATGGAGTTGATAAAACCAGGTGAGGAGATGGCTCTAAATATGAATTAATTATGGCCTTTGTATCACTATTATTTTTAGTGACCCTTACCTTGTATAGAGGCTTAATAAAAATCTTAGATGTTGATTCTAATCCAATTTTATATTTTAGTTTTCCCATTGAGATAAGCTTGATTTCTCTTTATTTTACTATGTGACATAAATCTATAAATGTCAGAAACTTGTTAGACAAGATAGTTTCATGTAATGATCATAGAAGACTTTATTTAAAGATATCCTGAAGCTCTTTATCTACCATTAGGCTAGTCAATTTAGCCAATATAGTCTTGTATTATAAGCTGTATTCTGCAATAGGCACATTTTTTTTTTTTAAATTTTGGAACTTGATCATATGAGATCTTGTCAACTAATGTTTATGGAGGTGTGTGATAAAAACATGTCTACCAAAGGATTGAATCCAGTGATAGACTAATTCAATAAATCATAAAACTAATGTAATCCATAATCCTGTAAAGTTCATAGAAATAACTTAGTGATAATCCAGTCATTGGATACATAGTCTAAACATGCTATCCAAAAATCTCAAAGATGATGCTCTGGGTCACCCTTAACTTCATACAATGTAAGCTTAGGTTCCATGAATTTGGATGGCAAGGGAGTTGATGTTATGTGATGTGCCAAAGGTGTATGTAATTAAAAAATTAATCCAAAGCATGTTATTGCCAAGTTGTTCCCTTTTCAATATGTAACAACTTATTATATAGAGTATTAACCTAATTCATAAGGTATTATACATCTAGAGTGGAGGAATTAGCTATAAGAGGTGTAAATATCAATGAAGGTTGTTAAATTTCAATTACTGGTTATTGTGTTAGCTAAGTTGACCCCACTATAGGTGTAATAATGTTATTAGATAGGGGAGTTGAAGATTGACCATTATTTGATTTATTCTTAATTTCCATTATGGATTATAAAATATGTGCATGATCAAGATGATATTATTGAAGTCTATCTCTAAATATCTATGTAATATTTGGCTAAAAAGCCACCCAAGAATCAAAATGAGTGAAAGGAAAGCATAACAAGGAAACCAAAATTGATAGAATAAACTATATTTTGTTCAATAGGAATGCTAATATAAGCCTTCACATCAAATCCTTCACATGTTTCTCTATATAAAATGAGATCAAGAGGTGAGCATATATAGGATATACCACCTAAGTGACTAAAAACACATGAAATGTGGGATAAAAGAAAAAAACCTCAAAGTAAAATTAAGTGTGAAAAGGTCTAAGTGATGGAACTGGTTAGGTAAATAACCCTTTTTACACTAAGAAGTGAGAAAAAGACACCAAAAGGGTACCAAAAACAAATATAAACCTTTTACACTAACACCCCCCCCCCCAAGTGAAACTTGGGGGAAAAGCCTAAAAAATCAAATAAGAATGGGTCCCAAAAACTAGGCCTGATAAGGTACCCATGTACAATGCAAAAACCCCTCATAAAATGAGAGAAGGAGAAAACCCAATGGGAAAAAAATACCCCCATGAGAGGATAAAGGAGAATGTTAGGTGACCTCCTCAATAGAATTGATGACCTGCACCCCTAAGATCTCTCAAAGATGGATATATTTTTTCTCGATAAAGGGTTTGGTGAAGATATCTACAATCTACTCTATGATAAAATAATAATGCAAGTCAATGACCTACTCCTATATCAGCTCTTGAATAAATTTAATGTGGATATTGATGTTCTTGGTCCATTGATGATGAAATGGGTTCTTCAAGTTCTAGGTTTCCTTTGGTTATCATAATAGATAATAGATGGTTGAGGAATAGTGAAGCTAAACTTCATCAAGATATTTTAAATCCATATAGCCTCAATAGCTACATTTATATCCCTTTGATACTTAACCTTAGTCAAGGAGAGAGAAATAGCATTATGATTTTTACTTTATCAAGTGAAAACAAAGATGGAAGCTGTAGCCAAAGGTTGACTTATGATCATCAAGATTGCTAATGTAATCAAAATCTATGTAGCCAACCAAGTTCAGTCTAGTATTTTATGCATAGTCGATCTGATATTGATGAGTGACCTAAATGTAACGAAGTATGAATTTGGATACTTTTAAATGAAGATCATGAAATTCTACATGACGCATGAAACTATTCTAACTAAAAAATAAATATCAGGGTGAGTGTGAGCCAAGTAGATGAGGCTATCGATGAGATGATGATATAAAGTACCATCAACAAGAGGAGTGGAACACTTCACCTAGAACTTGAATCCAAACAAAAAAGGAGTCATTACAAGATTATAATCATCCATGTGAAATTGAATAAATAAATCAAGAGAATACTTGGGATAAACAAGTGTAATCCTAGAAGAGGACTAAATGATCTCTATCCTGAGAAAATATTACAAAGGGCCCAAGTCAGTCATGGAAAACCATTAGTACAAAGCATATTTGACATTACCAATTATGGATGAGGTTCTCTTGGTAAGAATTAGGTCATCAACATAGAGTATTAGAATTAGGTGAGAGTCATCTTACCAAAGAATGTATACATTCAGATTTGAGTGACAATGTGAGAATCTAATAGAGAGAAGAAAAGAGTCCATCTTGGTATACCAAGCCCAAGGGGCTTGTTTGAGTACATAGATATAATTCCATAATTTGAAAAAAAATTAAGATTATTTAATGAATCTTGGTGGTTGCTTCATGTAAATATCCTCTTGTAGATCCTCATGAAGAAAGGCACTCTTCACATCCATATGATGTACAACCCAATCATGAGCTACAATAATGGGAAGTGTCAAGGAAATGGAGCTCATATTATCAAAGTGGGAAAAATATTAGTGTAGTCAATAATAGGAACCTAAGATAAACCTTTGGCCATAAGCCATGCTTTGAACTTGTCAACTGATCCATCTAATAAAAATTTAGTTTGATAGATCCACTTACACAGAGCCATTTTTATTCCCTTAAGAAGTGGAACAAGCTCCCAATTATTATTTCATATCAATTATTTGTACTCTTCCTCTATATCTAAATCCCATTAATAAATACCTAAATCTTCTCAAGAATATTATGGATCAAAATTTATGGCAATATAAGAATGTGGGAGTTCTTGGTGCTATGACCATGTCCTTTGAGTATTAGAAGGACCCCCAAAAAAAGTGTCGATAGATTGGAGATTTTTTTGAGCCCATTAAGGCATATAAGTAGAAAGGGATGGATGAGGAGAGTCTTTAGCCTCTAAAGGGGCATCTAATGAAGGTGGATGTGGAACCTCGTGATCATCCCTATGGATAGAAGAAGTTAATGGAAAGTCCTCTGTATCACTATCATTTGAGTCCATGGTGGAGGAAATAAGAGTAAGAGAGGATGAGCTAGGAGAGATTTCCTTAAAAAAAAACACTTCACTCAATGAAGAGATCATGAGTGTTAGGATCCAAGAGCCTATATCCTTTGACACCATCAAGATTCCAATAAAGATGCAACACAAACTCTGAGGTTCTAAAGCTCTACATTTCTTAGAAGGTATGTGAGACCAAGAAAAACAACCAAAGACTCTAAAGTGGCACATAATAGGTTTGTGACCACACCAATATTCAAAAGGAGTGATGCCATTCATGACCTTATGAGGAAACCTTTTTTGGATGTGTGCATCATAGTTGATAGCTTTGACCTAATATGTTGGTAGAAGGGAATGAGCATGGATCATGTATCCAACCATCTCTTTTAAAGATCTATTTTTTCATTTTGCTACACCATTTTGGTGAGGTGTATAGACAAAACAATGTTAAAGATAAATCCCTTTAAGAGTGAAATATTACTCAAAGTATTGGTTCACATATTCTCTACCATTATCTAAGAGGAGAATCTTGACAAACTTTCTAGACTATTTCTCTGCCGATCAAAGACTTCACTTTTTTGTCAAAGAAAGTAGACCCATGTGAACATATAAAATTCATCAATTAATGTGAGTACATAGTAGGTCTTGCTAAAGTACAAGGTTAGAAATAGACCTTTAATATCACTATGAACTAGCTCAAGGACTATTGAATCCCTCTAAGCCTTTGTCAAATTTATCTTCAAGATGCTTTCCTAAAGCACAACCCTAACAAATGCCATCTAAAAATTGATTTATGGAAGACATGTGACCATATCCTATTTTTTGAGCTACTGAAGGTAGTAATAGTTGAGATGGCCAAATCTTTCATGCCATAGTTTGCTCACTAAATCTAAAAATGTAATAGAAGGTGAATCAATCACAAAGTGAGAGAAAGCATAGAGTTGAGAATGATGATTAACCTTTCAAACTACAATTAGAGAATTATCTTCAAGATCCTTGATGATAATAGAATCTAGAGTGAATTCAACATTTATTCCTTTCCCAAGATGGATGATCTGATAGATGAAAAGGAGGTTAGATGATAATTCAAGCACACAAATAACATCTTCAAATATACCATCACTAGCTTTTACCAATCCCTTCCCAATGAATTCCAATAGAGAGTCATCACTAATGATAATATGTGGCATAAAACATGGCTCCAACAAAGAAAAAAGTTCTTGATTAGAACCCATGTGATGTGAATCACCTGAGTCAAGAATCCCTTGTTTGGAAGAATCTGATAAAGAAACAAGTGCAATTGCTTTCCCTTTGCTTGATTTTAAAGGAGTTAGAGACTGTGGTTCAGATGAAGAAGGAAAATTGATATGATTATTCTTGAGAAGATGAGTGAGTTCATCAATTTCCTAGGCACAAGTTGGTCGTTCCATCTTCTATAAGTTTTCCTTTGATGATGAGGATTTTGAATCTACCTTGGAGGTAGAGGAGGATTGTGCTTGGTCTTCTTATGGTTTGTTCTTGGAGTGTTTTTGTTTATTGTCAAATTTTCCTAACTATTTTTGTCTTTTGGGATGACCAACCAATAAGGCTTGAGACTGTGATGTCTTTAGGAAACCCATGGTGAGAAGCTTACCTTGTTCATGCATCAACATTTCTAAAAATGTGTCAAATTAAGGCATCACATAGGTAGATCTCATCATTAAATTATGAGTATGAAAACTAAAAATAAAGGCTCCATATTCAAGACTAAATTTGTTCATTGTATTATAGATCAATTGAATGTCCTTTTTATCAATGTCATAATATTTGACTATGTTTTTAGTCGTTAACCTTTGTAATGTATTCTTGAATGTTATCAAAGTTTTGTGGATCAAGACTCATCAATTCATTATCAATTTTATAGCCTCTAACTTCATTAGTTTTACCATAGAGTGCCTTCAATTTGTCCCATGCTTCTTTGGGACTTGTACATGATTTAATATGAAATAGTATATCTAAAGACATAAAAATTCTTAACCATCCAAGTGATTTAGTGTTTTCAAGCATCCATAAAAAAAATTTATTAGCATCAGGAGGTTTAGGAACTATTGCCTCAACATAGGATGTATACCCTAGAGTCATCAAGGCATTCCATGCATTTTGTTTCCAAGTTAAATAATCATATGGAATTAACAACAGAAACTTAGGATTACCCATACGTGAAGATAAAGAAAAGAATGAACTCAAATGTAGAGAGAAAATGCACAGTCACAAGAGATACACCCTTGATTCACTCAATCAATAATTGCCCCCAAAAAATAATGATTTTAGCACTTTATAATTCAATACATTTATAATGTTGGACTTTGTTTTTCTAGAGTTTTACAAAGTCCAAAATGGACCCCAAAATTGATAGTATATAAAAATTATAGAATTATAATTTCAAATTGATACTAATATGTATTTATCAAAAAAATATGAACTTTAAAAAAAATAATCACCTTGATCTGAGGTCGTATGTGAAAGTTACAAGCATTTTAAGGTCAAAAAAATGTGATCGTGTATCAAATCTGATGAGAAAACTAATTTATGGACAAATGGGAAAAGATGAGAAAAATATAATTATACCACTATAGATATCATGAAATTCTACCTCAAAAAAAAAATAATGTGCCAAAAAATGAGTCCATACACTCAAGATATGAGCCTTTGAAATTGAATTACAAATTTAAAAGCCTACAATGGTGAAGGGGTCAAAATCCAAAATTTTTATGCTGACATTAGCATGATGTCACCTAAAAAATTTGGTAGAACTACCACCAATTTTAAGCTTGCCTCCATATTTAGTTACTGTTAACTAAATTTAGTTACGACTAAATTTAGTAATGAACAAACTTGCTGCCAGACTTAGTAAACTACTAGATTTGACAAAACCACCAAAAGAGCCACCAAATTTAATGGAGGCAAAACTCCCATAATTATTTTTTGAATAAATTTTAGTAATGTGCATAAAACCCAAAAAATATTATGAAATTTAGAAATTCAAAAATTTATGGAAAGCTAAGAGTAAGGTACACAAAACCCAAAAATTGTTTTGAGTGATTCATTACAGTTAGAGATATGCATGAAGAAGAAAAAACACGTTTTTTTTAATAAAAAACTTATAACTACATTTATAAATGGTAGATCTAGCTTCAAATTCTAATTGGGAAAAAATAAGAGTTAGATCTAACTTTCTTATACACCTTAAATGCATTCAAAACTAATATTTGCTCTTTAAGGTTAAAAGCTTTTATGATAAAAATATTCAAATTTGCTTTAAACCTCTCCAGATTCATGTAGAACCACTTCAAAATTTCTTATAGATAGAGCCTCCAATGTTCAATTAGAATAAAATTATGAGTGCTACTATCTTTCTTGGATGATCAGATTGTGGTGGTGAGCTCTAATTTTGCTCCAAGATGCTTCAAAAATCAACTAGCAAGTAGATAAAGAAACCCCCACATAATCTATTTTTTATTTCACAACCTTTTGATTCTATAGATCATTCAAATATGCAAGAGGAGATCATACTCATTTTATACATGAATTAATATATTTTTTGCTATGTACCTAGGGATATGATAAATTGATGTATATGGGTTGATGGAGATGCTGACATGTGGCACACATCCCCTTAGTTATATGGATACAATATATTAGGATAATAGATTAACTTGTAGAAGTAGTACATTGGGTAATGGTCAGCCTACATTGGGATTAGGAGGTTACCCATCCATGGGTTAGATAGATGTATATATATAGGAGATGATTATCATGGTAAAGATATGAAGTAAGCATTGAGTCTTCTATTGTAAGAGGATATTGGAGGTTGTACCCTCGAAGAGACATTATGGAGTTATTCCTTCCTAAAGGAGTATTATATGGTGTTTCCCTACCTTAAGGGTATTTATGCATATATTGAATCTTAACAGTGGTATCAGAGCTTCGATTTGGGCAATTTGTGGAGTGAAACCCTAGTTTTTTTTGAATCATCAATAACTTTTGATTGGTTGTGAATTTTTCCACAAATTTTTTACTAGATATGGATAATATTTAAAATAAGTTACAGTAAAAAACTATAGATTTTTTGATTCATTTTGAGGGAGTTATTGATATTTTAGGTATTATAATAATTTCACTATATATTCTAAAATATAGGGAATTTTTATTTGAAATTTTTACTAGAGATGTAAGTAGATATAAGAGAATCACAATAAAAAATTCAAATTTTTTTGAGTTGTTTAGAGTGATTTGTTGTGATTTTATGGATCAATTTTGACATTTTAGGGTTTCATGAACCTTAATTTTTTTTGTGGATCATGGAATTGCAAAAATTTTCAAGGGAAGATGATGTTGATGTTAGAGAATGGTGGCTCCTTTTGGAGAATCATTTTAAAAAAAAATATGGGCAAAGACGATTACTTCCTTTTTTGTCTGGGCCTACACTACATTGGTTTAATCAATTGAGCTATAAATAAAGGTTTTCTTCATGGACAAAAATGGAATAGATCTTTTTAGATCATTGGGCTATAAAACAAGAAGTAGAAAAAGAAGTAGTAGAAGAAGAATAAAAAAAGAAGAAGAAGAAATAGAAGAATCAACAGAAGAACAAGAAGAAGAAATAGAGGAAACAATAGAAGAACAAGAAGAAGAAGAAGTAGAAGTAATAGAAGAAGAAGAAGAAGAAGAAGAAGAAGAAGAAGAAGAAGAAGAAATAGAAGAATCAATAGAAGAACAAGAAGAAGAAGAAGTAGAAGAAGAAATATAAGAAGAAGAAGAAGAAGAAGAAGAAGAATAATAATAATTGGATGATAAAGGTTCAAATTATTTGGCTCCAAGGAAATCTGAGTCAATTTTTCAATTTCATGCATGCATTCAAAAGAAAAGGGTTACTGTGTCCATAAACCCTACCAGTAAGTATAACTTCATCAAAATGAATGTGTCCAAGCATCTACATGTTCAAGAAAAGAATATCAAAGAGGTTCAAGTAAATGGTAAGAATATATCAATGTTTGAAGATCTGAAGCTCATTATGGAAAAATATGTTTTGCATTCAGATTTTTATGCTTTGGATATGGATGATGTGGATCTAGTTCTTGGATATCTATGGTTAGAGACTTTGGGAACAATGAATATTAATGTTAAAAAAAATTTCAATAAGTTTTGGTATAAGAAAAATAAGATCACTTTACAAGACATCATAGTGAAAAAGGCACCAATAAAAATCTAGGTAGATCATGAGAATGAGATTAAAATAGGTGATTAAGATCATGATAAAGATTTAGATGATATAGATAAAGACACACTACAAATGAACACTTCATATACTCAAGAGACAAAGAAGGAAAAGGTGGAAGAGGTAGAACCAAAGGTGGATAAGGTCAAAGTATTGGAAAAGGTTGAGGTATAGAGACACCCACATCATCATGAGAGGAAACAATCATGGAACTAGGTGAGGAAGTGTCATAATAACAATCATTTTGTCTATACAGGGAAAAAAAATTCCAATCATTATGGATATGCATGGAATCCAAAGAAAGAATTCTATGGCACATGGAATGAATGGGGAAATCATTATGACTATGCATGGAAGAATACCTACTATGGTCATGGTTGGAATTAGAGAAGAGCAATGAAATATGGTACATGGAATAAAAAGAGGAGTGATTATGATGGGACACCAAAGAAATATAATTATGATCATGAATGAAATCAGAGGAGTACAAGGGAATTTGGAAATAGGATTGGAGATCTATCCCCTACCAAGATCACATTTGTATGGGTAGATGATCGAGATTGGAGACAAGTGTGCAATGATTTGAAGCACACTCATTATTTGGTTTCTTCTTATGTTTCGGGGACAAAACATGTCAAGGAGGGAAGTAATGCTATGTACCTAGGGATATGATATATTGATGTATATGAGTTTATTGAGATGCCGACATGTGGCACACATCCCCTTAGTTATTTATATGGGTACAATATATTAGGATAATAGAGTAACTTGTGGAAGTAGTACATTGGGTAATGGTCGGCATACACTGGGATTAGGAGGTTACCCATCCATGGGTTAGATAGATGTATATATATATATATATATATATATATATATATATATATATATATAGGATATGATTATCATGGTAAATATATCAAGTAAGCATTGAGTCTTCTATTGTAAGAGGATATTGGAGGTTGTCCCCTCGAAGAGACATTGTGGAGTTATTCCTTCCTAAAAGAGTATTATATGGTGTTTCCCTACCTTAAGGGTATTTTTGCATATATTGAATATCAAGATCATTACATTTTCACTCCCAAATATACTAGAAATCTATCCTACAACTCACAACTACTCTCGTACCATGTAATATTTGGCTGAAAGCCACCCAAGAATCAAAATGAGTGAAAAGAAAGATAACAAGGAAACTAAAATTGATATAATACATTGTATTCTATTCAATAAGAATGTAAGCAGACATAAGAGAATCACAATCAAAAATTCAAAACTTTTTGAGTTGTTTAGAGTGATTTGTTGTGATTTTATGGATCAGTTTTGACATTTTAGGGTTTCATGAACCTTAATTTTTTTTGTGGATCCGGAGTTGCAAAAATTTTCAAGGGAAGATGATGTTGATGCTAGAGAATGGTGGCTCCTTTTGGAGAATCATTTTAAAAAAACTTTTGGGCAAAGACGATTACTTCCTTTTTTGTCTAGGCCTACACTACATTGGTTTAATCAATTGAGCTATACATAAAGGTTTTCTTCATGGACAAAAATGGAATAGATCTTTTTAGATCATTGGGCTATAAAACAAGAAGTAGAAAAATAAGAAGTAGTAGAAGAAGAATAAAAAAGGAAGAAGAAGAAATAGAAGAATCAACAGAAGAACAAGAAGAAGAAATAGAGGAAACAGTAGAAGAACAAGAAGAAGAAGAAGTAGAAGTAATAGAAGAAGAAGAAGAAGAAGAAGAAGAAGAAGAAATAGAAGAATCAATAGAAGAACAAGAAGAAGAAGAAGTAGGAGAAGCAATAGAAGAAGAAGAAGAATAAGAAGAAGAACAAGAAGAAGAAGAAGAAGAAGAAGAAGAAGAAGAAGAATAAGAAGAAGAATAATTGGATGATAAAGGTTCAAATTATTTGGCTCCAAGGAAATCTGAGTCAATTTTTCAATTTCATGCATGCATTCAAAAGAAAAGGGTTACTGTGTCCATAAACCCTACCAGTAAGTAAAACTTCATCAAAATGAATGTGTCCAAGCATCTACATGTTCAAGAAAAGAATATCAAAGAGGTTCAAGTAAATGGTAAGAATATTTCAATGTTTGAATATCTGAAGCTCATTATGGAAAAATATGTTTTGCATTCAGATTTTTATGCTTTGGATATGGATGATGTGGATCTAGTTCTTGGATATCTATGGTTAGAGACTTTGGGAACAATGAATATTAATGTTAAAAAAAATTTCAATAAGTTTTGGTATAAGAAAAAGAAGATCACTTTACAAGACATCATAGTGAAAAAGGCACCAATAAAAATCTAGGTAGATCATGAGAATGAGATTAAAATAGGTGATGAAGATCATGATAAAGATTTAGATGATATAGATAAAGACACACTACAAATGAACACTTCATATACTCAAGAGACAAATAAGGAAAAGGTGGAAGGGGTAGAACCAAAGGTGGATAAGGTCAAAGTATTGGAAAAGGTTGAGGTATAGAGACACCCACATCATCATGAGAGGAAACAATCATGGAATTAGGTGAGGAAGTGTCATAATAACAATCATTTTGTCTATACAGGAAAAAAAAATTCCAATCATTATGTATATGCATGGAATCCAAAGAAAGAGTTCTATGGCACATGGAATGAATGGGGAAATCATTATGACTATGCATGGAAGAATACCTACTATGGTCATGGTTGGAATTAGAGAAGAGCAATGAAATATGGTACATGGAATAAAAAGAGGAGTGATTATGATGGGACACCAAAGCAATATAATTATGATCATGAATGAAATCAGAGGAGTACAAGGGAATTTGGAAATAGGATTGGAGATCTATCCCCTACCAAGATCACATTTGTATGGGTAGATGATCGAGATTGGAGACAAGTGTGCAATGATTTGAAGCACACTCATTATTTGGTTTCTTCTTATGTTTCGGGGACAAAACATGTCAAGGAGGGAAGTAATGCTATGTACCTAGGGATATGATATATTGATGTATATGAGTTTATTGAGATGCCGACATGTGGCACACATCCCCTTAGTTATTTATATGGGTACAATATATTAGGATAATAGAGTAACTTGTGGAAGTAGTACATTGGGTAATGGTCGGCATACACTGGGATTAGGAGGTTACCCATCCATGGGTTAGATAGATGTATATATATATATATATATATATATATATATAGGATATGATTATCATGGTAAATATATCAAGTAAGCATTGAGTCTTCTATTGTAAGAGGATATTGGAGGTTGTCCCCTCGAAGAGACATTGTGGAGTTATTCCTTCCTAAAAGAGTATTATATGGTGTTTCCCTAACTTAAGGGTATTTTTGCATATATTGAATATCAAGATCATTACATTTTCACTCCCAAATATACTATAAATCTATCCTACAACTCACAACTACTCTCGTACCATGTAATATTTGGCTGAAAGCCACCCAAGAATAAAAATGAGTGAAAAGAAAGATAACAAGGAAACTAAAATTGATATAATACATTGTATTCTATTCAATAAGAATGCTAATACAAATCCTTCACATGATTGTCTATATAAAATGAGAGAAAGAGGTGAGTATATATATGATATACCACCTAAGAGACTAAAAACACATGAAATGTGGGATAAAAGAAAAAAACCCCAAAGTAAGCTTAAGTAAGTGTGAAAATGTTTAAGTGATGGAACTATTTATAGGAATAACCCTTTTCACACTAGGAAGTGATAAAAATGGCTTGAAAAGGTACTATACATGAAGATAAACCTTTTACACTAACACTTTATAGGATCTCATCCTTATTGAAAATTTAGTTTTCATTGTTAAGTAGAGGGAGAATGTCCTGATTTACAATTTGTGTATCATCTTTATCTTGATTATATTGATCATATTTGAATGCATTATTATTTAAATCCACATATTTAAGGTGTGAAGGATTAAAAACAATATTTATAACCTTTATCCATGTTATAAGCTTGAATAACAAAAATTTGATTACGCTCAACAAGATTACAACCTAACCTAACACTTCTTCTTAATGGAATAGAGATAGCGTTTTGAGATGGAATATAGTAAAAAATTTGAAATAGGGATGGTAAAATAGAATATATGAAATATTAAAAAATTAAATTAGCCAATGAAAATAGGAAATATAAGGATACAAAACCTAGGATCATCTATGATTAGGGTTTGAGCAATGTTTAAAGTAAGTCTCGTTCACCAAATATTATAACCTTTCAGGACTTAGTGTATGTAAATATTATGTTTGTTAAGGAGTTGAAAAGACTAAATCAAGGAAATAATATGAAATAAATATAGCCTCTAATTTTTTAATATAATTAATTAGCTTTGAATTTTCTAAAAATAGTAATAAATAGTGTAAGAAATTAGCTAGAAAATTGTTAGTAAGGATGAGGATAACTAAGTTTTACTCAAGTACACAGGATAGTGTAGAGAATTCATATTCAATAGGGGGACCAAAAGCTAATAGAGATTAGTTATCATGCATTACATATAAATTAGGAATAATGAGTACTTCATTAAAGTTTATAGAGCATTCAAAATAAACTTAGAAGGAATTAAGCCAAATATTAACAATGAAAGTGCACACAAGGAACAAAATAAGAAATACAATAGGTAACCATAACAAAATATTCTATATTGATCTCAACAAAGATCCAAATTTATTATTCATATAAGCATACATATATAAATTCATTTACAGTCTCTAACTATTCACATTCTTCTCATATTTTAGTACCAAAAAAGGAGAATGTTCATCTTCTATCCTTCTACAAGTCATGGAGGATAGGAAAAAATACATATAGTTGAAGATTAAATACATAATGCACAAATATACAAATAATATTTTGCATAAATTTACTATCTATTTTCCTCTCCCAACACTTTCCTAGACTTAAAATGTTGTCTCATCTTGAGACAACATCACATGATGATTTGGACGTGAATGTAGGGTAGAAGCTAAAGAAATGGTTAGACTATTAATATTAACAATAATCACTCAAGGTGTTATTTCCAATTTTCACCTCTTGCATACTACTTAGCTACCCTTTCAAGTTTTCAACTATGTAGTGTACCAACCTACACTATTATAGGTTTTTAATAGGCTAACATAACCAGGTGGCTACCTTTTATGGGTTTTCAACCATCCTAGCCCTACATGTCTTACTAATCATTCCCAAATACAAATTTTTTTACAAAATTTACAAAATTTATGCCTTACATAGTACTTAGCTTGAAGGAGGTGGAATTGATGTAGATGAGCACTAGCCAGAAGGATCCTTGACTCTATACTATGTAGCCTTGTGTTATGTGATGACTTCTTGGAGCTTGAATGGCAGCTTGTAGACTAGAACATTGAGAATCTAGGCAACCTCACTTTAGAATGGGATAGGTCACTTTTTAAATTATGTCAATTAATCATCACTTCTTAGAACATGTGAATAAAGATGCACATTATTGCTTGATATCTAGTGAGTTGTTTCAAGCCTAAGTCATCAGTGATGCTCATGGTTTCTTTTGTATTACTAACCATCATCTAGATTTCTCCACTCAACTACTCTAGCTTGTCTGTATGGCATTCAGTTTGGATACCTATGAATGAACTATGTTGAAGTTCATTCTACTAGTCAAGATGTTTATCACACACATTACCCATATCATTGAACAAGTCTTGGAGATTTCTATCATTCTCATCTATCGATGTGGTTTGACTGTCCATGGTTGTCTTAATAGTTGTAGTTGTAGTGAAATATGCACTAGAACTGGTGAGAGAGTTATCGAGGTGCTACTTCCAGTCCAAGAGACTTCATGCAACATGATGTGCTTAGAGGGATGTAATATACAACATGCTCTATTACTATTCTAGTAAGTTTATCAATGTGGTTGCCTTAGTATTCATGCTCTAGCCTAATGTACCAACTACACATAGTTTTTAGGTTATGTATTAGTCTTTAGTGAGATTTGAAACTAAGGTCTTGATCCTGTATTAGCTGGACATAAATTGGTCCCTAATTGATCAAGTGATTAACTCTAGGTAAGTGTCTTCAATTATATTTTTTAGCTTCATGAAGGTAAGCCTTTAGTTCCATGTTCTCCACCTTAGATTTATCCTATTCTTGATCTAAGAAGGTGGCCTTCTGAATAATGGGTTCCTAGAAAGCTATTGTGCCCTCTGACTATTTCTTTAAGGAAAGTTGGGAGAAATCCAAAGAAACCTCATAATTTAATGGGAGTGTAACTAATGTGCTTACATATGCTATAGGGTCTAGTCATGGAATTATGGCAAGTGGGATTAAGAAGGTGGTATACTAAACACTAACTATTAGAACATCCCAAATCTAGACACCCAATGATAACATGGGTTGTTGTCAATGTGTTGAAGCTGTAGTTGGTGCTTGTTACTATGTAGCTTGATCTAATTGGATGTGAGGTTATGCTGATGCTTGTTGTTATTTCACTATGACCTCTATTACCAATTTGAGTTGATGCATAGTGTCTTTAACCTATTTTAATTTTGTTTCCTCCTCCTTGTTCTTCTTTATCTCTTATTGTGTAACTTATAGCTTTACTTATTCCTCATGAGCCTTCAATTATTTTTCCTATTCTTCTTCTTCCTCTTTTTTCTTCTTCTCCTCTTCCTCTTTCTTCTTCTTCTCTATCAAAGTTGTAGCCTTAGCTTTCTCTTATGCTACTTGGGCTTATGCTTGTACTTATGCCTATGCCTATTGTTGCCATAAGGCTTCATCTTCTTCTTCCTTCTTTTTCCTTATATCTTCCTTTACTTGATGATGCACATGCATTATAGCTTCCATGGCCTATTGTTCTTGGGCCACTACATCCTTTTTATTTTCTCTTTTTTTTTACCTCTACTTTGGTAGCGATCATCTTCTTTTTTCTTCCTCTCTCATTCCTCTTGTGCTTTCTGGGCTATGCCATCTATTCCTGTCTTTTTGGCCACATCTATGGCCTTATTTATATCAGCCTCTACATCCTTGGCCATTTGTGTGGTCTCAAAATTTTTGGATTATTGAGTGGCTTGATGTTGTTATGTTTATTCTTTTTATCTCTTTTTTCCTTCCTTCCTCACTCACTATTCTACTACATGAGTTGCTTCTTCCCTTAAGGCTTATTGATATTCTATAGTGGATTGATCTAGTGTGATCACTTTAACCTCTTGGGATTATGGAAATGGTGGTAAATTACTTGGTATAACTTTCAAACTATAAATTTGTGCCTTCCTCCTCTTGAGCATGACTAGTCTACATTTTGGTGGTGGTGCAATAGATTAAGGGGTAGGTTGTGCTTCCTACATAATGGATGGTCATCTAAAGGTGCATTCTTATAGTGTAGGGGAGATCCTAACCTCCCACCTTGTTCAAGGTTTATGCATTAGTGATTTAGGTGGGATCTATGGAAGGGTAACAAATATGTCTCCAGCTATGAATGTTAGTATAGGTTGGGCTAGGAGAAGTCAACCCTCATTTGTAGCTACTTTGCTTCTTCTTAGATGGTGTCATAAAATATAGATAGTGGGAAAGATGGAAGATCCACCCATATATCTAGGGAAACTTTATTCTACACTTGAACCATGTGCGCATAATTCCAAAATAATAAATATTTCCCCTCCTCCTTGTCATAGAAATCCCTAGCCATGTCTAGCATCATGACCTGGTAGACTTCCTACTCATATGTGATCATCTGGAGAAGGTTAAATGAGATTATGATCTAAGGCACCTTTGGATCATCCATCCATGTGGTAGTATTACACATATTTATATTCAAGGGAGGGGATGTTGAATGATGTTCTAATTTATGCTTTCCCTTCTGCTATTATGAGTTGGTAGCTCGCTCTAGTTTTTGTGCTATAGGGACAGTTGCACATAGTGGTATGGCCTACATTGGAGACACACACCTAGTTGTAAAATATTTTTATCTAGACACTTTAGCCTATTCCATGCCCATTGTTAAAAAAATGGGAGTGATGTGAAGGGTAATCATGATAACTCATGGATGTTGATGAAAACTCCTTTAGGTAGTAGGGTGATAGTTACATGTTAGCCTAGATATTGCATGACATATGGTGGAACTCAAGGATGTGTTATTATCAGATCAAGGCACTACTCCCACCAAGATTTAAACTTTCCCTCATATGAAGGGGATCTACACTCCTACATCCAAATGAGATTTCAAAATTACTATGTTGGCCAGTAATCTATGTTAGGGTGCACTTCTCCCTCTGGGGATTTATATTATATGAATTAGAGTAGGAAGATGAGGAATTGGTATTAGAATGTCTACCTTATAGAGGTGTGAAACTTATCAATGTTAGTGATTAAATCATGGATGAATTACTCTAGCTAGTTAAATTGTTCATTTCTATGGATCATCATCTGGGCAATGTCCATGACCCCTTTTGGTATTTGATTTGTAGATTTGGTCATCTATCAAAATATATTGGTAATGCATTCCATAAGGATGTGCACTAGTTTGTCAAGAATTTCATCAATTAGAATCCCTTTATTGCTTTACACATACAAATCTTAAACCTCTTATAAAATGGGGGTAATTTTTGTCTTGTAGGAGGATAAGGAGTCTCCTCATGCAGACATGCCCAAATCATGGGCCATAGTTTGTGTATTGATTACAATAATGACTTCCAACCTAAGAGAGATTTTGTCATTATTATATCATCCTAAAAATACTTTAATAATCTTCCCCAAGTCACCAAAGGTAGGCATTCATAGTAGGATCTTAACATCTATGTTATGGAATTTGTGGGGAGTTACGAGAGTGAGTGGTTATGTAGCATCAACAGGATCTAGTTGAAATAACTTTTGTTCTACTTGTCATATGTATTTGAATGGTTCTTGGTCATTAAAATTAGTTTGCCTAAGCACCATGTTGACACCCATGGCCCATTTTTGAGCATCTATGAGAGCCTTGATGAGTTATGAAGTATCCATATTTGTGTGAAGTAAATGAATTAGGATGTTATCTACTCTCTATGCAAGAAAACAAGCTTGAATCTTGGAAATTTTATCTTGTTAAAAATATGCACAAGGATCAAATGTTGACTTGGATTTTATATAATTCAATCTTATTATATTCTGCATCAATGTAGCACCTAGCTATACACTTATCTTGAATATAATGGTCTATGTGAAAAATTTGATCCAATCTAGAAATTAAAATAATTAATCATTAACACATGTGTGGAATTATGTCGTTATTCTCTTTGGTGTTTTTATGGGGGTATAAATAGATGGTGTTGATTGGAAACTAATTTCTTGAAGATTTCCATCAATCAAACCTTGGATCAATAATTTAATTCTGGTGGATGACCATTATATGATTGATATCTTGTTTATGTGATGTTTTCATACCTTTCTTGAACTTAATTTCTTTCAACTTCTCCTTTTTGACTTTCACAGTGGCACACATGGATCCTCTTATGCATGAATGGTGTAAATAATGCTTGGTATTTTTATTCTTAATTTTTTTGAAGATATAATATAAAAAAACATACAAACATAAAAGAAACACACAAAAAACATACAAAACTTGGGAAATATTAATCTACTTGGTACTACTCAGCACCCACTCACTTTGTAGAATGAGATCAATTAACTATTTGTGGTAGGGATTAAGCTTATATCCATTTACCCACCCTAGTAAATTGGCTCCTTAAAGATCTCTTAAAACCATGATTCCTTACTACATTAGGTAATGGATAACATAGGTCCAAATCCATTGAATTTTTAACTTGACCAAAAATGCTCTAAAATGACTATCATATAGTAAGACTGGTTGATCTTTATGAAATTATTTTTTGAATAAATTCCTATCATGCCATGATTTATAGCTCTACTTGTGAACTTCCTAAATCAATGCTTCACTATGTTTGTACTCATCCATCCTATTTAGTTCAAGGAGTCAGTTAGTGAGAGACTCATGATCTCCTAATCATATGACCATGGCAATATGCAAACTAGGCACTAGGTATTCCATTGGCATGACTAATTTAAGACCATATACCAATTTAAAGGGTATAAACACTATGGATCTCTTATAATGCATGTGATATACCCATAAAATTGTATGAATGTGATCTTCTTAGTCATCCCTCTTGACATTGCATATTTTTTTTAGAATTTTACCCAACACTTTGTTAGAATCTTCATCTTGGCCATTGGCTTGTGGATGATATGCAATGCTTTTATGATGAGAAATAATAAATTCCTTAGTTTGAGTCTTGATGGTGTTATTAAAAAAGTATTTTCTTCTATCATTGACTAAATTTATAGGGGATCCAAACCTTGTAATGATGTTTTCATAGAGAAACTTTACTACATCTTTCTCACCATAGCTAGGCATTTTAATAGCTTCAACCCACTTAGTAAAATAGTCTATCATAGTGATGATATACCTTGATTTACTATGATTTCTTGGTGGATTGATAGGTCCAACAATTTCAATGACTCATTATTCAAAAGGATGCTCAACTAATAGAGGCTACAAAGGCATTTCATCTTTTTATAGCAGTTTACCCATGTGTTGGTAGACATCATAGTTTTGTGTAACTCTTTATGCATCTTGGAATAAATTTGGCCACCATAATCCACTATGTATCATATTTTTGGCCATAGCTTCTAAAAAATGTCCTCTTATGACTCTTTTATGTGCCTCCTACAAGAGTTGAGGTCATTCATGTTATAGAATAACCCTATGTAGAACTTTATCCTTCCCTAAGTGATACAGAAGCCCATTGTTAATGGTTTATGGTAGGGTTCTAGTAATAGACTACTTCTTATCACATTATTGATAGTGTGTAGGGAAGACTCATTATTTGAGGAAGTTGGAAATAGATTCAAAAACTTTAGGAATTGTATAAACATGAAAGAGGTGAGCATTAGGAGAGTCTTCCCATATTTCTTCTAGTTCTTCACCATTAGGAATATAGCTGAGATGGTTTGGTCCTAGGTTCTCTCTTCCTAGATTTACATTAATGTGGAATTAAAAATCTTGAAATAACATCGACAAATGAGAGATGCATCCTCCTATCATTAACTTGTTTACAAGGTATCAAAAGTCTTGATGATTAGTGAAGACTTCAAATGGCATCACAAGTAGATAATGTCAAAATTTATGTAGTGTAAACATGATGGCCAATGTTTCTCATTCTATGGTTGTGTAGTTTTTCTCTACATTAGATATTTTCCTACTAGTAAAATGAATAGGATGGTTGAGTCTACCATATCCTAGCTATGAAATCACAACACCAATGATGATACCCAAAGTATCCATGTGTATATGAAAGGGCTTACTCCAGTATAGAAAAATAAGGATGGGTGTAGTAACCAATCTTTGTTTAAGCTTGATGAAAGCTACTTGGCACTCTGAAGTCTAGAAAAAATTCACATTTTTGTGTAATAAAGATTTAAACAGGGATGAAATAACTATGTATACTTTGATAAACTTGTGATAGTATCATATATTGCCTAAAAAATATTGCACTTTGGTGGAACTAACAGGTGGAGGCATACTTAGGATTATTGTAATTTTTGCCTAATCTACCAGAATGCCTCTGCTACATACTACATGTCCTAGAAATAGACCAAATGGTGTAAATAATAGGGATTTACTTAAAATCAGTGTGATACATAGAGTTATACATTATTCCAACATAAGGTGTAGCTTAGATAAATGTTCTTTAAATAAAGAGATGACTACTAGATCATCAGGATAGACTTCCAAGAAGTCATGAATGAAATATTTGAATGCGATCATCATTATGTGAGAGAACACTATAGGTGCATTCTTAAGGCCAAAAATCATGACCTTATATGCAAATGATCCCCATTCCATAATAAAAGTTGTTTTGGTTCTATCTTATTCTATGATGGGTATCTGATGATATCCATTGAAGCTATCCTTGAAAGAATAGACTTTATGTCCTAAAATAGACTCCAAAACTTCATCTATGAATGGAATTAGGAATAGATCATTTACATAGCCATCATTAAAAATGTGATAATCCACACATACTTGGATTTAACTTGTACTTTATATTCATTACCATGGGGATTACCTAATCTACCTTTTCTATTAGATAGATTATTCTTATGTCCTACATTATATCTAGTTCAACCTTTATTTTGAGATTCATGTTTGGGTTAGGTTATATGGACTCTTCTTTGTAGGCCATGTACACTCCTTTAGTTCAATATGAATCTCACCAAGAGATGGGTCAACTCATTGAACCTTTGATAATTTAGTTTGAAAAACATCTTGATAACCCCTCAAAATTTGTAGAGCTTCCAAAATTTTAGCTTATGTATAATAGTCACCTATGTTTTCCAATTTTTGAACCTCCTCAGTTCCAATGTTTGCTACATGATTTTTGATGGGCTAATGATAAATATTGTGATTTTTTTCATCAAAAAATTCTTGTATCCATTTTTACCATTTTTATTTAAGAATCTATATGTTGTGTAGCTTATCTTCTTCAATAGTTTTTCACTAGTGTCCTTTAGTGGTTTTATAGGTCATTTAGGTTCAAATAAATTAGCCAAATCTAGATGACCATTAGAATCAAAATCCTTAATGCACTTTGATTCATACAATATGAATCTCACCAAGAGATGGGTCAACTCATTGAACCTTTGATAATTTAGTTTTAAAAACATCTTGATAACCCCTCAAAATTTGTAGAGCTTCCAAAATTTTAGCTTATGTATAATAGTCACCTATGTTTTCCAATTTTTGAACCTCCTCAGTTCCAATGTTTGCTACATGATTTTTGATGGGCTAATGATAAATATTGTGATTTTTTTCATCAAAAAATTCTTGTATCCATTTTTACCATTTTTATTTAAGAATCTATATGTTGTGTAGCTTATCTTCTTCAATAGTTTTTCACTAGTGTCCTTTAGTGGTTTTATAGGTCATTTAGGTTCAAATAAATTAGCCAAATCTAGATGACCATTAGAATCAAAATCCTTAATGCACTTTGATTCATACAATATGAATCTCACCAAGAGATGGGTCAACTCATTGAACCTTTGATAATTTAGTTTGAAAAACATCTTGATAACCCCTCAAAATTTGTAGAGCTTCCAAAATTTTAGCTTATGTATAATAGTCACCTATGTTTTCCAATTTTTGAACCTCCTCAGTTCCAATGTTTGCTACATGATTTTTGATGGGCTAATGATAAATATTGTGATTTTTTTCATCAAAAAATTCTTGTATCCATTTTTACCATTTTTATTTAAGAATCTATATGTTGTGTAGCTTATCTTCTTCAATAGTTTTTCACTAGTGTCCTTTAGTGGTTTTATAGGTCATTTAGGTTCAAATAAATTAGCCAAATCTAGATGACCATTAGAATCAAAATCCTTAATGCACTTTGATTCATACAATATGAATCTCACCAAGAGATGGGTCAACTCATTAAACCTTTGATAATTTAGTTTGAAAAACATCTTGATAACCCCTCAAAATTTGTAGAGCTTCCAAAATTTTAGCTTATGTATATTAGTCACCTATGTTTTCCAATTTTTGAACCTCCTCAGTTCCAATGTTTGCTACATGATTTTTGATGGGCTAATGATAAATATTGTGATTTTTTTCATCAAAAAATTCTTGTATCCATTTTTACCATTTTTATTTAAGAATCTATATGTTGTGTAGCTTATCTTCTTCAATAGTTTTTCACTAGTGTCCTTAGTGGTTTTATAGGTCATTTAGGTTCAAATAAATTAGCCAAATCTAGATGACCATTAGAATCAAAATCCTTAATGCACTTTGATTCATACAATATGAATCTCACCAAGAGATGGGTCAACTCATTGAACCTTTGATAATTTAGTTTGAAAAACATCTTGATAACCCCTCAAAATTTGTAGAGCTTCCAAAATTTTAGCTTATGTATAATAGTCACTTATGTTTTCCAATTTTTGAACCTCCTCAGTTCCAATGTTTGCTACATGATTTTTGATGGGCTAATGATAAATATTGTGATTTTTTTCATCAAAAAATTCTTGTATCCATTTTTACCATTTTTATTTAAGAATCTATATGTTGTGTAGCTTATCTTCTTCAATAGTTTTTCACTAGTGTCCTTTAGTGGTTTTATAGGTCATTTAGGTTCAAATAAATTAGCCAAATCTAGATGACCATTAGAATCAAAATCCTTAATGCACTTTGATTCATACAATATGAATCTCACCAAGAGATGGGTCAACTCATTGAACCTTTGATAATTTAGTTTGAAAAACATCTTGATAACCCCTCAAAATTTGTAGAGCTTCCAAAATTTTAGCTTATATATAATAGTCACCTATGTTTTCCAATTTTTGAACCTCCTCAGTTCCAATGTTTGCTACATGATTTTTGATGGGCTAATGATAAATATTGTGATTTTTTTCATCAAAAAATTCTTGTATCCATTTTTACCATTTTTATTTAAGAATCTATATGTTGTGTAGCTTATCTTCTTCAATAGTTTTTCACTAGTGTCCTTTAGTGGTTTTATAGGTCATTTAGGTTCAAATAAATTAGCCAAATCTAGATGACCATTAGAATCAAAATCCTTAATGCACTTTGATTCATACAATATGAATCTCACCAAGAGATGGGTCAACTCATTGAACCTTTGATAATTTAGTTTGAAAAACATATTGATAACCCCTCAAAATTTGTAGAGCTTCCAAAATTTTAGCTTATGTATAATAGTCACCTATGTTTGCCAATTTTTGAACCTCCTCAGTTCCAATGTTTGCTACATGATTTTTGATGGGCTAATGATAAATATTGTGATTTTTTTCATCAAAAAATTCTTGTATCCATTTTTACCATTTTTATTTAAGAATCTATATGTTGTGTAGCTTATCTTCTTCAATAGTTTTTCACTAGTGTCCTTAAGTGGTTTTATAGGTCATTTTGGTTCAAATAAATTAGCCAAATCTAGATGACCATTAGAATCAAAATCCTTAATGCACTTTGATTCATATTTTATTTAGTGGCATGGATGTACTAGGGATTATTTTTCTTTCTTAACAAATTTTTATCTATTTAATGCTACATTAAGATCAAATGTTATGTTCCTTTGCATAGTGGATTCCATCATGGTGCTTAAGTCTTTTGCGTACCCATGACATAAAAATTATTTTATTTTTTCTAGTTCATTGTGAACTAGGGGGTTTTCATCTTCAAAAATAAAGGTTTGAATGAAATCAATTTCAACCTATACCCAATGCTTTATCTTTATTTTTCACTCTTGATGCATGTATCATGCTACTAGTAATGGATTAATTGTATAGGTAAAATGTAAACCTACTATTTTAGTGCCACTTGTTCCTCAATCCAGACATCAACACATTTATGAATATAAATTTTATGATACTCACCTTATTTAATAATGGCCAATTATTTCAAATGAACTATGGTAATTATAACTTATTAATCATGAGATCACAAGCATCATCCCACTCGAGTTGGTCATTTCGATAAATTGCCCACCATGTTGTAGTAAATCCCTTTAGATCATAATTTAGAGTAATAACTTGTTGATTGATGGTAGGTACATGAATTTTTAACCATATAATAAATTCATTGATATCCTTAGTGGTATAGTACAAAGGAAGTTATCATTCATATGTAAAGACCATTCTCACTCATCAGAGTTCATGGTCACCTCAGGCCCAATCGAGGAAGTGTGTGAGTTTTCACTGGCAGACAAAGTTATTTCCCATACCAAAGTGACTTCTATAGTTAGATATATATAGTCTTATATATGATCATCATCTTGATAGAGGAAGTCAAATTTTGATTGAATAGGGGATTTTATAGACATGAACATATAATCTTCTATTAAAAATTGGTTTTCCAACTACTAAGTAGCTACTAGTTTAGGCCTCCATTGTTTTGATGTCTTCAATTTTTGAGTGAGAAGTAATTATACCTAAGGTTTAGTATGTTTTTTCAATAAATTAAATTAATCTACATGCAAATATTTAAAATTGTCCTTAGAGTTCACCTTTATCCAGCTTATTTCTTACATAATGATGGAAAATATAATTCAAATAGAATTATGTAAGTATTGTGCACTTTGTTTAGAGGAATGTAAATAACCATATCTGCTTAATGTGCCTCTAATTAATTCTACACCATGTTGATATTCATCTGACCATCATATGTCCATTTTTTACCTATCAACATAGGGTAATATGTTGTTACAGTTTTCATGTTGATGACTTCAAAGTCACCTTGTAGTGTCACTTCTACAAATTTAATCTCCACAAATTCTAATTAACCAATAGGTTCAACCCTTCCATAATCAACTAAACTCAAAGCGAATTGGATATAACTCATAACTGATTGTCCAATAGCTTCCCATGTAGACCTAGGAATTATATTTACTATGCTACCAAAATCAAAGATAACATTCAAAATTTCATAGCCCATAACTTCAATGTTAATGAATGAATCAAGATCCCAAGGCTTCTTTATTTTGATATACCATACTAGCTTTTCCATATTTTGCATTATGTAGTGTGCACACTCTAGTAGATTATGTATTAGGTTTATGATGTTCTAGGAGATGTCTTTGTTGTGTAGTATGTTTAAAAGTTTCAAAATGTCTATGAGCATAGTGATAACTCTATCTTGATGCATCATGCACATGATTTATCCATACATTTATGCATCTGTTGCTAAAACATCTCCTTATGTGGTGTCTTGATGTTGGATGTTTTTCAACATTTTAATAAATTCATACATGAGGTCCTTTTCCATAGTTGGGTCTAGGTATTTATCATGTTTAGCTTTTTAGATTCATTGATCTTGAGGCATCTTATGTGGAGAAAAACCTTTTTCTGCATGCTATTTTCATGTAACAACATTTAAGAATGCATTATCCTTAGGCTACACACTTACCATATTCAAATTCCATATGACCTTGTCCTTTGTTTTATTCTCCAATATAGGACAATATTCTATGTCATGTTGGTTAGAGATTCTATAATATGCATAATAAGACTATTTTTTAGGATTCATAGGGTAGTTCCATTATACATTATTGTACTCTCCACATAGGTAGCATTATAACGGAGGTTGATGATAGTTATGTCCTATACCTCCTTAGTATCCACCTTGGTATCTACCTCAAGCTCCTCCTCTATTGGACTAATATCCACCTCTATATCCTCATTATTGTGTAGTGCTCAAATGTTGGTACTTCTAGTTATTATCTTTAATTTTAAATTGTTATTGCATAGTTGGTTGGGTCTAACTCATTTTTTGCTATTGTGTCATGGTTTAGTTTTAGGGTGCTACATATTGGTATTAAGGGGATGGAGGTATCCAAATCAGTGAAGGAGGGATCCATCCAACTAGATCTTGAGGCTAATACTATGGTGAGCTATGAATATGTTATGGACTTTTTTGGGTTGCATAACCTTTATCAACCTCCAAGACTAGAATCATCTACTTAACTAAGGACATTTATTGTGAAAAAATAACAAATATGTTTTTGGTGATGCCTTCTTTAAGCTCTTACAAATCCTTAGAATTATTTTCATCATGATTATTTGACTTATATAAATTTAAATATAAGTTCTATGGAATCTTGACATATTATTATAAAATATGACACTACATTGTTTCATGCCCCATTACTTGACATATTTCACAAAAAAATTTCTTAATCTTAGGATAACCATTCCCTTAATGTCTTTCTTTTCTACACTATATACACCATAGATTGAATTTAAGATTATCTACCTGATGGTATTCCTCTTTTCTTTTCACGAAATATTTTAGTGTATTTTCAATCATGAAATTAGTAATAGGAGCTTCTCTATCATCTTTAATCTCCTCTACCCATAGGGCAACACTTCTAGCATCTACTTGTGTAGCATATTGAGTTTGCATAGTGATAAACCTAATTCTAGAATGGTCCTTTGATGAACCATATAACTTTGTCTTTATTTTTTAATAAAATTATACCTTATTCATCACATTCGATAACCTATGGTCATAATCATAAACTGATTCTCTAGACTTTTGCCTTATCTCTTTCAAGTCATGTATAGTCTGAGTAGTACATTTCTTGATCTTGAATTCTATGATAAGCCAATACTTAACATATTTTAAACTATCTTACTAGATATATCTTTAGCATGTGATCTCAAGTGATCTTTCAACTAGTGACCCTACTAACTTGCACTTTTTGATAGCTTCATCAATGATGGCCTTAACTTTCCATCTCATCTCATAAGTTAGCATGTATTATTCAGGATCTATAGACCCATCATAGATTGATAGGTTTATGAATCCTCCTTGATGCCCCATTGTGTAGACTAGTTTCAATGGAATCTATTTCATAGATACTACCAAAAGATGTTATATTCTAGGTGATCCTAGATATTTACTTCTTTGTGCACTAGGTGAGTCAATTTGTACACTATGTTTTTATGCACTTCATTCTTTGTTTTATTTCATTTTAACAAGATCTATAGCTTTCAAATCCTTTCTAATTGATCTGGTTTAAATTTTGGTACCCTAACAATTCATGTGATCTAAAAATGGTCCTTCCAAATTATTACCTTCTTATCTACCTAGATAAAAACTTCCACTAGAATATAAAACATTGGGCTATGAGGATGTGTGCTCTTCTGATGAATGATTATTTTCTATGACTTATTATTCTATTGTGCTTAAACCTATGATTAACCTATGACTATGTTATTTTTATCTATGTAATTCTTCTTTTTCCAAAAATACCCTTTCTTGTATTTGTAAAATACATCTATCATCTGTCTACTCTACTTCTAAACTATTCTCTCCTTTTTCTTTGCACAACTCATTATTCATCACTTTGCTATATATGAAAGCATTCATCATCATATTTATTCATCCTTCACTAATCCTCTCTCTCATCACATATTTTCACTCATTCATCATCTAATCTACTACCACTCTTACTCTTATTCATAGCTACTTGAGTATTCTTCTATTAATTCCATATGTTATGTTGTTTCAATTCCCATTCTAAACATAGAATTTTCTTGTAAATATTATTCCCTCATGTATCCATTATGTATTCAAGTTAAATCCTTAATTATTCATCTAACTATCATTCACCATCATGTTTCACACACCCCCATATGCCTAAAGTGACTACTCCATAATGGCTAGAGTAGGTACAATGGCCTTATCCACAACCAACATATTTACCAAGAGAGGCAGTCACTGTAAAAAATTTCCTCTAATTCCTTGAACAAAAAAGTAATTCAAACCTTCAAATGTTATATATCTTTGTACTAAAATTTTGGTGATGTATCTATCTATGGTGGTAGCAACTTAATAGTTTATTACTCTCATCTAGTCAGTTTCTAATTTTTGTAACTAGTTTATCTTCTCTTTGATCCAAGTAATTATCTCTTTCATTATAGGATTAAAGTAATAATATTCCAATATTTTCAAAAAATTATCTAGAAGTTTAGGTAATTCACACCAATTTTTTTATCTCTCCATATATGTGTTCTTGAATGATTTATCTTATGGTAAGATCAGTCCATTTAGATTCCTCTTCTATAAAATTCAATACTTTTTGGTATAACCATGTCTCAATGTCTCTTTTCCTTGGTAACCATATTCACATAGTTTCCTCTAGAAGGAGTGTTTCTATGCTCACCTCACCATTGTTAGTATAGGTTCTTAAATCATCAAAACATGCTAAGGATAAGGATAGCTAAGTTTTACTCAAGTGCATAGGATAGTGTAGATAATTCATATTCAATAGGGGAAGAAAAATCATAATATTGATGAATTATCATGTGTTAGATATGAATTAGGAATAAATGGTACTTCATTATCATTTATAGATAATTTAGAATAAACTTAGAAGGAATAAGAAAAATAGTAACCATGAAAGTGCACAAAAGGAAAAAATAATAAATATAATAGGTAACTATAATCAAATAGTCTATATTGATATCAAAAAGGGTCTAACTTTCTTATTCATACAAACATACATATATATAGTCATTTATAGTCTCTGACTGTTCACATTATTTTCATACTTTGGCACCAAAAGAGGAGACTATTAATCTTATATCCTTTTACAAGTCATGGAGGATAGGACAAAATAGACATAGCCAATGAATAAATACATAATGAATGAATACACAAAGATTATCATACATATCTTTATTATCCATTTTCTTCTCCCAAAAAAAAACCAAGACAAGTGATCTAGGTGCTAAAACCTGAGGTGAAATGTGATTTGAGTGTTGTAAATTATATCTCATTGTCAAAACCCCTCTTGGATAGTAGTGACAAAATTATATAGTAGATCCATTATTGGAAATGTGTTTTTAGTGTCATAATATTGGAAATAATGTCCTCTATGAAATACTATCCCAAGCTTCTGGGTGCGCTTATGTTTGGATATCTAAGTCTTGTTCATACATGCAAAAGTACTGAAACCCTACATTTTACATGTAATGACTAATTTAATAAATAAACCCTAATACTCAGTTTAGTTAGGGAATTTTTTTGGCATGAGATGAAAATTATTCTTTTTATTAGGGTAAGCTAGACATCTTCAACACCCCACTATGAAAAGAATTGCCTACATACCAATACTCTAATGAGGGATCAATCTTGATGTAGATATCCCCACCTATGTGCTGGTAAAAGTATAATTAAATCTATTATATAGTGTAATTGAGTGCCTTAAATGTGCTTGAGATTGTAAATCTAGGTAATTTGAGCTTAGGTCTGTTATAGATGGTAGTATGCATAAGTATGGTAAAATAGGGATTGATAACCTTAATTATACAAAACTTGTTTTAAGTTTGAATATGTATTTTGCATCTAATTTATATGTAGTGGTTAAAGGGATAAAATTCATGAATTTATATTATTTTTTTGCTTTTGTAGGTGATAAAAGAGGTTTAGTTTGACCCTAAGAAGTTCTAGTTTTGAAAAGCTATCTGTTTGGTGAAAATAAAGGTAAAGGACATTAGTGCCATTTCTGGGACACTAATGCCATGTGGTGCTAGTTTCCTTATTATGGCACTAGTGTCCATCTAGTAGAGCAATAGACACAAATGGCTAAGATCAAGAAATGAGGTTCTAGGAATATTTATTGGCTGACTAGGGACACCTATGGCTGGCACAAAAGTTGGATAAGTGTGACAATAGGATCTAGGATAGGTCTAGGGATAAACTAGAGATATGTGTTCTCAAGTAACACTCTTAGAACTTAAATACCACTTTTAAGTGATTACAATATGATACAAGCTAACTAAACATATTAAAATTATAATGGCTCATTTATTTTAATGGTACATTAAACTCTAAGGAGGAAGATATTACATTTGAAGGACATGGTTTAGTAGTCCATTTTATTTTATAAACAAGAATGGGAGCATCATGGTTAGAATAATTATGGTCATGTGAGGAGGAAAGTGACTTTTATAACCTCAATGTGTATACAAAACCAAGAAATTTACAAAACCAAAAGATAACCATGAACAAAATAATGAATGGAAATATTATTGGAACGTGAATAAGTAAAAACAACCTTAGTTGATGGGACTAAAACATGGATATATGGGGAGTTAGAAAAAAATAGTAAAAAATGTATGTTACATGAGGAAAATGCCATCTAAGGGAAATAAGACTACCACATTACATAATTTAATACCCAATAGGATAAGGAATTACTTAATTGAATGAACTTACATGCCAAATTACCAAAATTTATTAGAATCAAGATTGTCAAAAATTACTTACATCAGATGATAAGAGTATTCCCTAAATAGGAAATAAGGATGTATGCCTTCGATGAAACACTAAATATCACTACCAAAAGGTGGTGGAACACCCATGAAGCCACAAGGTATTACTTAAAACAAGGTTTATTAAATCATAGAGTTATTTTCTATAATTAGGGAATTATATGGGACCAACAAATCCAAGGATACACACATTGAGAAGTGTGAGAAGGTTTGGATGATAAAAGGAGAAATCAATAGACATTTATGGGATCAATTATATTAGAATTTTAGGATGAACTAGTTTTTATCCAAATAATTTAACAAGTAAATGCAAATTTGCACATCACATTTAGGAAAACCTTAATGGGGTAAAAAAATCAAAAAGCTTATATCCATTTTATTGAGAAATAATGTATGCCTAGTAAATTCCTTTTACCCTCACTTCTCTTTATACAAAAAAATTAAACAAAGATAATATTTTGTCTTATTTTTATATTCAAATAGTATAATAATGTACTTCACATAATTATCACCATCATATATTTTTCAAATTGAATCGTTTCAATATATAAGGAAGGTGACTTATCATAACTATGAATGGTTATACCTTTTCACATTTTCACCCTTTCAATTAATTTAATTAGTTCTTTACATATATTCTAATATTTATAAGTTTTACAAAATATAAGATTTAAATGATGATGTAATTAAATAATAAATATAACATTTATTATTTATACTATGGAATGAAGTGGGACACTAACTTAACCCCACAAATATTAATGTTCCAAAACTCCCCATTAATGTTTAGTGAGGAAAACATGATAATATAGCTTTTTTTTATAAAGTGTATTACAATCCATAAATAATCCAAAATGATTTTATGCTAGCATGTATCACTATAAGGATTTAAACACCATCATTTCAATATAACCTTTTTTTACAAAACATTTTAGAATATATAAACCACATAGGGTGATTTAGGATAACATGATAGTGGGATTTCATCCCATAGTTTCTCATGGATAATATTACAAGCATTTGGATCCTTTTATAGTATAAGGACATACATTACAAAAAAAATCTTTATTATTATGTACATCGTAAACTCACATAGAGTGAATTTTACACAAAAAACACATAGGGTGACTTAAAAAAATTCTTTTACAATAGAGAATAAGTATAGAAATAAAAAAAGAAGACATGGTCATTAAGAGGTGACATTGTCACTCACACTCCCATTCAATGGTAATTTCAAGAGGCCAAACATTGTTTAAAACTTACAAAACTTTACAATACATAATAATATTTATAATATAATGCACCCATCATTGGGTCTTTTCACATTTTATTATTACATCTATTTTAATCATAGTTGCCCACACAATGGGGTAATTTATCTAACATTATTTATCTTATTTACTTTCAAATAAATTTTTCATATAACTCTATATGAATTTCATTAATATTTTACATTACCACCCATAATACTTTATGGGTATTTTGTCACATAATATTTTAGTTTTATCATAGTAAAATAAAAAATTAAATGGTAACAAAATATTTTCCTTGTAAGGGGTCTTCTCTTCCTTTTTAAAACCCTAAATGTCCCCAATTTACATATATTATCATAACACTAAATACATATAAATAATTGTATGATAATTCATTATTAGACATATACAATATTGACAAGATGGGAGTCCCCAACTAGAATGCAATGCATGTACAATTATTTGGTTATTTATCTTACATTAAGCTAGCAAATTATTATATATCCTCTTATAAATCACATATTTTTATATTGAATAAATATTTCCCATAAAATCATATTTGTTTATGCTTTTAATTCATCTTTAGATGGCCTTCATTAGTTATTACCTTTAAGGCAATAAACTTGGCTTTTTACCCCATAAAAAAGAAAACACTACACATCCTATTTCAAATAAGGGTCACTACATGCACTATATACAAATATCATGGAAGGAAAACTCAATAGGAATGAGTTGATTACAAATAATATTAATAATATCAACATAAATATATTATGCTAAAAATATGGTAGTAATTCTTGAAAATGGAGTGAAGTATTTTGACACTTCAAAAATTGTAAGCATTTGTTAACAAGTAGTCTAGGAAGAATATTTAAAAATTTAGGATAGAATGGTGAAAAATCTATCACAAACAAGTTAAAATATTCATGTTGATAAAATCACATAGATAAATAGTATAATATTCATCACATGTCACAAAAAATTATTATTTCAAATAAAAAAATTTACTTTGAAGAAGATGTCCAATTTTATGATTCAATCTAGGAATCCAACCAATATAATTGGGTAGATGCCATCAACTATTCAAAATAAATAAAAAATAGTACCCTTCATAATGAATTTAGGAGGTTTAAATTTAAATAGGATTGGAATAAAAATAATCATAAGGTTGACCACTTCATTGTATTTGAGTATTATTATTGGGTGCACATGTCCATTTAAAAACACAAGAAAATGGTGTCATAGATTGATCCTAAAAATATATATATTTTGAGTATTTATAAGTGGTTAAGTGAAACCAAATTATTTTACCTAATATATATATTTTTATTATTAGGTATAAATTTATTTTTGAGGAACATTACATGCCTCTACCACATATTTTATAGAACATTTATTACATGTTGTCCTCTAGTAAAAATTGTAAATTTAGAGAATTCATAGGACTAATATGGTTTATAAGATTAAAGGGATTAGTTTTGAATATATTCAAAGGATAACATACTTATATTTTTTTAAAATATAATACTTACACATTACAAACTTATAAAGTAGGCTCAAAATACGAATAAGGATGTAAATTATTTAGCATGTGATATAAAATATTGTAAGCAAACATTAAGGAAAATCATAATTGATGTTTATCTCAAACCTATATGCTCCAAAATACACATATTGGGTTAGGTACATTGAACAAGATTGGGATAAAATTGGGGAAATTTGATCCTCTTATTTTAGGATTATTGTTGAAACAATCTAGGGCATGAGTTGTAGGTATTGACCTCCATGAAATATATTTATTGAAATATATCTCTAAGAGATATAGTGTTACCACTAGAGGTTTGATTCCTATTTACCACTAAAACAAAGATTCTTCACACTAGTTGATCCAATTCAATGAGCTTATTCCCTAAGTAACTTCACTTTAGAGTTTCTAAATAGATAAGACAAATCATAACTAAAAAATAAACATCAAAATAAAGGAAGGGTAAGGAAAAAAAGGGAGTTTTATAGGAAAAAGTGAGAAGACATTAATGTATTATATCCACATGCATCTAACTAAATTTATACCACTCTATGTCAAGTTTCATATATGTTCAAAATTTGGTCACACAATGAAAAAAATCTGAGAGAAAGTATGTCTAAATCCTATAATCCTTTATACAAATGAGCACACACATAATTATTTTCAATCACACATAGGCCTATGGTTGTTAAAATAAAATGGAAAGAAATATGGAATCTAATTATAATATTAAACAACATATTATAATTACACATAAAACTATAGAAAACACATATTGAATGTTTAAAAATTACTTCCATCTAATTTACCATAGAATTTTGAAAGAAAATAAAAGAAAGATAACACACTAAAATAAAAAAATCCTATTTTAATCAAAGTGTGTTATGCTTACAAAATGTTGACCCTTTATAAATATTTATGTAATAACATATATGGGGAATGAGATGTGGCCTAAATCCAAATAACATTAGGACCCCATCTTGGTCATTATGGGACAAAATAGTTATGAAAAACCATTAAGGTAGTACCCACATAATAGACAAAGTGAAAAATAAAAGGAATGGGGACATGTTAGCACATAATCCTATTGGTCCTATAGGGAGAATCAATTTGATCTTTGGGGAATCCACTTCCTAGATAATTATGAATACCTTAATTATATGCCAATGATTGATCCACCAAATTAGTCTCTTGATCAAGATTTGATATGTTGATAGGTGGCTCCCTAAAGAGAGCCTATTCTTAGGTCAATAGTTTGTCATGTGACTTAAGAGGGGGAAAAATATACCTTTAAGTCACTGACCTGGATGATTCCTATGTTTAAATATGTGGAAATATCTAGGATATACTTGGCTCTATCTTGGTTGGATTTCACTTTTTTCTTCTTCATTACTATCTTTAAGTGCTCAAGGTGGACTCCAAAATCCTCTACACTGAGTGGATGCCATTGATGTGGAAGAGCACATTGATGCTTCCTTCCTTGAAGTAGGCAAAGATCTAACCTCTAAATTTATCTAGAGGTTCAATGGTAGCTTGAATGTCTCTAACCAATCCCCCATTATAGTCCTCATACTCATGTAAAATGTTTGGTATATATTGAGATAAATGAGAGTCATGATTATAATCTCACAAAACATCTCCTTATGAATGATCATTACCATATTTTTGCACGTATTATCAATTATGATGATCTTATACAAGTAATTTTATACCCTTTAGACTAGAACATTACTCTTTAAAAGAGCATGAGTCAATTACCCTAGGGCTGCGAAAAAATATACAAGTCTAACTACAACTTTGGTAACCAAACCAATCAAGAATGATCTCTTCACTTAGGACTTGAGGGTTTTGACTTATGCCTTAAGATCTTCCTTTAACTTTTTAATGAGGTCATTGGTGAACCATAGTATTTAGAAAGGTTACTCTACTATCTTATGTTATCCTATGATAATACTCACTTTTGTGAAGGAGAAGAGGTCCTAATTTATTCTCAAGATAATAAGAACTCCTTCCTATGTGAGGGTTTGTGTCATCACCCTCTTCATCTAGCCTGAGTCCCTATCAAATTATAGTTGGATATATAGGTCTTCATAATAGATTTTTTTTGGTTTTTATGCACCTAAAGATTCAATGGAACCCATACATCCTTGCCTAAACATGGTATCTAAGGTAGTAGAAGATGAGGTAGAAGGGGTGGTGCAAACTAAAGTGGATTGTGGAGGCATGGGTGGAGGAGGCATGGATGGAACTAAAGGGTGAAATGGTGTGAAATAGGGATTAGTTGGCATGGGAGTAAAAATATAACATAATAAAGGGAAATACCAAGGGAACAAGTGATATTGTAATTGGTTCAGGGTCATTAAGACTTGAAGACCAATTTTATCTCAAAGGTGTGTGTTTGACTTGGAGGATATTGGATGGTTAAATCTAAATCCTTGAGAGCTTAATGTGATTGATAGGGGGCCTCAAGATAGAGTCTCATATGAAACCAAAGGCTACATATGTAACATAGGCATGATCAACCTTTATATTTTAGTTGGACTTTTATTTGGGTCTACTTTTGTTGATGTTTTATTTTAAACAATCTTGGATGGATCTTATGGGATTTGTGTGACTACTGCTAGGCTTGATGATGTGATAGGCATATATTGAGTAGATGAAATTATAGTGATAGGAGTCACTAGATTAGTTGTAACATTTGGATGAGCCACCATTTCAAGGGACACTAATACTGCTAGAGAAATTATAACTACAAGGGCTATCAAGAACACATGAACAATTGAGATTTGGGATCTATTTGGAGCTGAGATAACCTATGGGGTTATATTAAGAGTTACTGATGATACATAACATGATAATGGGGTTAAATAAGGACATAATTGGGTTTTAATATGAATAGGATCAATTGGGGAACTATTTATACCAAACATGGACAAATCCAAATGAAAGGAAGGAAATTGAGCACTTATTACCATAAGAGAAAAGGGAAGCATGACAGGGGTGGGTTATGTCAAAATTAGGAAACTTAGGGGAGTTGTAAAGGGAAATTAGGAAATACCATTAGTTGGGGAATAAATCTCATGGGAGGATATAAGATGTTCCATACTTGGATTATAATTTAGACTAATTTGAAAGTGTAAGGCCTATATAGATTAGGGAAGGATAAGCTAGGGAACTAGTACAAGTGGAATTGATTTCAAGAATAAAGAGGATTTTTTGGGGAGATGATCATTTCCATTATTGAGAATATAATAGTAGGAATTTTTGTACATTTATGTGGAAAGGATAACTATAATGAAGGGGGTTGTGGAGGATTTGACCTTCAATCATAATTTGATCTTGAGCCTAGGCTCTTTGGTGAGAAACTATCTCTAGATTTTCAATCACCTATACACCATTTATTAGGTTGAGGTGAATTATGTCTTCTAAATGGTCCTCATGGTGATATGTTATTTTTAGGCGTGCTTGATATTTATCCACATGAGTATGAACTATACCCCAAGGATCCCACTATCTATCATTGGCCTTGCATAGGTTCATTAAGTTTTAATGTTGAACCATTGATTGTAGTGCAAACACACTCATGTATGGATGGTGACTAATGAACATGAAGAACACTGGTTATGGATTTTTTCTTCTATTGAGGTAAAAACCTGAGATGTCATTGTCCAATTTGCAAGTTGCTTCCTACTCTACAAGGTAGTCTAGAAGCATGTATTCTAGTAAGAGAGGAGCCCATAAAATACCCTACATTTTGATTATAGTGTTATCTCTATAGTATTATTAAGAACCAATGGGTTATATTGAATCTTATATGTCCTCTAAGAGGCTTAATATTAGCTTCTCATTGATGTAATGATACACAATCATGTGGAAGTGGTCATAAATGTCTTAGATGTGATTCTGGTAGTGGTGAGTGTAGAGTTTGTAAAACACATGTACCATAGACCCCATTGGTATCGATTGAGGGAAAATCATGATATTTAAGTTTATTGTGGTAGATATTGTGTCTATTATTTAATAAATCATACATAAATTACCTCTAGTCCAAGATATGTTCACTTGCTAAGTGATGTTGAATGTGATGATGCTTTCAAAACTTGGGACTCCATTATCTTCCATGATAATGTTGAGGAGGGGAAAATAATTTTTTTAAACAAGCACCACATCACTTTACCAATACAAGTGATTCAAAAATGAAATAACAATGTGCACTCCCTCTTAAAATGTCTTAATTATGTATGAATCAATATATTCTTTGATGACCCATCTATTTATGTCCATAATCCAGTCCTTTATGACCTTATAGTTGTCATGAGTCTTCATCTAGGTATCAATAACCTCATCATAAGTGATGGTGTATTATATGAGGTTTTAGTATTGTTTAAACTCAATCCCAAAGATATTTAGAATTTTAAATTTTTTGATCAACAAGAAAACAATATTAATACTTCACTTTGAAGAGAGTAGTAAGTTACTGAAGAGCACTGTGCATAGGAAGGCTTCTGGTTTGGCCATGAATTTATGTAGTAATAAATATATGATGGTGACAAAGTCATCCACATACTCAATATCATCCTCATCATTGACGCCTAGTCATTATATATCCTCAATTGTTTTTAAATTTTCATTATAATGCTTGAATCAAGTGACATCCTAAAGGAATGTGGTGTCCTAAAACTCTAGTTTTGCTCTAGGATTAGAAGTGGAGGTGTCCATTATTAGACTATGTGATTCTTTGGGAACATAATTAAATAAAGGGTATTCTCTATACTTTTGATTGAAATCAAGTTAAATGGCTCTAAATGATTGAGAAGCACATAATTGACGAAAGTGAATTTGATGTTGATGCAAATGTATAGGGCTCTATGATATTTTTTGTAGTAATGGCTATGGTGGGTTCATGTTGCATGAAATAAAATATGAGTTAACAAAATGATTAAAAATTATCCATTTACCAATTTAGCATTTATTAATTTTTTTTTATTACAAGACCCATTTATATGGGTTGGTGGTGATGGGACTCTACTAGCTATCAGATTGTGATCTCCCCTAATTGAACTAAGAAATAGGGGATCATGGTAGGTATACACCTAGTTTATCCCTTATGGAAATATGAGCATTACTAGGGTTATTTATGTGTCACTTAGATAATGGTTAATTCACTAAGTAGTATGTGCTCTAGGAATAACATGGAACTATTTATCTTGATAGCTTTGCCTGTATGATTTGTCCACTTAAATGTAAAAACTAAACATGATACTTTATGATTGGTTCATAGGTTTGATCTATACCATTTTTTAAATCCTTTGGGGCATTTTGATATCTTCTTCCACCTATATATATCAATTTACATGTGGATATTTCTTACTTAATCATTCCTCTTAGGGATCTAACAACTTTGACACCTCCAGGTGTATGGATACACATGGTTCATATTTATTTGTTTAGGCTTCCCAAGGCTCTAAAAACTTTGACACTTCAAAGAATGCATAGACATGTGGGACCTCCTCATTTTTGTAGGCTATCTAGGGTTATGATAGCTTTTACACCTCTAGGTGTATGGATATTCATAACACCTCTTCATTAGTTAGGGTTTCTTTGGGATTTGATATCTCTAACACCTCCCAATGTATGGAGACATATAAAAACTCCTCATTGGTTTAGGTATATGATGGATCTAACAACTCAGATAGTTCTTACACCTCTAAGTATATAGAGAGACATGGTAAATTTTCATTGGTTCAAGCCTCTTAAGGCTCTAACAATTCTAACACCTTTAGGTATACAAGACACATTGAACCTCATCATTAGTTTAGGCCTCCTAAGTTCTGACAACTCTATAACCTTTAGGTGTATGGAGATAAGTGATACCTCCCCATTAGTTCAAGCTTCTTTGGGATCTGATAACTCTAACACCTCTATGTGTACAAAGACACGTGGTGACTCCTCATTAGTTTGGGCCTCTCAGGTCTCTGATAACTCTAACACCTTTACATGTATGGAGACATGTGACAAATCCTCAATGGTTTAGGTTTCTTAGTGATTTTATTTCTCTTACATCTCTTAAACCTTTGATTGTATGGAGATATATGGTGCCTCTTCATTAGTTTGATACTCTTAGGGATTTGATATCTATGACACCTATAGGACCTGCAAAATGTACAAAAAGGGCCAAGTCATTATAAAATTGATTTTTAAGTAAATTGATGCTTACATGTCTACCAAAAGGGCTTCAAGAGAGATATATAAGACTCTAAGATTGAGACTATGGGAAAGTGCCTACGTAATAATCTTTTTTTATAAATAATTAGTGATAAAAAACTATGGAAAACACTTTAAAAGTGCAATGGGATACTATTTTTAAACATACATAGCTGTAAAAGTTTTTCAAATGTGAAAAAAAACTATTAATGGTACTATATAAGATTTTATCAATTAGGATTGAACATGGATATATATTTCCACAAGGAAAGGATCAAATGGGGCTCCATTGGAGCATTGATTTTTTTGAATTTGAGTAAAGCACATGTCCCCTTTTATTCTATGGAAATGGACAAGTTTATAAAAAAAAATGGAAATTATGTGAGGAAAATACTTCCCCAACATTTTAGAACCCAGACCATAGGATTCCATTATTAAATAAGGGGATACATAAAAAAACTCATTTAAATAGAACTAAAAAGAATGGATTACTTAAGTATGATTTAGAAAATAACATACTGGTATCTAATTTCTTCAAGAGGCCATTATATTAAAAGAGTGTTTTTTTTAATTTCTATCTCCTTTAAAATTCACTCACCAAGTTTAGATGGGTCTTAGGTACTCAAAGTTCCTAAATGGTGCATGTTTTACATAATTTGGTTAAGGGAGGGAAGGTTGGAGCATTGATATGCTACTATCTAGGTATATATATCCCAAATAAAGGTAAATATCACCAAATCATGCACCCTAGAATAGGTTATTCAAGCCTTTTCCATATTTGGGAAACATGGGAACACTTTCAAGTATGTGGGTCTACCTATGGTGGAAGTGAGCCTCTAGATTTAAGGGCTAGCTTCCTGAATATATCTTAAAGTAATTTCACCTATGCTAACTATTTACTTATGGGGGGAAAGGGATATAAGTTGCATGAAATAAACCTATTATAAAAGGGTGATGAACTAATATGTTTTACACATGACCATTGCACTTATTTCAAAAATAAACAATGCCTACAACACTAGCCTAAGAGTCCTATAATGCACTAGCATTAATGTTTCAATATGAAGGTGAGATGCATGAAGACTATCTAAAGTAAGTAAAACCTTAAATTAGTGGTAGATAATAAGGCTAATTATAAACTTAATATATTTTCATACACTCAAATACACTTATTATGATCTTATAGGCTAAAATAATGTACATCAAACATGGAAGGACTAAGAGAAAGAAAGGATATATTAATATCACTTAGCTATTCACTATACATCTCTTCACACACTTTAATAAGATGAGATATGAACTCAAAATATATTACATTTATGGTTCTAAGGTAAAGTGCAATGTTAAAAATAGTAGGGCTTTGCCATACATGGTGTGGTATTAGATTACAAAGGCCAAAATGGTAGTTATTATTAGAACTGGAGAAACAAATGAAGTAAAAAAGCTCAAAGGTAACAATGCCACATGTCAAAGTATGAGAACTAGTTACATTGAAAGGAGTGTGAAATAGACCATGAATGTATCCTAAGATAAATTTCCATATAAACCATGACAAACTCTTTAAAATGGTGTAGAGACTCTTTAGCTATCCTTTGTGAAACTGTCTTCATCATGGATTATCTCTTGAGCATTTGAAACTGAATTAGGAGAGGTGACACATCTTATATGATAGTCATATACATTTTAATAGATGTTAGATATCTTATAGACACTTGTATTTACCATATATAGTCATTTATTGGTCTTATAGACCTTAAATATTAACATTTGATAGTCATTATTTATCTTTGATCTTGGCTGAGCTTTCATGATAGAATATGAGTTTAGAGTGCTTGCTTCACTATGTAATCCTTTGATCCTACATGGATGCCTATGTGGCATTCCCTTCCCACATTTCTTGTTTAATTTTAAAACATGCCTATTATCATTTGGATACATGTATTCATTTTTTTCACCCCAAAATTCAATCAAATTCATTTTATCTATTTCCATAAGAGTCCCATTGATTTGACTTTTAATATTGATCATTTATCATTTATCTAGGCTTCATAGATTGAGACACTTGTCACCACCACATGATTTTTGAAAATCCTATTATCAGCCCATATTATTCATGTGTTTTTTCCACTTATAATCCTCATGTTTTATCTAGTATCCTTGAACTTTGACTCAATATGTACCATTGATCTTAGTCACTTAGCTAAACATGTGCCATTGATCCTAGCTTGTAAGATCAAACACACACCATTGATTTACTTGCCCACTTAAAATGTGAAACATGGAATAATGGTGTTCAATCTTAAGATCCTCTAACTCTTTTACCCTCAGTGACATCATTGGATCTCTATTTCATGATCAAATTTTCAACATTGATCTTGGTCTTAGTCTTTAAACGTAGATTGTTGATCTACCTTGTATATAGGAACATGCACCATTGATATTTGATCCAGTCACTTTTTGACCTTGTTAAGCACTTAAATGCCATTATTATTATCTTTATTAAATGTTGTTTCACCACTTGGTAGTTTTTAATTTGAGATTAGGATCCTTTAGATATTTTGAACTTAAACAGTTAGTTGCCAAACCCTGAACTTGACATCCCTACACACGTCTATCTCTACTAGTTCAACTTTAAATACGTATATATTAAGATAAAAAGCTCATCAAGACATGTAATTTGTAGAGGATGATATTGGAACCAAAATAATAATGTCCATTTAGTATTTTTGTCTTGAAAGAGTTTTTAATCACATTTTTAAAATGTACAAGTAGACTACCTTGTGCATTCTTGTGTGACATGTCATGACAGTCTGACCACTTAGATGACTCCAAATGACATAAAACTAAACTAGATCATGATAAAGGTTAGAATGGAATTAAATTACATAAAATATACCACAACACACACTATGGCACTATGTTCTATCCCCATATCAAGTCTTGACTATAGGGGGTTGACCCATTTTGACTTGTGGTCAAAGTGGTCAACATTCTTGGTGATTTCCCAAGGGTGATATGATTGCTATGCCAAGACCAATTGCATAATCCTATCCATTAGGATATAGAGTCACTTGTACATAGGTTTGAAAAATAAATTGCCTTTGAAATCACACAAAACATAAGGGAAAGGCACACAAAATGAGATAAACTTAAAACAAACACACGTGTTTAACTAAAACACTTAGGGAACACAACACACACAATTGAAACCAAACACACACCTAATATACTATTTATAAAACTAACCTTTACTCCTTAATGGCAAGGTTTCAAATGTATCTGATTCATAGGGATAGGTATCTCTTCTCCATCCATCCTTGTTAATTATAAATAATTACTTTGCTTGCACTTGATGATGACATATGGTCCACTTCATAGTCTATCAAATTTGGTATGCCTCCCTTGTTTTTCTCTATCTTCATCCCACTTAAATAATATGTCACCTTCTTTAAATGATCTTATAATTTTATTCTTGTTGAAATACCTCTTTTTTAATACTTGGTGATGCTCTATGGCTTGACAAGACTTATCTTAAGTCTTTTGTAGCTCCATTAGTTCTATCAATCTCACCTCCATTGGAGTGTTTTCAAGAAACTCTAACTGATGTGCCAAATATAAAGCAAGAAACTCTTGAAAGATAAATAACCTAGCCTCTCTTCCATAAATAATCACAAAAGGATAATTCCCTACTAACCTCTTGGTATTTATCCTATCATCTCATAAGGTTATTTTCAATTTGGTGTATCAAGCCTCTAGTTACACTCCAAGGTTATCTTGATGATTCTGATTAGATTTTTGTTATTAGATTTAACCAAACAAATAATTTGAGGGTATTAGTTAGATGAAGTACTCAATAATATTCCATTACTATTTTTTCAATCAATATTCTTAATACCAATAAAATCAAAAGCATTATCTAAAATAATAGTAGAAGGGGTACCAAACCTTATTATTATGCTCTCAGAGAACTCCAAGATAGAAATCACATTAGATTCCTTAAATGTTACTTCCTCAACCCAAATTTTAAATTAATGAGTTTATATGAGTATGCATTTATGACCAACACTTGATGGAGGGTTTATCATGCCAATGAAAACAAGACCCCATTGCATGAAAGGTTGATCTAATTGGATAGGCTTCAAAGGAAGAGCTACAAGCTTTTATTTTCCTACAAAGATATCACATTATACAAACCTTATCACCCAAGCATGGTAGTCATTGAAGAGTATAGGCCAATAATATCCTTTCCTCATGATCTTAGCTACTATGGTTCTTGAGGAGAAATGACCTCTTACTGTTCCATCATGGAACTTCTCAAGCAACACTCCAAATTAGTCATTGTCAATGCACCTCAATAATAAACCATTAGTATCTCTTCTAAAAAACACATCATATATAAGGAAAAATAGAATATATTTCAATCTAAAATATCTCCTTTGAGATCTACTCATGTCATTAGGATACTCACCACTTTGAATAAATATAGTCACATCTTGTATCCATCTTTGTATATACAAGGAACCAACTAGTTGGGGGCAATCATGATTGATTAAAACCTCTTATTTTGACTCATGAAGATTTGAAGTTATATTTTCACAAATTCCCTTACCACGTATCAACTTTTTTACTTTTTTATCAACATCATATTCCATTACCTTAGTGATCTATCCTACCATCTTCTCACTAAGGTCTTTACTCAAAAGAAACTCCTTAGAACTAGGATGAGAGAACATAACATGAATTTTATTGTTTAAAACCATATTCCTAAGCTTATTTATTCCTCTTATAATAGAAAGGAATTGATTCTCAATAAAGGTATACTTGATTTCATAATCTTCCAAATATTGACTAAAGAATGAAATTGGTTTCTCTACACCCTTATCATTTATTTGCATTAGCATAGTTGAGATAGTATCAAGGTTATAAAATGAATAAAAAATGAAGTATTTATAAAAATAAAGATTCAAAAGAGTAGGATCTTGTGAAATTTATTTATTAATGGATTCAAAATTGTTCTTACCTTAGTCCAAGAAAAGACATGATTTTTTTTAGCATGGCAATGATAGGTTTCACCAAAGATGCAAAACTAATTATGAATTTCCTTACAAAATTTATCTTACCTATGAAAATTTTGAAACATTTATTATGTAAGGTAAATTATAGGATTAAAATAGCCTCTATCCTTTCAAGATCAATAGACAAACCATCTTCTAAATAATGTGTCCTACGAGATTAATTTCAAGGACAACAAAGATGCATTTTTTTAGATTAACAGATACTCCATACTGTCTATATATTTCAAAAACTTTTCTTAAGTATTTAATATGTTCATTATAATATTTATAAAACATTTTTATATCATCTAGATAAACCAAAAACATCTCATTGATCAGACCTTTGAAGGCCATGTCCATTGCTCTTTGAAAGGTAGCACCAACATTTAACAAACAAAATGGTATCTTTATATAAGTAAAATTCCCCCATTTAGTAGTGATTTTTTTTTAAAAAAATAATCATATTCATTCAAAATAATCTTATTATAACCTAAATATCTATCTAAGAGAAAAAAAATTTGAGATCCTGAAATAACTTATAAAATCTATTCCATTGAAGGTAGAGGATAGCGATCTTTGAGTGACACCCTATTAAGATATTTGAAGTCCACACAAATTATTATATACCCATTCTTGTTTCTAATATTCCTAAGGTTATCTACCTATTTTTAATTCTTGATAGGAAATATTATTTTAGATTTAAGGAGTTTATTGAGCTCTAACCTCATGAGTTGCTCAACCTTGGGGGTTGATAAGTCTTTATATCTATCTAACTGGTTTAAATCCAAGTTATAATTAAATTGTATGGTGTGATAGGATATGATAAAATCATTTTATGTCCTTATATTCTCAATTAAATATATCATGAATCTCTTTACACAACTCAATGAATGATTATTTCTCTAATGTAGAACATACCTTTGCCTAATTTGAGGAGTCTTTATTTGAAGATCAAGACTCTTTCATAGTTCTCCTCTTTTATAGACATACTAACTTTTTTATTATTATTTTTATAATTATAATATAATATAATTTCTAAGGTCACTAGACCCTTAGGTATCTTATTTTTCCTTAGCTGTACAATCTGATCACCAAATTGTTTATGGAGTCTCCTTTGATTCCTTGAAGAAAATTCAGCCTCATTTTACAATAACCATACAATGTGTTTGTCACTATAAAAAACTTTCCAATACACTTCATTATAAGTTATATAAGGTATGATATTGATATTAATGTGATATTTATTTATCTCTTCTTTTATGGTAGTTAGAGTATCAAATTGAGATTCTATGGTAGCTAGTCTACCATCATGGTTATTCTGCTCCCTTGGGATTGATTATATGTTAAATGGATTGAAGTATTAAATAAAATCACATAACCTATGATTATATGACTTAAAAAAGGGTTCTTCGAAATAAACACATTCCTAACCTAATGAACAACCAATTCATGATCTCCATATACTTGCAAGTTCTTGATTCCCTTTTTCCTTGCCCATTGAAGGCCATGAATTAAACCTTAATACTCAACCACATTACAAGTACAAATAAAATGGAATATATATTAATTATAGTATTAATTTTTACATGGGAAGACCACTATAACACTAGCTCCTACACCAACTGTACTTCTCGAACCATCAAAAAACATCTTCCGCATCTCATCATCTTCACCTTCTTCTTTGACAAGTAGAGGTGTTGATATTCCTTATTCATGTATACAATATACTCATAGATAAATTTCCTTTATAAATTTATAAGGATAATGCTCGTAATTATTGGTACCATATTCATCAATAAAAAATTTATAAATTCCTTCAATATTGGAAGAAGTACCATCATCTACAATAGAATCCTTCTCTTCATGAACAACACAATTCAAATTAGAGCTTATCTCAACATATAGTTCAATATAAAACCTTGTAAGAGGCTAAGTCATTATGGTAACCTTGGTTCCATATCTTGTTTTAAAGGATAAGACAAAACAATTAGTTGAGATATAACCACCTAACTTGGTTGTAAAGTCCATTGATGAGCTACAAGTTTAACAAAAACTATATCTTGAAGGATAGGAAAACTTGGACAATCATGCAAAAAAATATTCAAGTTTTTAATTAGTCCTATTGTCTTGGTAGGTGTACCATCTAGTTGGATAACTCCTTTACTATGATTCTCATACTTTAGGTCCAATTTATCAGTTACTACATTGGGCATGACTAAAGTAGAAGCTCCACTATCAACTATGGAGTTATGGACCAATTTGTCACCCATTATGAGAATGAGATATAATGGTGGAGGTTTATCATCCATATTATATGGTTAAATAATAGTGTTATGATAATTTTAAAAATCAACATTATCATTAATTTTATTAGAAGGAAGGACACTAATAAGGATAGGAAATAACTATTTTTGTAGGAGTTGTTTTTGACCAAGCATATGAAGAACAACCCAAAGGGAAATGGATGTTTTAGTAATCTTTAATGAATATATAATGTTTGAATAATCCATACCTATTTTCTCTTAGATTATTTGAGAAAAGGAAGTTATTTTAACTTGATGATATTGAGTGCCTTAAATAATCCTTCCAACATTTTGATTTGGAAATGTGCAAAGTTATTTGACGTTGCCACACCTATAGACATACCTTGTTACTTTATATGAGGATTTATTGAGATTTTAGTCACATTACTATTGCCACCTAAATCCTTTCTCTTGGATTTAGTGTTGTATATAATATAGGTTCATTGATTAAGCATGAGATTTTCCTCAATGAGGAAGTTGGTGAAGATCTCCTCTTGAGGCTATCCACCTTCACTTATTTGCATCATGACTTAATATTTAGTTGATAAAAGGGGAGTAACTCCTCCTCAAGAAATAAGATCTTACTCTTTACCTTCATTATCATCCATAAATTGGCCTTGCTACCAATTTTATCCCTACACCAAGTTATTATGCATAGGTATCATATCTCTTGCATTGATGATGGAGTTAGGATTGTACACATTGGTAGGCTTGTTAGAGTTAGGATACCATTAACCTCTTCTTATTCCAAATTTTTTACCATACTATTTTAGATAGGGGTAAGGATTATGATAGGCACCTATTTGTATGTTAGCTTGCTCAAGTTTAGCTCTTAGAATTTGAATTTATGCATCTTTATCCATGACATTAAATTCATTATTAGTAATAACTCTAGGCTTAATTTTAGAATTGGGAATTTGGTCCACATCTGGAGTATTAGCAAAATTATAAGATAATGGAGGCATAAAAACCTTAGGAGGTAATATTTTAGCTTAGGTGAGACCATTCTTAGCTTTGATAGCAAGATCATATGCTTCGGTAAGAGTGGAACCCCCCATGGATTGAAGCATGATATAAATTTTAGTACTAATGGCTCTCAGGTAAGTAAGGAAGACAAAAATAATAGGGGGCATCATGAGAGGAGGTAAGCTATACCAAGTGTTTTTAAACCTCTCATAAAATTCATGTATTGATTCCTTATGGTCTCTTTTGATCACATTAATTTGATTTATGAGAGAGGCATGGCTACTTTCATTTCCAAATCTTAAGGTCAACAACATTCCAAACTCATCCCATGATGTGATACATCCACCTTCTAGAGTCCTATACTAATCAAGAGCCTTCCCTATAAGGGACATGTCAAGGAGTCTAATGGCAATGCTATATTGAGTAATGTTATGGAAGCTAAAAAATATGGATACATACCTAATGTGTTCATTATGTGTAACATTACTTTCACCATTAAATATGGATACACTTTTTGTGGCATTAGGAGAAATGGCATTAATATGCTTGAAGATGAATTGGATTTTTAGTAATAGAGGTAGGTAAGGCAAGAGGTCTAGCCATATCTTCTTCAAAATATTAAAACTATTTAATTTATTAAATTTATTCAACCTATTCATCTCTATAAAAATATAATAGTTCTCCAAATGGTAGATTAGGCTAAGAATATTGAACTTCAAGGGGAAGTTCAAGGTGAATAGGTGGATTAATGGTGTTGATCACTCTACTAGAGGATGACCTAGTGAGAACCATGAATTATGAGAGAAATTTTATAATATGAAAATGGTCTTGAACTATATTTCACCTTGATGAAGTTTCCAAATACTAAGTATCACACTAATTTGTATTTGATGTTGTTAAGATCAATGTTCACCTTGAAAATTTGTTTTGAAGACAATGGATCCCATCAGTTATGCTAGAAATATTGTCCCAAAATATTGCACCTTATATGAGGGTTTTAAATCCTATTATATATTTTGGAAACATGGGAACACTTCCAAGTATGTGGGTATACCTATGGTGTAAGTGATCCTCTAGATTTGAGGGCTAGTTCCCTAAATATATCTTGAAGTAATTTCACCTATGCTAATTATTTGTTTGTAGGGGAAAGGGATAAAATTTACTTGAAATAAACCTATTATAAAAGGGTGATGAATAATATGTCTTCCACATTACCATTTTACTTCTTTCATAAAGAAATAATGCCTATAACACTAGCCTAAGAGTCCTAGAATGCACTAGCATTAGTGTTTTCATATGAACATGAAATGTATGAAAACTATCCAAAGTAAGTAAAGCCATAGATCAATGGTAGATAATAAGGATAATTATACACTTAAGATATATTTATACACTTAACTACACTTCATATGACCTGTTCGGATGAAATCACTTGCATCAAACATGGAAGGATTGAGAGAAAGCAAGGATATATTGATATCACTTACCTATTCACTTACATCTCTTCACACACTTTAACAAGATGAGATATGAGATCAAAATAGATTGAATTTATTTTTATAAGACAAATTACATTTTAAAAACTATCAAGGCTTTGCCATACATGGTGTGGTATTAGATTACAAAGGCTAAAATGGTAGCTATTTATAGAACTAGAGGAGGAGTAAAAATGAAGTAAAGAAGCTCAATGGTCACAATGCCATATGTAAAGGCATGATAAATAGTTAAATTATAGGGTAATGGAGTGTGAAATATACCATTAATGTATCCTAAGACAAATTTTCATATAAACCATGAAAAACTCTCCAAAATGGTGTAGAGATTCTTCAACTAGCTTTGTGAAACTACCTTCATCATGGATCATCTATTGAGCATTTGAAACTAAATTATGAGAGTTGAAACATGTGCTATGACAATCGTAGAAATTTTCCTTGCTACTAACTATCTTATAAACACTTGTATTTAACATCTATAGTCATTCATTGGTCTTCTAGACCTCAACTCTTCACATCTGGAAGTCACTATTTATCTTAGATCTTGATTGATCTTTCATGGTGATGTATGAGTCTATAGTGCTTAATTTTCTACAAAATCCTTTGATCCTAAATGGATGCCTATATGACATTCCCTTTTCATATTTCTTATTTTATTTTAAAATATGTCTGTCATCATTTGGACATGCAACTTCATTCTATTTACCTTGGAATTTTGTCAAATTCATTTTATTGATTTCCATGGGAGTTTCCTTGATTTAAATTTTGACATCGATCATTGATCATTTATCTAGGCTTCATATTTTAAGACACTTATCACCACCATAATATTTTTTTATATCCTATTATTAGCCCATCTGGTTCATGTAATCGTGCCACTTGGTAGCCTCATGTTCAATTTAGGCTCCTTAACCTTTGATTTAACATTCACCATTGATCTTAGTCTCGCAATTAAATTCATGCAAATTATCCTAGTATATAAGATCAAACACATGCCATTGATTTGCCTTCCTAGTTAAAAAATGACACTTGGCATAATGGCATTCAATATCAAGATCCTCTAACTCTTTTACCCTTGTTTGCATGATTGGATCTCCACTACGTGATCAAACATGCACCATGCACCATTGATCTTAGTCCTAGTCTTTAAATGTATATTATTGATCTTCCTTGTATGCAAAAATGTGTACCATTGATCTTTAATCTAGTTATTTTTTGAATTTTTGACCCTATTAAGTGCCCATGTGCCATTGATCTTATCTTGATTGAATTTTGTTTTACCACTTGGAATATTTGCATTTGAGCACAAGATACTTTAGAGATTTTAAACTTAAATTATTAGTTTCCAAAGCCTAAACTTGACATCCCCTCATATGTCTATCTCTACTAATTCAACTTTAAATGCTTATATCTTGAGATATCAATCTCATCAAGACATGGAATTTTCAAAGGATGATCTTGGCACCAAAATAATCATGTCCATGTAGTTTTTTTAGCCTGAAAGTTTTTCTAAGCATACTTGTAAAATATACAACTAGAAGTCCCTATTCATTCTTGTGTGACATATCATGATGGTCTAACCTCCTAGATGATTCCAAATGACATAAGACTAAACTATATCATGACCAAGGTTAGAATGGCATTAAATGGCATAAAATAGACCATAACACACTTGACACTATGTTATATCCCCATATCATGTCTTGACTATAGAGGGTTGACCCATTTTGACTTGTGGTCAAAATGGTTAATAGTACCCTTGATCCTACTCTAGGCCTTTCTCTATTACTAGTCAAGCCAAAAAATCTTGAAATTGAGGTTACCCAAATAAAAAATTTCTCAATAAGAGATTTCTTATTTCCTTAAGGTTTCAAAATTCCTTTTAGTTTTGATGTTTTATTTATTTCTAATCCATGAGGGTTAGGGACCAATGTAGCCAAGGGGAATGATTAATATAAAGATATATTTCATACCAATATGATATTTTATTGTTTAGTGAATATTTGGTAACTTTAGGTGTTCTTTTAAGTGCAGTGATGACCTTGTATACAAAATGGAACTTTTCTCAATTCACTTACTCAATTATGAATCCATGGCTTCTTTTTCTCTGGGAACCACAAAAGGATTTCCCCCACCTATCACATTGTTCATAAATGGAATCACACCTTATATTTATTACTTATGGGATTGTATTTTCAAGAATTTATCGACCTTATAAGTGATCAAACTCAAGGATATTGGGACCAATTCCCATTGCTAGAATTTTATCTCTTTTGGTACCAATTGCTTCTCAATATTATTGTGGGAACATGGTTTCACCTCTAGGGTGTAGGGATAAACTACTATATGGGTTAGAAATAAAAATGAGAACACAATGAGAGAAAAATAAAATGACCAAAGCAACAAATGATAACAAACAAGAATAAAAAACACCATAGGAGCAAAAATGTCACATAAGTGAACATGTAATAGAAGGAAACACATAACTAAATCAAACTAATATAAAAATATACTAACTATAGTATATATTTACATTACTAAACTTCACCTAGAAGGATATTATGAGATAAAATTGGATGGAATAATTGATAAGTAGTGATTTAATAACTGCCCATTCATAGGAAATGGGATATCATTTCCTTGGAGGTCCTTTAGTCTAAAATCATTTTGCCTGAGTAACTCAAAAATATGGTAAGGGCTAATCCAGAGTGGGTCTATCTTATAATGCTATAATTTATTCTCATGTACTTTGTCCCATAATATGACTAAGTCTAATATTTGAAATATTTCACCTTCACCTTCTTGTCAAACCATCTTTTGATAGTGTCCTAATGTATATTAAAGCTTTATAGAGCTTCTTGTCATCATCTTTCATTTGAATAACATCCAACAACCTTAAGTTTACCTTCCCATCTTCCTTCATATACTCTTGCATGAAATTATACATGGGCATCTTGAGATTCATTGGGAATATTGGCTGTAGATCGTATACCATTAAAAATTTTGAACTTGCAAGAGATTACTTGTATCTATTTTGGTCAACTTAGAGTGCATATTTCAACAATAAATACTAGTCCCTAGGCCAATTTTATATAATTTTATTAATTAAATCTATCAGGTTATTATTAGTCAACTCAACTAATCCATTCCATTACAAGTAGGAGTTTGCTAAGAACTTTAGGGTGATATCATTCTCATAATCTCATTCAATGAGTTTGACTACTAGAATGTATGATTATCACAAACCAATGAGGTTGGGGTACTAAACCATGTAGTTATATTCTCCTCTTAGAAATTAATCACTTATTTAGTTATGTTATTCCTTATTTTTATTTCCTCCATCCATATAGTTCAATAATCAGTGGTTGTGAGTATAAATTTGTGGCCCAATAATGAATTTGATTTGATGACTTATATGAAGTCAAGTACCCATTGAGAAAAAGGATGATATTCTATTATAAGTTAGAGGGGTATCACTACATAAACCTCATCCTTGATGGATATTTAGCACTTGTGGTAGGTGTGAATATGAAAATGTGCATCTTGAAGATGGTGGGCTAATAATATATAGTTTGTAAGGTCTTATGAGATGTTTTCATTTATGAGGGGTGGTCGTTACCCAATTTATTATGAAAATTGGTAATGAATTCTTCTACTTATTCTTATAATAAACACATAAAGTATATGCCTTCATAATTATTATAGTAGAGAACTCATTTAATGAGAATGTAATGGTTGTGTTTAGTTTAAGGGCTCTCTTTTATGTTTGATTCAATCTTGGAGGAGGAAGCTCATAAATAAGATAGTGGATAATTGGATCATACTAGTCCTAGAAAATTATTTCTAAATGGTCCAACTATAGCACAAAGTTCTTGGGTCAATTTTAGTAATTAGCTGAGTAAGACCTTGGCCTCTCACTTACTTGTCTGGTTTGACTTCTAGGTCATATTATTTCAACTTGTCCATCCATCAACCTCTACATTCTTCCAACTCTTTCTACCCTAGCATAAAATTTATGGAAAGGCTAGGAACAATGACATGTACCTTATTTTTGAGGATGCAATGCCAAAATTGCTTCATAGAATTCACCAAGACATAAACATTATTATCTAAGGTGGATTAATTTAGATTTGAATCCTTCAAGTTTGTTATCATGAAAACTATCTTCATTTAGTTTTTGAGTAAGTACCATGGCATAGTATGTTATAAACCAAATAAATAAAGGTAAAAGTCCTTTGTATAGTGTGGGTTGATCAATACTAGTGCCTACATAAAGGCATCCTTGACATCCTAGAAGGATTTACTAGCTTTAGGGTTCCACTCCAAGTTTTCTTCATATTTCAACATTACATTAATGACTCAAAAATCTCAAAAAAATTAGATATTAAATTATGCACAAAGTCAATCTTTCCAAAGAATGAATTTAACTAATTTTTTTGTTAGGAAGAGGCATTATAGGAATTATGTTATCATGTTTAAGACTAATATAAAAACATTATTTGGTGATAAAATTACCAAGGAGCTTAGCTTCCATGATGTAAAAGATTATATTATTTGGGTTGAGAGAGATATAATACCTTATACACCTTTCAAATATAGTCTATATGTGGTGGACATGATCAAATATACACTTTGAAAAAATAGTTTTCATCCATATAAATAATCATAAATTTACCAATGAGACCCTCAAAGGCAAAGTCCATGGCTATGTAAAAAGTGGCCCCTACATTAATGAGATCGAACAACATCTTATTATAAATAAAGGTGCCTCACTTTATTGTGAACACAATTTTTAATGTCCTTGAGGTTTACTAGGACCTAGTTATATCCTAAGAATACATCTAAGAAGGAAATCATCTAGGATCTACTTACCATCTAAATTACTTTATATAAAGAGGGTAGGGAATAATTGCCTTATTAGATGACTAATTTAGGTTCTTGAAATTGACACATAATCAACTTTCTCCACTCATTTTTACTAATAGGAACTAGGTTAGAAACCCATTTAGAATGTTAAAATGGGTAGATAATCCCAATTGAGATAAGATTATGAACCTCTTTATGGATAAGGGGATCTAGAATTGGGTTCACAAGTTTTAGATTAAGGTAAAAGTAGGTTTTGAAGGGACCCCAAAACCCTGAAACAAAGGAAGAAGGATATAACAATAACATCCCATAGGAAAAACAAACCTAAAGCCTACTGCAAAACAGTAACAAAATCAGGTTTTACAGGGACCTGAAACCACAAATCAAGACCATAAAAAAGCAAGACCCCAAGTTTTACAGAGACCTGGAAACTCAAAAAAGTTTAGAAATCAAAGAACCAGATAATGGAACCAGTTATAACATCCAACAAAAGGGACCAGAACAATAAAAACAGAAAGCCCCTAGTCTTCTAAGTTACTAGTTACAACAATTGGGTTCACAAGTTACTACCTCTCCCTGAATGATTTTTGATTCTACTTGAATGAGATTATTTGTGTTATCACACTAGGGTCAAAGACCTTGAGATATTTATATGTCCAATAAATCACACACACACACACACACACACACACACACACACACACACACACCACATAAGTCATCTCTTGATCTATTGTATTTCATTTAGGGTAGAGTTGAGATGAGTATGGATGTTTCTAGGTTGGTCAGTTGATCTTAATTTGATGGTGAGTGATTTATGGTAAACACAAGTTGGTCTCTTTGGTTTGTGCATTGATTGACCTATATCAAACACTCTCTAACACTATCATGAAATTTACAATGAAATTTTATCTCAATTTCATAATTCCATATTCATATCATTCATTACTAAGTGTATATCTCTATATACAAAGGGAAATGTAACTGATCTATAAATCAATCATAGTTCGAAGAAGATAAATCCTACTTACACTTTGAATTATTGATACATTATATATTTTGGGTCATGACCATGATGGATATATTAGAACTAAAAAGTGATATCTTACCATAATAAATTCACTAGGGAGGGTTTAAAATCCTCTAGGAAAGCAAACCTATGCAATAAAACTAACTAGGTCCTATGTTTTCATATTCATAAATGTATATGAAAAGAAAAATTAAAATATAATATACTGATCACCAAATCTTGTTACATAAAGTGGGGGTTATTAAACATAAAAGTAAATAATACACAAGAGAATCCTAATTAAGTTATGTATAGGTAAAATTTTAATGCATGGAGAGAGTAATATATTCAAAATCCATTACTTATTCTACTTATATCTACTAAAGTAGAGGCATAAAGTTAGAGATACTTACCTTGAAGATGGACCCATATAGACTCAATCTCTCCCTTAGAAAAAGGTTCTTCATAATAGGTTGTTATGGTTTTTAAGGATCACCAAGAAATGCCAAAGCATCCAAGACTTTTCCATAAGACAAGATTCTTATCCAAGTATAAACACTAAGCTATAACTCCTCAAGTAGAATGGTGAAAGAGAAAATTGTAAAAAAGTGAAAATGAATAATTAACTCTTTTTATCTCTAAGATATGGAAAAATAAATGTGTATATATAGCTAAATCTAACCCTAAACCTTTTTGAAAGTTTAGCTGACAAGGTCAGCCCAATCGAGTTTATATTGTTATTGATAAAAACAAATTAGTTCTTGGTTTAGGTTGGCCAAGGGATGACCTAGACCCTAAATGAGTTTTATCAATTAAAGTATAGGGTCGATAGGGCTAAAAATGTAATGTAAACCATTAGAAAAGGGTTTAGGCCTAGGTAAGGGATAATGAAGGTGTAAAATGGCTAGAGGAGGGTGCAAAAGAGGAGGAAAATCTTATGGGAATGTTTTCAGGATATGGTTATTTAGATAGAAAGTGGTAGTAAAGGGAAATAATCCTATGAAGCACCAATGGTATACCCACCCCTTTTCCATTTCACCCCTTAGGGATGCACTCAAAGATATGGAATTTGATAAGTTCTTGAAAGATAGAAAACATTAGTAATTGATAAAAGTTTGAAAATATTATGTGTATACATATGCCCCACTTGAAGCTCATCATGTGTCACTCAAGTGTAATAGGGGATGGTGCTTAGAGAAAAGAACATAGTAACACACAATGTTGAAGCTAGACAATTTTAGTATTTTAAAGCATAAAATAATTGTAAGTAAATGATTGAAAGGGAAATAATTAAAAATAAAATTAATGTATGCATACTTGGACTTAATTTTATCATTGGATGGTTATCTATTGTGTTTATAATTTTTTATTGTGGAGGGTGTAGAGACTATTTTTGACAAACCCAAGGATACAAAACTAAAGAGCAAAAAAACAAACAAATATAGGAAAGTCAAGATAACTAACATAGTGTAGATGAGATGTAGTTAAATTTTGGCAAGTTGGGGTGACAAATGCTAAGTTGGGACCAAATGAATGAGTGAAAAAAATTTAGAGTAAACTAGGTAAATGAAAATCCAAGTCTACTAAAGACCAAAAAAATCAAATAAGTAAACCTTAAGTAGGAAAGTCAAATTCACCAAGACAAACTAAGGATACATGTTAAAAATGGTAATAAAACATCAATGTGAAAGAATTAACAATCCTTAGTTAAACAAAGATGGATAATAAAATGGTAAAACAACATTGATGAGTAATAATTTAAAATCCTTAATCATCAATGGAAAAAGTGGATGAAATGGAAAACAACATTGGCGAGTGATAAGTAACAAGCCAACCTCACTCAATAATGGAAAAAATATATGCAAGTAGAAATAGACTCAAGTGTCTACAAAAATAAGTACAATAATGGAAAATTGTAAACTAAATCAAAGAAATTATAGAAATTTAAATCAATGGTGTGAATAAATTAATTAATAGTTATTCAAGCATATTGTTTTTTCTAAGGATAGATAAAACTAAAACAAAGTAGTGCTAGCATGTTTTAAGATGTGAAGAACAAGAAATATAGAAGTGGGAAAATATATTTAGAATCAATCTTGAATATAAAAGGGGGAAATGAAATGGGTGGAGGGTAAAATGAAGGAAAAATCAAGGTAGAGGAATTATTTATCAAAGTCAAGACACTTAAGAGGACTTTTGACATTAAGAACTTTGCATAACTTCTCCTAGCCACACAAATCTTAGGTCATCAAATTAAGTATGAGTATCATCCCATGAATTTTATATACATGAAAATTAAAATGGACATGCCTTCCCATAATGTGTTACCCATTCCTTAGGACCCCTTACAGATCCATCGGTCTAGTATGAAGATTGGGTACTTATGTGAGAAAGTAGGTAACACCATAGAGTATTTTAAATTCTCCTATCCTAATATACTAGCCTACCATACTCTAATGGACATAAAATCTATCATGAGGCCAAATTTTTAGTTTAATATTCAATTGGGGATATGATATGTGCTATTAATCATGTCTTTTGGTGTGATTTTGACTTTTGAGTTTCTATGTCGCCTTTTGTATCATTGCCTTTTTTTCAAATGATTTGGGTTTTCATTTTTTTATTGCTTATGTTGATATATTTGAATCAAAAATGTCAAAAAATATAATACCCTAAGGGAGACCCATTAATTTTTTTGGAAAAATTCCTTAAAGTGACTTAGGATACCCTTTTATCAATACCAATAAAAATAAGAGATTTGAGTGCAATTTGTAACTTGCAAAGCTACAAATTGTAATCAAACATCTATTTCCCACTTTACATATACCTGATGGAAACAATAAATTTGGATAAAATTTTAAACTTTAAAAGTTTCAAAATTCATCCCAACCTCTATTTTCCACTCACCCCATGACTGGCAAAAATCAAAACTTTGGTTGTAATTTGTAGCTTTGCAAGTTCCAAATTGTAAGCAGAACCCTGTTTTATACCAAACACATTCCAAAAAAAAAGATTAAAATAAAATTTGAAACTTAAAAACTTTAAAATTAAAATCAAACCTTCGATTCCCACTCATCCAACTCCTAATAGAAACTTGAACTTTGGTTGCTATTTATAACTTTACAAGTTGTAAATTACAATCAAAGTTCTACTTTTTATCGACTACCCTTATCATAAAATATGGTAATATAGTTATAATTTTAAACTTGTGAAGTTAAAAATTGAACCTAAATCTCCTCTTTCCTACTTCCATCACACCAAACCACCTAATGGAAAGTAGAAGTTGGAGTGAAAAATGCAATTTTGTAAAATTATAAAATCGCATCATGGCTCCAAAAATTTCACTATTTCTCCCAACCAAAAACTTAAATGGAATTAATTATAGGGTTATATTAATTAAATTAGATTTTAATGGAGGTAATTTTTAATTTTTCACATTGGATAATTGGATCTCTATGCCAAGCCACCCTTTCCAAGCCACAACCTGTCAATGCCGAGTAATGCTACGCCTTGCCAATGCAACACCAAAGCCACAACCACCATTACTATCCTCTACATGGTATTACTCTTTTTCCTCCCAAATTTTACATCTACAATTATCTCTATCAATATAATATTTCATTCCCATTTTCTTATCTTATATCAAATCTAAGGTTTTCTTTTGCTTGCCTATGTTTTCACAAAGTTGTCAGCATTTCTTAAGTTGTTACAAAAATATTTTCCAATAATTTTAAAACCTTAAAAGAATATATGGTTTTGTAAATTATTTAAAATCTATAATATTTCATTGAGATCCACTATCTAAACCCTAAATATAATCTCAGTGTAGTAAGCAACTCCAAACCCTATGGGAATCTTTGCTACAAAAGTAACTATAGTAACCTCGCTAGGTTAGATACAAAAATATGTTTTTTTAGTTAAGTATATATACCATAAATATATTACACCACTCGAATATAAATAGATATCATATAAATACTCAAGTGATATTAGTAAATACACATTACATCTTATATCATAGATCTCTAACGTCATCAGAATGTGTTGATGCCTAAATTTGTATCATAGGTGCTCAGAGTGTTTAAAGAACACTTATCATTATAGAGTTTTAGAAAATTCAACACATGAGTTGCATGTTGTGATAATAATATTATCCAATGGTGAAATAGAGGCAAATCAAATGGACTATTTCACAATAGTTATAAACTTTGGTGGTTGGGAGCCACCTTGCCTTATATCTTTACAAAGAATGAAGAAATCCTAGCTAATATTAGTGAATTATGATCAAAGCTAATATAAAGACTAATATAAAAAGGATATTTATAGTGTAAATTAAGATAGTGATGCAGGAGCATCTGCACTGGCTACCTGAAGACAAGTCATGTTTAAATCCAAATTTCAAATTATTGTATTTTCCCTCCAAATGAGGAGTAATTGTAAATAAAATAAAAGTAAAAAAAGAAAATAGCTGGGGCTATTGAGGGAATAATGGAGTGGTTGAAACTATTTCAACCTTAGTATGTTGTAATTGAAAAACTGTTTTTGTTTTAGAAGCCCAAGTTGGGCGTAGAAGTTAGGGAGGAAGTTCTAAAAAGTGGAAAAAAAAAAAAAGAAATTCATAGAGATAGTAGACAAAAAAAGGGGAGAAGAGGACGACAAGTACGTAGAAGGGAGAGTAAGGTAGAAACGAGTCCAGAGAGTTGTTATAAGAAAGAGAAGAGGAGGTCTACAATGGAGTGGTAGAGTTGTATGTATGAAGACATTTGAATGAAAAGGAACTTTGTTATGATCTTGCTCTTCTTCTCATACTCTCAGACTCTAAAAATATGCAAGTACATGTGTCTGTCTACTTTTTGAACTTGATTAGTATTGTTGTGGTTGTCCATAAGACATATGGTCTGCAATTCTAACTTGTTCAATATTAAACATTGTTGATAGGGTGGGGATTGTAAAATGATCGTAAGAGTTTAAGGACATTGCATAGGTCCTAATACAAATTCAAGAACCTTTGAAGATAATGAAAAGTTGATATTTTGCTAGATTCTTATCGGACCCCTCTCAAAATGTATTTTTGTGATTTAAAATCTGAAAATGGTAGAAATGAAGACAAAGGACTTGCCACTTCCAGCACTCTTTGAACAGGCCAGACAAATTCATTCTGAGGCAACAGATTCCACCGTGGATCAGAATAAATTAAAAAGGGCTTGTGATATATTGCATCAATGCGAGGTTATGATTGACCGGTTAGGATTATTCTCACCGAACGAGGGAAAAGAGGACATCAGTACAATAGATTTGAAATACTTGATGGTACCTTATTATCTTAGAGAATTAATAGACAAAATTCAAAATTCTAATCGGCTGCAGATTGTCAGAACTTCTCAGTTGCATTTGAAGGAGTTTGTTTCAATCTGTGAGAAGCTAGAGCTTGTTCCCAAGGAAGAACTAGAGGCTCTTGTTCAAGATGGTACAGATTCCCCTGAAGCAAGGAGAGCTAAAAATGTAGCCCAATTCAAAAGGCAAAAAGCAACAGACTCAAAGCTTCAAGATATTAAAGAAAGGAAAGAACATTGCAGTCGCTCCATGCAGGCAGCTGCTATTGCTACTAGCATTGAGCATGGAGAGGAATCCATACCAGACCATGACAGTTGATTAAGAGGAATTGTGAAGTAAAATAAAAGCTACCTCCTTATGTATGAAACATTTTTGCTGCTCAATCTCAACTCAAGATTCCAACTTTTCGTTGAAGTTCCTCTTACTTATGTGTTGTGTCGCACCTGCTCTCTCAGCTGCATATTATTTTCAAGGATTGTAGCTTTCTATCCTACAAATATTGCTCTTAGAATATATGAAAATATCCCATTCATCCTCCCAAACAAAGGAACTTCACACAAAAACCGTGAATTTTAGAAGAGGAGACATAGTTTAGATTATAGACGGCGCCATTTCTAGAGTGAAGTAGGGGATGGAAGACCATTTTTAACTGAGGTAAATATTCAACAGAGGAGTGGTTCTATAAAAACTTTGTTATACATCTGAACTGAGGTAATCTGAGGTGATTCGAAAGAGAGACAAATGGTTTAACATTTTGTAGGATGAATGTGCTGTCTATATCTAGGATGCCTCATGATTTACAAAATTACTGTTCTGTTGGTGAAGCAATTTCTTGGATGAATATGTTTACTGGGCTTGTATAATTGATAAATTCTGTCTACAATGTCTAGCATATCCTAAATAAATGAGTATGATTAGAAAAGTTATAATTATTAGTTGATATTTCAAGTATCGAGGCCAAGCGTAGCCTTCTGTTGTCTTTCAGCTGGTTTGATTCGTATATTGTTAGAACATTTTTGTTGCTTCAAATGGGGATATGTGGTTTTGTAAGATTGGGTGCAACAGGAAGAAGGCATAAAGCTTAGTAATTTTTAGAATATTCATAGTTATGAAAGTAAGGCAAATCATACCTTTTAGAACATGAACAAACTCAGATATTATTGATGCTCTACCTGTTATTAATCATAAGTGATAGTCAACAGGGAAATTTTCTAGAGATGGATTTGGTAGACCAAGTTTAATTTGGTTATTAGCACATCAGATAGAGTGATCTAATTAAAAAATAATCAAAAGAAAGGGTAAGGCAAAAAAGAGATGGTGTTGCTCTTCATCCCAAACGTGATGACAAAGCTCAAATGTCCTCCAAGCATGCACTTAACCAATGTATAACATGAAATAACATAAGATAAAATATTAATATACATCAGGAAAACATCTAAGGGATGAAAAGTAATACAAATAAGAACCTATTTCACTTTAAATATCTACCCTTCCATTTAAACATCATTAATCCAAATGAAAGAAGAGTGGAGGAAATGAAATAAACTTGAGAACTTTCTGTCAACCTAACATTGACACAAGTTAACAACTCTATGATTAAAATATACACACCAATATTTCACAAGAACCATTCAAATATAGAAATGAGAATAAGCAAGTGCGATAAAAACCATATTAACAAATGACACAAATGAAAATGGATAATATTTACAAAATTCCTTGCTTGCATTAATTGCTTAAAAGTTTACACAATTTTTTGGCTAAAATCCTCCCTCCTTTTTAAAAATGATAATACTCCTTTTATATAATGCAAGGAAGTATGTCAGTTAGTCAAATCTAATTACAATTACATAGGTGTAAGGATATCTATCCTTTTTACAAAAGTTATAGAATACACTAAACATTTCCTAGTGGACTAACCTATAGGCAATGTGTTTACAAATTTCACATGCCTTTATAAAAAAAGAATATTCTATTTTCAAATATTACATTTCTTATACAAAAATAATATTCTTAACTAAGTTTTATGACCCTATTTTTAAGTAGTTTCCTACCTTTCCTAAAGGATCTTCAATCTATAATATTGTTCACTGATAAATTAGAGGTCGATAATAGGCTTCAAGAAGAGATCCTTTCCTTGATTTTTTAGGCCTCTGAGATCCTTCTCAACCTTTTCTATTGATTTCTTAATGCCCTTTGTATCTCCCATTTTATCCTTAGATGATATAAGTAGGCCCATGATTCTCTTGTTGTCATCCCCTATTTTACCCTACCCTTGGATTATCACTTCTTGCATGAATTGAGAAGTTTTATGCTTGAACTTCTCATCTATTATAAGGCCCAAATAACTACATTAGGTAGGATCCTTGATCAAAATATCCAATATTTGAAACATCATGTCCTATTACTACTTAAGGTCCCTAAAAATGTCCTCCATTTACTTGGACCATTTTTTTAAGGCACTAATCCTATCCACTAATATGGCTATAGCCATGTTTAGGTATGCTAGACTTATTATCTTAAATTCTAGGACTTGATTCTTAGTCAATGCTTTAATAAAGTCTTTCACCTAATAACTTATAGCCTATTATTGGCCAACTTATCTTGTAGCCATAATTCTTTGCTTTCTCATTTCATTCTTTCTATTCCTTATTGACTTCAAAGACTTGAATAAGTCAGCTATAGTATCTTAAAACTATTTGAACCTTTATTCTAGAATTGACAAGATAATATTTTCCTTTAAATTCTTGTTTTGTTACAATATTCCTTTGATCATTATTTGTAGTTGATCTAACTAGGCCTTAGCTACATCAAGGATTTTATCTTCAAATGTTTTATCTTCTCCTAGATTTTGACACGCCACTAGAGTTAGATCTATGAATGGCTTTATCTTTTTGATGGTGAATTCTTTCCCACTGACCATGGCTTTCTTTTCCATCACCCTTTCCAATCTGGCAATCTCTAGATTGAATTGAACCCCTATTAATGACTAAGTTATCTTTGGAGTTGGGGTTTCCAGTTGTGTCCCACTTAAATCCCTAGGGGAAGAAATCTTTTGTTTTTAATCCTTTTGTAAGGCCACAATCCAAGGCTTGAGTTCATCATGCACAATGATGTTGATTAATTTAGTAATGGTCCATGGGTGATGTAGAGTACGAACCTTCTATAACTTACCATATATAAACCTTTCAAGGATAGCTGGACCATGGATTGGGTTGTCATCACTAAAAAGGTTTAACTCACTCCAAGGATGAGTGAAGGTCAAATTGGGATTCTTTCCCCTTACTTGGACTAATGCTAGCTCAACTTTTATTTTTGGTGGGGTGGCAACATGGACTAATTCTAATGCCACTTCTTTCCCCTTCTCTTTCTCTACATCTTGGGGTTGAAGTCCTTCCATCTGAGTTTCTTCATCTTGAGTCTCTTATTCATTTGATTGATAAGCATTAGACAATAGTTTTAGAGAATCCTCCACTATTTCTTTAGGGTCTAGTGTTATTATGTCAATCTCCTTAATTGGTGATCCCAATTTTGCTAGCTAGGCTGAAGATGATGTCACCTCATTTGAACTCATCTCTCTAGGTCTATGATTAATCTATGCCCTAAGTTTTTGTGTTTATATCTATGGTTATGTTGGATGGGGTCTATAATATAGACTTGGTAGTAAATGGTACTACCTGGGCCCCATCTACCATATATCATCATTTACCTTTTATTCCCTTAGTAACCTAGCCTCTAGTTTGATATGATTTTTATTAAATCTTATAAAGACCTATATAAATAAATAATCCCTAGTATACATTATGTTAGAAGGGCCAAAATGGTCCTCATAATTCATATTGACCCCTTTTTCCTTCAAATGTTTCATAACCCTTTCAAAGAGATCCCACTACCTCAACTCATCATGTTGTAATCTAAAATAGGTCTTATGCCTAGAGAAAGCTTCCATATTTTCCCATTATTGAAACACAATCCTAATAATGTTTAATGGGAAGGTGTGGAGTAATCCCTTCCTCTTGGTCCTATAGAAACCATCTATACATTTACTTATCTGGTAGGCCACTTCTTTTTTTGCTAGCTTAATCAGAACATGGATTGGTAGTATGAGTGGGGTGCATAGTAATACCTCAATCTTAATTATAATACAATCTGGATATAGCCATTTATCACCTATGGATTCAAAAATATTCTTTATTAGAGGATTGATCCTCATTATCAATATTCTTGTAATGGCGTCTACAAAAGCTAGCTAAACACAATCACATATGAATTATATGTGATCTCTATACTTGAAAATGTGCAATTTGGAATAATATTAGGTGACTATCTAGGTTCCCTCAGGTGACCATTATTTGATGATGGGAATATTGGTGGTGGTAAGTAGGGCATATAGAAATTATGACATCATATAAAACTAACTCTTGGTCTTCTTCTTTATTCCAAAAAATTATCTACTCAAACAAGTGATAATAACCTCCCCAAGAGGAGTGAGTTCTCTCTTAAAAATAAAATAGATTAGGGGAACACATAATTTTTCGACATATGTGGTGGAGGGTTTTCCACATAATCTATTCATTAATGTCATGATCATCCTAATTCTGGGCCTAAATTGGATAATTAGGGCATTGCCACTAAGGTCAGAGGCTACCTAATTTCTAGAATACAACCATGGGGCAAGGATGGTCTTCATGTCATTCTTCTTGTCTTATTCATTTATTGTAGGTATATCTACTTGGGGCTTGGGAAATTTATAGTAGTTCTCAAAGGCCAAAGGAGAAATATATGCAACTTTCCTAAAGCTACATTCATGAACAATCATGCCTTTATCAATTTTGTAGTTTTTAAATATGGGAGAGATAACATCACTTTAATTCAATACCTCTAGTTTGTCTACATTAAAATAAATACCAATCATCTAGATGGCCACAATGTCATAATATTTCCTTCTCATGGACAAGTTATTCTCCCCCTCTCTGAAAATGACTGGTTGCTCTTAGATTGTCTAGAATAGTTGGGACCAGTTATTGTCCCTTGTCCCCTCTGTTCAAATCCATTGCATGTAACTATGTGTCCTTGAAGATCCTCCCCTCTACATCTAAAGTTAGATAGAGTTCCACATCTTCTCTATGTTTTCAAGATGTCATAGTTATGAACTTTGATAAATTGCTCACTAGTGGTCTATAGTTTGATTCTAGATTTAATTACCTTTATTTAGATGATGATTCAATCTCTTAGACTCAACTATGATTAATTTAGGATTTAATTAGGGATTTTGTATATTTTAGGTATTTTTATCAACTTTAATGATGGTAGATACTTTCACTTAAGTGAGCTTTGTGCCTTAGATTTCCATCAAGATCATGCATTTATACATTTGATTTTTTGTGTCCATAAAATCTTTAGTTTTGTCACTTTATACCAATGTGGCATCACCATGGCATCTATGTTGCCTATATATTGAATTATTATGGAAATTTGTCAATTAATGTTTTAAAAGTTGACTATTTCTTTTTAAAATCTTTCTTTTCTCTCGCACTATCATATCTCCTTGCATGGACCAATGTAGTTCATTGATCTCAATCCGAAGATTTGAATGCCATTGGCTACTATTTGTATTTTTCCCTAAGATCATGCCACCTATAAATCCTATGGGACTCTTAATCTCTATTATAAATTCTTCATTAATCTATCACCATTAGATATAATGGGTACGAATCAATGTAGGCTATTGATCTTCAAAAGGTGTTTGGAATTTAAATAATTGATTCATGAGGTTAAATTTGATGTTCACATAACCATCAATGGCATCCTTATGAACATAAAATATGTCCACATGACCATCACAATTTAATCCCATGTAATTTTACTACTAATAATAATTTTGATGTTCACATGATCGTCAAAGATGTCCATGTGAACATCAAAGATGTCCATGTGATCGTCACAATTTGATCCCATGTCCTTTTCCTGTTGAGCATAATTTTGAATTTCATGTGACTATCAAAGACATTAATATGACCTTAAAATATAATTAAATATTTGTGGACTTGACACTTATCATTACTTAGTTCATTCTATTCTGTAATCATTAAAATTAAGTTTAGGAATACAGTTTTTAGACTAAAGTCTTAGACTAATGTTTTTATTCGTATCAATAAATACAAATAAATATTTAATCCAAAGTCTTAAGCTAAGTTAAAAACATGATAAATAGGACCCCATGAATAATAAAGATATTGCATAATCTTGTAGCATAACAAAAATGACCCTTTGAATAATAAAGTCATAACATAAGTTTTTAGCCTAAGGTTTTATTGTATTAATAAATATAACTAAAAACTTAGGGTACAAAAACATAGGTTAAGTCTATTTCATAAAAATGTGGGGACCCATTTTGATCTCAAATCATAAGATCTTGGTGATCTGAGTGAATGTGGATCATTGATCTTGATCTATGGGGTCAAGTGAGAATGGTCTCATGGATTAGAAACCTTGGCTCATCAGGCCCATCTTGCACTATCTGATTGACTTTTCCTGAGTAAATGTAGGTGGTTGATCTTGTAAACAAGAATAATGTCTAAGTAAGGGCTAGGACATAAAAACTTAGGTTAAAGACTTTAGAATATGGTTTTATTTTACGTTAATCACTAGGCTAAAATGTTTAAGCTAATCTTAGAACATAATAAAAGGGGGACCTTGTGACTAATAAAAAAAGGACTTAACATAAGTTTTTAAACCTAAAGTTCTATCATATTAATAAACACACCAAATTTTAGGGTAAAATCTCTAAGCTAAGATTTTTAACAATAAGACCCTGCATTAGATAGATCATGATAATAATGAAATAGGCCAAAAAGGGGGTGTCACAACACATAAAGGGACCAAGCCTAGGATTTTTATGCTAAGGTTTGGTCATGTTGAAAAACATGACTAAACCTTAAGATAAAAATAAGGCTAAGTCTATGGCATGAAAGATAATGATCTCATGATGTTAGATATCATTCATGTGATTAAATGTGGTGCATCGATCATGATCTAGGTAGTTGAACATGATTGGTTCCATTGATCAAGGATCTTGACTTTTTATCTTTATCTTGTAGCATCTGATTAACTTGGTTTGATTTGATGTGGGTTGTTGATCCTACAAAGATGTAAACTATTTAAGTTTAGACTATGAATTAGATGGAACTTAGGACAAAGCCTTAGTACTAAGGTTTTATTTATGTTAATAAACATGAATAAGACTTTAGGACTAAGATCTTAGTCTAATTTTATAACAAAGAGACCATGTGTTAGTTATAGAACATGTTAATGATAAAATAGATTGAAAGATCATGGTGTATAAAGGGACCAAGAATGAATGTTTTGACTAAGGTTTAATCATGTTAATAAACATGACTAAGCCTTAGTATAAAAATTAAACTAACTCCATAACATATTAAAAGTGTTCTCATGTAATTTTGTTCCCACCAATTTTTAATTTTGATGAGGGACCTAAGCTAGGGTTTCTTGACCAAGGGTTTTTAAGATGCTAAGTCACGAATTTTATTTGATTTTCAATAGACCAATGGCTAGTAAAAGGTCAAATTGACATAAAAACATAAAATTTAGACATGGTCCATTCAAATAGGGCTCCATCAAACCTACAACTATAAAAAATTAAGAGTAAACATTAGTAAACTTAGACAAGGTTAAACCAGAGCCATGAGAAAATAAGAAAACTAAGTCAAGGTGTGGATGATCTTTAAAATATAAATAATGTGCAAATACATTAATGACAAGTGAATTTTCAATTTTAAGATACAAATTTGCATAATTTAACATAAGGGTCCCCATTTTTTAGAAATGGGGGTATGTTGACCTCAAAAAATGGTAAATTTTAGGGGAAACAAAGCAATATGTTAAAATTTAGAGACTCTAGTTCAAATAAATGACTAGGTTACTTATTCCACTTGATCAATTCCATTAACAAGATTAGTTCATGGTTAAAAAAAGTCTTATACCTATATAATTAGGATCAAACATCAAAACCTAGCCATGTTATGTGTGTGATTTGATTCCACTTACTATTTACAATGAGATTTAGGGAACAACTTATAGATTTCATGACTTTAACCATTAAAATTTACTTACAATATGTTTAGATATCCATTAAGAACCATGTTTTAGCTTAGGAAAGGCTTGGTCATTACTCTTCTTCCAACTAGGCATCCATAGCCCCAATAGAGATGTCTTTGGCTCTACTCACAACCTTATTCCATTGAAAACTAAGCATCCATAACCCCTGTGGAGATTACCAGAATCACCTTTACTTGGAAAACTTTTGATTTTATAATAAGCTCTTATTTTTGTATTTTTTATACCATTTTGGCTTTCTAGCAAAGGTTGAGAACCATGTTAGCTAGGTTTAGGGATTTGATCAAGTGTTTGATCTTAATAAAATCACCTATGGTTGCAACCTTTGTCCCAAGCAAGGATGTTTGTTAAGTGCAAACATGACTATGTTACAATAATTTAAGATTTCATCCTACATGTGCAATTCTCCTTAAAACCAAGTTAAGATAAAGACAATGTTTAATATTTTATGGAAAAGCTAACCTATCTACTAGTCTTTACTAGTTTCTCAAAATCACAACATCAAGATTGTATTTCAAACCTAAGGCTAGCATATTCTTGAGATTCATACCTATATTTCTGAACTATGGAGTTCTTGAGTATTTAATTGAACTTTGAGTTGAAGGTTGTCCAGAAGGACTTATTAGAAGCAAAGAACAAAGTAGAGAAAGAAAACACATAAATAAAAAGCAATAAAATAAGAAGTAAAGAAAAATCAAATAAATATATACAAACTTATGTTAAATAAGAGACATGAAGGAAAAAATAGAGAGAAACTAATCTATCCTACCTATACTAACTCTAACTAGTTTTACAATCATTCCATGAAGACCCCAATAGGAGAAGTAGAAAATTAGTGCTTAAGGTACTACCCATTGGTGGGTAGTGTGAACTCTACTCCTTGTAGGTCTTTCAACTTGAAGGTGTTGTCTCTAAGTATCTCAATAATATGGTAAGGATCTATCCATAAAGGTGTGAACTTCCCATGTTTACCTTTAGGCTCAGATGCTTTGTCCCAAAGAAGAACTAAGTATCCTTACCTAAACACCTTTATCTTTGGTTTATTATCAAACTACCTCTTCACTATGGTTTGGTGCCTACTAAAATTATCAAAATCCTCTTCTCGTGCATCTTCCATCTAAATAATGTCAAGCAACTTTGAGCTAGCCAATTCCTAATCCTCCTTTATGTATTCCTATATGATCTTGTATGTTTGTAACTTGAGGGGATGGGAAAGATGGGCTCTTGGACATACACCAAAAATAATGGAGATGCCCTAGGAGCCTGATTAATTCTAATTTTATCTACCTAAAGGGCATACTTAAGTACCTTTTGTCATTTCCTAGACTTGTCTACTGTAAACTTATTTATTGCCTTAATCAATTTTGTAATAGTCAATTCAGATAATCCATTACCTTGAGGATAATGGTTGGATGAGAACTTGAGAATGAATCTATTATCATATGCCCATTCTATCATCTTTATGGATATAAATGTAGATCCATTTTTATAGACTAGAGATACAAGTGTCTGAAACCTAGTGCATATGCTTTCTTCTAATAAATTAATCACTTCTTTAGTCTTGCACTGTTTAATTTCCACTACCTCAGTCCATCTGGTGAATTAGTCAATAGTAATTAGAACATATTTGTGACCTTATGATGAATTGGGGTTGATTACTACCATGAAATCTAGTCTCCATTGAGAAATAAGTTTATCTACCATAACTGACTATAGTGGCATGGCTACCTTAAGGCTCTTTTATGATAAAAACTTGACATGAATGGCACTACTGTAATGTTTACGGGAATATTTGAATATTATGGGCCAATAGTAAGTAGTTCTAAGGATTTTATGAACTATTGTCCTTCCAAATGGATGTCCATTTCCCAATTTTCATGAAAAGTGATCATGACCTTGGTTGCTTCTTCCTTAGAGACACATCTCAGGTAAATGCCATCAAAGTTTATCCTATACAACACTCCATCTTTAATTAGGTAGTGGGCTGCCTTGAGTCTTAGGGCTCTTCTTTTATCCATGGTCAACCTTGCAGGATAAATGCCATTGATCAATATATGGATAATAGGATCATACCTATCATTGGACTAATTTTTTTTCTATTCAACATGTATGACACTTAGCTTGGGTTGGTATTGGTAATAAATTGAATTAGACCTTGGCACCTTACCAATTTTGTAGTATTCATTTCAATGTCATATCATTTAAGCACAAACATCCACTCACCTCTTTTTTCTCCTAGCTCATTCTGAATTAACATGAGCTTGGTGGTAGGGTCTAGTAAGATTGCATGTACCTTATTAGTAGTGTTTGAATTTATTCACCACCTTAACTAATGAAAATTATTGATTATTAGTTAAATAATAATTTAACTTAGCATTTTTAAATTTAATGCTCATGAAAGTAGTTGGATGATCACATTCATCAATTTTATGAGTTAAAACTACAATAATGGTATGATCAGAAGTAAAGGAATAAAGGTAAAATTCTTTGGAGAAGTCTAGACTTATTAGGACTGGAGCCTGTCCAATTTACTCCTTGATGTCCTTAAAATCCTTTTTGGTTTATTTATTCCAATTGATTTTGACATCTTTCTTCAGCATATCATTCAATGGCTTGATAATTTTTGCAAATCTAGAAATAAAATTTCTTACAAAATTAAATTTTCCTAAGAATGACTTCAGTTCTTTCTTACTATTAGGAGGCTCTATGATAGATATTTAATTTAATCTATCAGGGTCTATATAGATTCCCTTCTTGGTGATAACATGTCCTAATAGTTTTATCTCAATAATACATAAAATGCTTTTCTTTGGGTTGAGATAAATCCCACACCTCCTACATCTTTCAAATACCTATTATAGGTCTCCTTATTCTTAGAAAAGATAGTCAGATCATCAATGTATATAATAATGCACTTACCTAAAATTCCTTGGAAAGCATGATCCATATCCATTTGGAAGGTTACACTTGCATTTATCAATCCAAGTGGCATTCTTTTATATGCAAACATGCCCAAATTGGTAGTAAAATTATTTTTCATCTTGTCTTCTTGATTCACCAACACCTGGTTATACCCTAAAAAACCATCAAGAAAAGACATCATGGTAGAAATAGAAATGCTTTATATTACTTGGTCAAGAGAAGGTAGGGGGCAGTTATCTTTCTTAGATGCTCTATTTAGGTTTTTTAAATCAATGAATAGCCTAATTTCACCATTCTTCTTCTATATTGGGACTAAATTATCAACCCAAGTGGAATGTCTAATGGGAAATATAATATTGGAATCTAAGAGATTATTGAACTCTCTATATATTAATGGTTCTAAGACTAGGTTGATAGGCCTCTAATTTTGTCTAAAAGGTTTGTAGTTTTATTTTATAGGTATGGTGTGAGTTATGACCTTTAGATCAAAGATATTTAGGTCATCATAGGACCATGCTATGATATATTTATATTTGGTCAGCATTTATTTAGATATCTTATTTTATAGACTTGTACATGTATCAATATTAACCAGTTGAGGTTGACCTCAAAATCCAATATCAATTATATTTTAATCCTTCCCACTTACTTTGGGAGTCTTGGTAGCCTCGACTAGTTTATCAGAATCAAAGAGTCTCTCCAAGGATATCATGCCTTTGGGGTCTTATTGTCATTAAATTGAATGAATTTATCTTCAAGTTTGCTTTCAATTTCTTCATCATCAAGGAGATTGACTTAATCAATAATGTGACCTTTAAATACTCTTGACATAATTAGGAAACTTATGTTATTTTGATAATCATTGAATACTTACAAGTGGTTGACATTATCAAGCACTTAGGGACATGGGATTAACTCAATTATAAGGTTTTGAAAAATGGAACTATGATTAGGCATAAGGTTGTCTAAGACTAAAGAAAGTTCATTAGCATCCTTGTTTTCTTCTGTAGGGATTGACATAATGTTAAAAGCATCAAAAAATTCAATTAAGTCCCATACTCTAAATTTATATTTCTTGAGGCAGGAAAATTTGCATTGATATTTACTCTTGAACTATTTGACCACTAGATCAAAATCACCAAAAACTAATAGTTCCTTGGCCCCATACTTGATTACAAATTATAATATAAGAATTCATGCTTTATACTCAACCAAATTATTGGTGCATGGTAGCTAAAGTTCGTAAGAGGCATTATAATCTTTCCTAATGGGATTAATTAACACCACTCCTACTCCAAAACCTAATATTCATCTAGCACCATCAAAATAAATTTTCCATAATATAGGCAAAGCATAAGAAGTTTTAGAGTTGCATAATTTTGTGGTGTCAAAAGTGTAAATACTAATATCTAAGTTAACCATGTTGACCCTATCATTGATTACATCATATTTAGTAATCATATATTTCATTTTAGACTCCCTTTCTATCCTGATTTGGTTGGGGACTCCCTTCCAAGGTAACCACATATGTGAATAATCTATTGACATATAACCATTCAAACTTCTAGTTTAGTCTCTACTCAATAGCATCCCATAAACATCAAGGATGTCCACCACTTGGATATCAATGAAATGTTGGATCCTTAGATATGAGGGAATTTGCATGTGAACATTAAATAATCCACCAATCACTTTGACTCTTGACTTATCTAATTGAGTCATAACTCTTTCAGATTTAATAGGAGTTAAACTTAATTATTCTCAAATACCTTTAGGCATTATATTTGTAGATGTACTAGAATCTAAAAAATAATTATGTAGATTTTTACCAGAGATCCTGACTGTAAGTAGGAAGGGAGGAATGTTTTCCTTACTTTTGTGTATTGTAATGTTAACATTTACAAAATTTTGAGAATCACTAGGATTTTTAGATAAATATTCCAATAACAGATCTCTCTATTTAGTAATCTGTGTCAACTCATGCAAGGTAATGTTAGCCTTAATCTTATTCATGTCCTCTACTATGTTATACCTAGTCCTATTGGAATAATTAGATGTATTAGCACTAGGTTTAGAATTACTTCCCTTAGGTGGTTCTAGATTGTTATTTGAGGTGGTATCAAGAGGAGTCTCAAATTTGTTTGGAGGAGTTTAAATGGTCATTGGTTTTTTCTACTCCCTATTTCTCACAAGATAAGTCTTCTTATAAAAATGTTTAAAAGCATGAATCTCTTCAGGAATATCCTCAGCCTCATTATCTTCTTGAAAATGAAACTCATATGTCTCCACCATGAAAGTTGAATCAATAGACCTAGATGACCTTGAAGAATGAGATGTACCTACATCAAAATGCTTATTAGGTACAACTTCAAAATTATCTAATTCTTCTTGGAAGGATTCAAATGAATTAAAAAATTCAACACAATCTATTTGTCCATGTTTATAAGTATAATGAACTCTATAATAGTTAGGCAAATCAACATCAGCAAGATTTATATCAAACACATTATTTTTAGTAGATGGATCATTGTTATTGTTATTTTGGTAGATATAATTATAAAATATATTAGTGGGCCTATTGAACCTTTGAAAGGAGAAATTCCTACCAAAACTATCTCTAGTATTGCTTACTTGATTTTGCAATTGAAGGAAGTTAGTGCTAATAGTTTGAACCATCTTGAGGATAGAGTCACTTTCATTCCTTGAGGCCTCAAAATTATGAACATGGGTGTTAGAATTAGATATAGGAATCAAATATTTTTTATCCTATGGATGAGATCCATGGGAAACATTATTTAAGAATCCTAGGTTTTGAGTAGGATGAACATGTCTCAAAGGTAGTTGGTTCATGACTAGTAGTTGGTTCAAGGTAGGCACATTTTGGTTAGCATTGGGAATAGCATTCAAAATGGGAAAATGTGAATTGGAATTAGGAATGGAGTATGATAATTATCCTTGAGGTTTCATCTTGACATTAATAATCACAACCTCAACATAATATTAAAGCTAATGTGTTTATAGGTCAAACAACTCTCTTTACAAATACAAAGTCATAGGATCTAAGGCATCCTTATAGATTTCCAAGGCCAAAACCTCATTAGGTCTATAAATAACTATAGTCCCATTGAATATTTTTTGTAATCTTGCATTGAAAAATATTATGGAATCATTTGCATCCCTTTTCACTATCTTTGTATAAAGGAATAAAAAAGATGGGTCAAAGACCATAAATATCAATGATCTTTACATAATTGGACAAATAATGACACAATTATGCAAAGGTTACACCAATCTTTGAACACAATTCACAAAAATGAGCAAAGATACTTTAAATCTGTAAAGAATTAATGTGGCCCTCCTTCTAGCACCAGTGAAGCTCCACATATTAATGCCTAAATTTGTATCACAGGTGCTCAGAGTGTTTAAATAACACTTCTCATTTTAGAATTTCAAAAAAATTAATGCATGAGTTACAAGTTATGATAATCCTATTATCCAATGGTGAAATAGAGGTAAAACAAGTGGACTGTTTCATAATATTTATAAACTTTGGTGGTTAGGAGCCACCTTGCCCTGTATATTTGTAAAAAATGAAGAAATATTAGCTAATATTAATGAATTATGATCAAATATAATCTAAATAATAATCTAACATGGATATTTATAATGGAAATTAAGCTCGAGTGATCTGGTTAAAAAAGAAGCAAAAGGAAGGGTAAGGCAAAAAAGAGATGTTATTGATCTTTATCCTAAACATCATGACAAAACTCAAATGTCCTCAAATCATGCACTTAACTAATGTATAATATGAAATATCATAATCTCAAATCTTACTACACATTAGGAAAACATCTAAGGGATGAATATTAATATAAATAAGAACCTAGTTCACTTTAAATATCTACCCCTGTAAGCAAACAACATTAGCCCAAATGCAAGAAGAGTGGATGAAATGAAATGAACTTGAGAAATTTTAGTCAACCTAGCATTAACACAAGTTAATAACTCTACAATTAAAAAATGCACACCAATATTTCACAAGAACCATTCAAATCTTGAAATACAAACAAGAAAGTGAGAGAGAAACCATAATAACAAATGGCACAAATGAATATGGACAATATTTATAAAATTCCTCTCTTAAATTAATTGCTCAAATGTTTACACAAATTTTTGTCTTAGAAAATCCCTCCTTTTTACAAATCAAAATACTCCTTTTATAGAATGCAAGGAAGTATGTTGGTCAGTCATATCCAATTACAAGTATATAAGTGTAAGGACAACTATCCTTTATACAAAAGTTCTAGATATACATTAAACTTTTCCAAGTGGACTGACCTATAGGTAATGTGCTTACAAATTGCACAAACCTTTACAAAAAAAAATAATATTCTATTTTCAAATATTATAATGCTTCTACAAAAATAATATTCCTAACTAAGTTTGAGGACCTTGTTTCCATGCAGTCTCCTACCTTTCCTGAAGGATCTTCAATCTATAATGTTGCTCACTGATAAATTGGAAGTTGATAATAGGATTTAGGAAGAGTTATTTTCCTTGATTTTCTAGGCCTTTGAGGTCCTTATCAACCTTATCTATTACCTAATTGATGCCCTTGTCATCTCCCATTTTCTCTTTAGATGATAGAAGTAGGCCCATGATTCTCTTTATTGTCATCCCCTATTTTACCCTGCCCTTAGCTTCTCATTTTTTTCATGAATTGTGTATTTATATGATTAAACTCCTCATCTATAATAAGGACCAAATAACTAAGGAAAGATCCTTGATCAAATTATCTAGGATGTGTAACATTTTATCCTTTTATTGCTTGAGGTCCCCAGTAATGTCTTCTATTTTCTTGGACCATTAACTTAAGGCATTGATCTTGTCCACTAATATGGCCATAGGCATGTTTAGGTGTGCTAGGCTAATTTTCCAAAATTTTGGGACTTAATTCTTATTCAATGCTTTAATCAAGTCTTTCACCTAACAAAAATAAGCTTGCCATTGGTTGACTTGCCCTGTAGCCATATTACTTTGCTTAATCATTGCATTCTTTATGGTCCTTACTAACTTCAAAGATGTGAATAAGGTGACCATGGTATCTTAAATTTTTTTTAACCTTTCTTATAGAATTTACAAGATAACATTTTCCTTCAAATTCTTGTTTTGTTGCAATATACCTTTGATCATTGTTTGTAGCTGCTCTGACTGGGCTTGGGCTACATCAAGGATTTTCTTTTCAAAGATTCTATCTTCTCCTAGATTTTGACCTATCACTGGAGTTAAACATATGAATGGCTCTATATTTTGGATGGTGAATTATTTTCCACCAATAATGGCTTTATTTTCCATCACCCTTTCCAAATTGGTAGTCTCTAGATTGAATTAAACCCCCACTAATGAATGAGTTATCTTTAGATCTGGGGTTTCCATTTATGTCCCACTTGACTCCTTAGGGGTAACCATCCTTTATTCTTCCTCCTTATGTAAGGTAAAAATCCAAGGCTTGATCTCATCATTCATAATGATGTTGACTGATTTAGTAATATCCCATGGATGATGTAGATTAGGAACCTTTTGTAACTTACCATATCAAAACCATTTAGGGATAGTTGGACCATGGATTGGAATAATATTGGGTAACTATCTAGATTCTATAAGGTGACAATTCTTTGATGTTAGGAATCTTGGTGGTGGAAAGTAGGGCATATATCAAGTATGACATCATATAAAATTGACTTTTGGTCTGTTTCTTTATTCCAGAGAATTATCTGCTTAGACAAGTGCTAATAAACTCTGCAAGAGGAGAAGTGAGTTCTTTCTTAGCCATAAAATAGGCCAAGGGGACCCATAGTTTTTCCACATATATGGTGGATGGGTTTTCACATAATATATTCATTACTGTCATGATCATCATAATTTTGGGCTTCAATTAGTTGATTGGGACATTTACACTAAGATTGGAGGCTAATTAATTTCTAAAATACAAACATGGGGAAAGGATGGTCTTCATGTTATTATTCTTGGCCCATTCATTTATTGTAGGTATATCTACTTGGGGCTTGGACAATTTATAGTAGTTCTCAAAGGCCAAAGGATAAATATATGCAACCTTCCTAAATCTACATTCATGAAATATCATACCTTTATCAATTTTATAGTCTTTAAATATGGGAGAGATAAAATCAATATAATGCAGTACCTATGGTTTGGGTATAGTGAAATGAAGACCAGTCATATAGATGGCCACAATGTCATAATATCTTATTTTCATGGAAAATTTCTCCTCTATAGAAATGACTGGTTGCTTTGGATTGTATAGAATAGCTAGATCAATTATTTTCCCTTGTGTTCAAAACTATTGCATTAAACTATGTGTCCTTGAATATCCTCCCCTCTACATCTAAATTTATATAGAGGTCCACATCTTCTATGTGTCTTCAGGTGGTCATAACTATGAACTTTGATAAATTACTCACTAGTGGTCTACAGTTTGATTCTAGATTCAATTGCCTTTGCTCAGATGATGATTCAATCTCTTTGACTTGATTATGACTAATTTAGGATCGATTTAGGTATTTTATATATGTTAGGGATTTTTCACAACTTTAATGGTGGTGATTACTTGCACTTAAGTGAGATTCATACCTTCAATTTCCATCTAAATCTTGCATTTATACCTTTACTTTTTTGAGTCCATAAAATCTTTAGTTTTATCACTTTTTGCCTATGTGGTGTCACCATGGCATTACGTGGCCTCTCTATGAAATTTTCATGGTACTTTGTCCATTAATGTTTTAAAAAATGACTATTGATTTTTAAAATCTTTCTTTTATCTTACACCATCAGATCTACTTGCATGGACCAATGTAGTTTGTTGATCTCAATCCTAAGAGTTAAATACCATTGGTCACTATTTGTATTTGGCCCTAATTTCATGCTACCTAATAATCCTATAGGCCTTCTTAGCTTTGTTAAAAAGTATTCGTTAATCTCACATCATCAGATATAATGGGTATAAATCAACACAGGTTGTTGATCTTCAAAAGGTGCTTGGACTTTAAACAACTAATTAATGAGGTTAAATTTGATGTTTACATGACCATTAAAAACATCCATGTGACCATCATAATTTAATCCCATGTAATTTTACTACTGAGCATAATTTTTACATTCACATGATCATCAAAGATGCCCATGCGACCATAAAAATTTAATCCCATGTCCTTTTCCTATTGATCATAATTTTGATGTTCATGTGACTATCAAATACATTCATTCAACCATAAAAAATACTTAACTCCTTATGGTCTTGACACTTGTCATTTCTTAGTTCATTCTATTATGTAATCACAAAAAATTAAGTAAGCTTGGTAATATAATTTTTAGACCAAATTCTTAGACTAATATTTTTATTTTTATCAATAAATATGATTAAATATTTAATCCATTATCTTAAGCTAAGTTAAAAAAATGATAAATAAGACCCCATGAATAATAAAGTCATATCATAATATTGTAACATAATAAAAAGGACCCTTATAATAATAAAGTCATAACATAAGATTTTATCCTAAGGTTTTATTGTATTAATAAATACAATTAAAACCTTATGGTAGAAAAACTTAGGTTAATTCTATGTCATAAAAAGGTGGGGACACATTTCAATCTCATGCCATGCGATCTTGGTGATATGAGTGAATGTGGATCATCAATCTTGATCTACGGGGTTGAGCGAGATTATTCCTATGGATTAGAATCCTTGGCTCATCGGGCCCATCTCACACTATATAATTGACTTTGCCCTAGTAAACATGGGTCATTGATCCTACAAATAAGCAAAATGTTTAAGTAAGTTTCAGGACACAAAGAGATTATGTTAAAGACTTTATACTATGGTTTTATTTTTTGTTAATAAACATGAAATAAACCTTAGTTTAAAATGTTTAGTCTAATATTAGAAATAATAAAAAGGGGACCCCATGACTAATAATGAAAGGACTTAACACAAGGTTTTTAACCTAAGGTTTTATCATATTAATAAATATGCCAAAATTTAGGGTAAAATATCTAAGCTAAATTTTTTAACAATAGGAATCTACATTAGTTAGATCATGAAAATAACGAAATAAGCCAAAAAGGGTGGGGTCACGAGATGTAAAGGGACCAAGCCTAGGATTTTTATGCTAAGGTTTGGTCATGTTGAAAAACATGACTAAACCTTAGGATAAAAATATGGCTAAGTCTATGGCATGGAAGATATTGATCTTGTGCTATTGGATCTCATTCATGTGATTAAATATGGTTCATCGATCATGATCTAGGTAGTCAAACATGATTGGTTCCATCGATCAATGTAGTTGAATTTTCAACTTTATCTCATACCATTTGATTAACTTGGTCCAATTTGATGTGGGTCATCAATCTTGTGAAGATGCAAACTATTTAAATTAGGATTATTAAGTAGATGGAACTTAGGATAAAGCCTTAGGACTAAGGTTTTATTTATGTTAATAAATATGAATAAGAATTTAGAACTAAGATCTTAGTCTAAGCTTATAAAAAAGAGACCATGCATTATTTATAGACTATGTTAATGATAAAATAGAATGAAATATCATGGGGTATAAATGTATCAAGCATGAATGTTTATACTAAGGTTTGGTCATGTTAATAAACATGACTAAGCCTTAGTATAAAAATTAAACTAAGTCCATAGCATATTAAAAGTGTTCCCACATAATTTTGTTCTTGCTAATTTTAAGTTCCAATGAGGGATCTAAGCTAGGGTTTCTTGACCAAGGGTTTTTAAAATGCTTAGTCATGAATTTGATTTGATTTTGAATATACCAAAGATTAGTAAAAGGTCAAATTGACATAAAATCATAAAATATAGACATGGTCCATTCAAAGAGGGCTCTATTAAACCTACAATTAGAAAACATGAAGAGCAAACATTAGCAAACTTAGATAAGGTCAAACCAAATCCATAAGCAAATAAGCTAACCAAGTCAAGGTGTGGATTATATTCAAAATATAAATAATGTGAAAACCTATTAATAACACTCTGATCAAGTGAATTTTTTAATTTTAAGATATAAATTTACATAATTTAACACAAGGGTTCTCAATTTTTAGAAATGGGGGTATGTTGACCTCAACAAAACACTACATAAAGTAATACAACAACTCAGGCATGATTGACACAACTCTGAAATCACTACTATTAATAAACAATAATCAGTAATTATAATTTTTCATGACAATACTCAATAATAATAATAATAATAATAATAATAATAATATATAATCTAATATAATGTACATAGTTTAGATACCTGGCTCCTCAGAGCATGAGTTCTTTGCACTCTCTAGTATCTATGGTAATATCAAGTGTCATATCAAAAGTAGTACTAATATTGGGAGGGAAAGCATCATTTGAGAAAATTTCCATAATGACCACACACCAATAATCCCATGTACTAATCCCATTAGGAAATGGACCTCCCTTCATGGATGAGTAGATAGTGATGATGCAAGAATCTAGAAAGAGAAGCAAGTACCTATTGAATAGTTTTAAATGATGTCATAAATGTTTATTGGTGGGTGTATGAAGTGATTTGATATCTTAAGTAATAATTAAAAAGTGTGCAATGTGCTTGTCCTAATGTGCTTGAAGTTGGCTTGGTTGATCTTTAGTTTTGGCATGGTTAGAGATGTTCAGGGATGAGTATGGTGTATTGATCATGTGTAAGAGGTCCCTAAGAAGCTTTATAAGATTTGAGTGATTTTATGTATAAGTGTAATTTGTATGCAATTATAATTACATGATTCACATTACTTAATTCTAGATTGGATAAGATAGAACACACCTACACTTTTGATTGGGTATACACTTGTTAAGTGGAAGAATGACTAATATGGGGATCTTTTAGACCTAATTAGGGAATCACTTGTATCACTTGTCACAACATATCATGATAATAAGAGTTTCAAATCCTAAAATCTAACACAATCACACAATAACCCTAAAAGAGTCGTATGATTTGTTATTTCACTTATGTTAACAAACAAGAAAGTAAACTATTATAATAACAAGAAAAGTAAACTAATCTAGTGTGCACCAAATTTTATGTCATAATATGAGGGGTTAGATGCAAATAAATAAAATATGTATAGGGAACTTAAAATAAAGTAAGTATGAGTAACACCCTAATACATAGACTATGAAGAGTAATATTATTTGAGCCAACACTTATGCTACTTTTATTTATGAAAAGAGAGGAGAAAATAGTTAGAATATACTTAAAGATTCAATATCTACCTTGGCTAATGGGGATTGAAAGAGGTTGTTTTGGTTCATAAGAATCACTTTTTTAGGATAAAACATCTAAGACCTATCCAAAAGATTAGATTATCCAAAATAATAAACCTAAGCTAAGACTCCTCAAGTACAATGGTAGAAGAGTAGTTTTTGAAGAAGCGTGACTGAATAATAACTCGTAATTGCATATTATATCATAATGATCAAAATTACCTTATATATATAAGATTATCTCACTCTAAAATCATTTAGACATGTCATTTATGCTAGGTCAACCCAATTGACCTAGTATATTTTTAGGTTAATGCCTAAAGTTTGTGCTAGGTCGGTCGAAGGTTAAGAAACCGAAAGAGCTAATGTGACCCCAAAACACACTAGGCTAACCAAGTTGACCTAGTGTACTGAATAATTCAGAAGGGTAACAAGGAAGGAGAAGAAGGATAGAAAGAGTAAAAAACCAAATGAATGTGAAAGGGAGGAGAAACAACTTAGGAAAAGGTTTTAGGAACTAGTTGGATTGGAAATAATGTGGCAATAAGGGACAAAAATCATATGAAGCACTAAAATTTTGCCTACCACTTTCCCAGTACACACCTTAAGGTATGCACTTAGAGAGATTGAGTCATGATGGGTTCCTACAAGATGTAAAGTGTTAGTATTTGATAAAAATTAAAAATATTACATGTATACATATGCCACACTTGAATCTTATCACATGTCACTAAGGTGTAATAGGTGATGGTGCTTTGAGAAAGATCATAAGGACACACAAAAAATTGATGCTAAAAAAATTTGTAGTATTTTAAAAGGCATAAAATAATTTAAAGAAAATGATAGAAAAGGAAATTAATCTAAAAAAAGTAAATAACTAGAAATTAAATGCAATGCATACCTTGACTTACCTTTTATCATGGGATGATTGTCAGTTGTGTTTTTATTTTTGATTGTATAGGGCACAAAGATTGCTTTTGACAAACTCAAAAATATAAAATTAAGGAACAACAACAAACAAACACAAGAAAAACCAAGATAACTAGTGTTATGTGGATGGGATGTATTTGGGAATTTGGCAAGCTAGGTGATAGGTGCTATGTTGGACCAAATGACCAAGTCAAATAAGAGTAAATTAGGTAACCTAAAATCCAAGGCTACTAAAGACCAAAAAACTCAAACAATTAAACCTCAAGTAAGAAAAAGAAAACTCACTAATTAAACTAAGGATACATGTTCAGAAAGGAATGATAAGTAAGACAAATCAATGGTAAAAAGAAAAACAAAATGGTAAAACAACATTGATGAGTGAGCAGTAAAAATCCAAATCTCACTCAATAATGGAAAAATGGAATGCATAAAAGGGAAAAAAACACTGATGAGTGAGTAGTAACAAACCACATCACACTTAACAATGGAAAAAGGGGATGCATAAAAGGGAAAACAACATTTATGAGTGATCACTAACAAACCACATCTCACTTAATAATGGAAAATAGTATGAACTTAGGTGTTCATAATAGTAGGATAAAAAAATTATGATAAATAGAAAAAGGAAAGTAAATTAATTCTATTAAATGTAAAATGAAGTGAAGAATATGATCCAAAGTTGCTCAAATATGTTATTTTGAATCTAAAGATAGATAAAACTAAAACAAAGTAATGCTAGCATGCTTTAAAGAAATGAAGAAGAAGGAATTTAAAGAAGAGGGAAAACATATTTGAAATCACAATTTGGCTATCAAGGGGGGTGATGAAATGGGTGGAGGGGAGAATGAAAGAAAAACCAAGGTAGATAAACTCTTTATTGAAGTCAAGACACTCAAATTTGGTTTGTCAAAACAAGAGGACTGTCAACCTTAAGGACTCTAAAGAACTTCTCTTAGCTATTCAAGTCTTAGGTCAACAAATGGAGTATATATTGATCATCCCATGAAGGATATATGCATGAAAATTAAAATATACCTACCTCCCCATGATGTGTTTCCCATTCTTTAGGGTCCCTTATAGATCCAACGATCTACTATGAATATTGGGTACTTACGTGAGAAAGTAGGTAGCACCATAGATTTTGTTTTTTGAGTTCCCCTATTCCAATCTACTACCCTACTAAACCCCAAAGGACTTTACCTCTATGTGATGTTGACTATGGAGTTTGAGCTTTGATTGGAGATAGGAGATATGATTGTAATCACATCTTCTGGTGTGAATTTGACTTTTGAAATTTGTATATTACCTTTTAGATATCATTTCTATTTATTTTAAAATGATTTGGCTTTTAAATTTCTTGATGGATTTTTTTATTTCTCCTCCATAAGGATTTGGAAAACCAAACATGGGTGCTAAAGATGACTTTCATTTAAAAACTCGGGACAAGGTTGCTAATAAAGAAAAACTTCAAAGAGCATGGGGTTTAAGAGTCTCATAAATCTAGATGAAATAAAAGTGTTATATTGACTTTTACATTATTTTATCCAATGTGGATATGAGAGAAAGGGGGAATCAAGAGGAATGACACATGAAACAATTTGAAATGCTTAAAATTACAAAAAAATGTGACAAAGGGAAAAAAGGGATACAATGATAGCAAAGATGTGATTCCTTATCATAAGACTAAGGCAAATGAATGAAAACATGCTAATATTGTCTATTTAAAAATTCCATCTAGAAAAAGAAGCAAAAGTTAAAGTTTAAAAACAAGGATAAAAAACATGAAAAGAATGGTAATTTTATGAGGGTTGGGTCCTATCCATGGTCTTACAAAGAAACTCATAAAAGACGGACCTACAAGGGTGATAATAAGTAAGATAAAAACAAAGTGAGGGAATCTTTTTATGAAGAATCTTACAAAATAAAAACCCAAAGGATGCTAAACTAACATTGGCAAGTAGCAAAAAGAGAAGGAAATTAAGGTAAAAGATGGTGGTTTTGTGAGGGATGTCAGGTCCTATCCATGGTCTCATAAAGAAAATCACAAAATAAAAACCCAAGGGAAACGAAATTAAAATTGGTAAGGAAAAAGATAATGAAAAATAAGATAATAAAGACTATAGTACATCAAGAAACCAAAAAACCAAAAAGGGAGGACTAAAGGTTTATGAACAAGAGGGAATTTCTATAGAGGGAGAGATCTATGCTTAAGTAACCTATAAAAAGTATTAGATAGATATATATAGAAAACATGATAAGAAGGAAAGTATCCTAAATTAATGGCTATATCAATATTAAGCATGTAAGAGATAAGCTTATGTGTCTCAGAATGTTTCTTGGAGTTAAATTAGTTTGGTAGCATGTAATGGAGAATACGAGTGGGTATCAAAATATTCCCCAAGGGGTAAGTGGATGTATGGATGGGCATCACAAAATGCCCCAAAGTATAAAATGATATGAATGTGGGCATTGAAAGATTCCCCAAAGGCTAGAGTAATGTGTGGATGGGTATTGAAAGATGCCCCAACAGATTAAAAGAGGAAGAAAAGATAGGAAAAGATAATAAGAAAAGATAACCCCATAGGGTGTCTAAATGGATTCAGGTTATCCAAGAATTTTCTAATGGGGGATATGATGCTTGAGGATAAAAGGAAAATAAAGATAAATAATAATAGATAGATAGATAGAGATAAATAACTAAGTTAGATAGATATAAAATTAAGTCAAACATACAGGAAAGGCAAAAAGTTAAATTGGAAAGCAAAGAAGGTAGAAAATAGTATAGGGTTGATCTGGTTGACCTAGCACAAAAATAGGGATGGTAAAACTGTATTGGGTCGACCAAGTTGATCTAGTATAGTGTATAAGGCTAGAAAAGAGGCAGAAGAGTTTATAGATAGTACTAGGTCGACTAATTTGAACTATTATAGTGAATAGAAGCTAAAAAAGATACTAGGTTGATAGTGTCAACCTAGTATAGTAGATAGATATAGGGATTTTGTTTTGCTATATCTTTGGTTATACTCATCCATTTTACAAAATGTAAAATTTATTAGATTTATGATGACATAGAGAATGTAAATAGGGAAGAAATAAGTGATAAAAATAATTAAATAAGTGAAAAAAATATTTTAAGGGTTAGATTCGCGTCATGTTGACTAGAATGTAATGAAGGTGAAGCTAAAGTGAAGCTAATGCTTGATAATAAAGGAAATAAAAATGAAAACATGAAGACAATCCAACAAGTGGTGGGCTATGATTCATGTTGGGTTCACTAGAATGTATGCAATCAAAATTTCATGATGCACATGAATTATTCCTATATAGGATAAGATAGAGCACACCTACACTTCCAATTGGGTATACTCTTGTTAAGCAGGAGCATGACTAGTATGGGGATTTGCTAGACCCAATTAGGGGATCATTTATATCACTTATCACAATATATCATGCTAGTAAGGGATCCAAATCCTATAGTATAACACAATCACACAACAACCCTAGAAGAGTACCATGATTTGATATTTCAACTATGTTAACAAACAAAAAATTAAACTATTCTAATAACAAAAAAAGTAAGCTAATCTAGTGCACACCAAAGCTTATGGCACAATGTGAGGGGTTAGATGCAAAGCAATAAAATATGTATAGGGGAATTCAAATAAATTAATTATGAGTAAAAACTTAATACATATAATATGAAGATTAATATTATTCAAGCCAACACTTATGCTACTTTTATCTACTAAAAGAGAGGAGAACAAAGTTAGAATATACTTACCTAAATGTGAACCCATCATGATTCAATCTCTCCCTTGACAAATAGGGATTTGTAAGAGGTTGTTGTGGTTTTTAAGGATCACTTTGTTGGGCCAAAGCATCCAAGACCTATCTAAAATACTATATTCTCTAAAATAAGAAACCTAAGCTAAGACTCCTCAAGTAAAATGGTAGAAGAATAGTTTGTGAAGAAGTGTGAGTGAATAATAACTCTTAATTGAAAATTATATCATAATGACCAAAATGAAATTTTATATACATAATTATCTCACCTAAAAATCATTTAGACATGTTAGATATGCTAGGTCAACCTATTAAATTTTTGATCTAATGCCTAAAGTTTGTGTTAGGTCAACCAGAAGGCTAAGAAACTAAAAGAGATAAAGTGACCCCATAACACACTAGGTTGATCAGGTCAACCTAGTGTACTAAATAGATCAAAAGGGTAATAAGGAAGGATAAGAAATATATAAAGAGGAAAATACTAGAGGAATGTGTAAGGGAGGAGAAACAACTTAGGAAAAGGTTTTAGGAACTAGTTGGAATGGAAATAATGTGGTAATAAGGGACAACAATCCTATAAAGCACCAAAAGTTTGACCGCCCCTTTCCCATTACACCCCTTAAGGCATGAACTCAAATATATTGAGTCATAGTGGGTTCTTTTAAGATATAAAGTGCTACTATTTGATGAAATTTAAAAATATTATGTGTATATAAAATTCATCTAGTAGTCCATATTTTTCATCTAGACATTTTGGGTCTAATGGCAAACATTTTGAGTAGGTAGTTTGATGACATAACCAATGCCACATGTGGATGATTAAAGGGGGATTATTCATATGGTTTTGATCACATTTATTCGTAGATATCATGATCTAAATTTTAAGTCATGTTCTTAAGTGCATCAAAAGATATGTAAGTGCAAAGTTGGGATCCCAAGTAGTTTGACATTGTTTTCTCATACTTAGCCAAATTTGCACGAGGCAAGAAAGAGTCAAGTAAGATTTTTGATGATGGCATATATTAATAATGTGGAAATTTTAGGATAATTTGATCATATACATTTGTTTGGTTTTGTGCCTAGTTTATTTTCACTAATTTTTAGGTCAAGATTTGAAACATGACAAAAGATATACATGCTCAAAGTTGGCCTCTCAAACAAGTTTTTCACATAGTTGGCTCTATGGTAGATAAATTTGAATGAGAATTTTAATGTAATTATTAATAAAATGTGTGAGTGATATATGAGTAGATTGACACATGGTTATATTCTCCAATGTGAGGAAATCATATGGTCCAAATTTTAGAACATGCACTTGAGTGAAGCAAGAGATATGGAGGTGAAAAGTTAGCCTTCTAGGCAGATAGCAATGGTCCCCATACTTAGTCATTTTTGTAAAATGTTAAATATTAGGACCAAATTTATATCTAATGGCTTTTTGGTGATCATGAAATTAATATATAATATTCACATCAAGTCAAAGAGGTCAAAGTTTTTGTTGGTTAACGAAGGTAAAGATCAAGCTCCTTACAAAAGGATAAACATAGCATGTTTATCCAAGGAATCAAGAATCACTGAGATGAGGTTAAGGTCTTGATGATTAATGGTATAAGTGCTCAAAAGTCATGTGAGGGTGCCAAGTATCATGATCATGGGGGTTCTGAGCAAGATATAATGGTGAACACTATAAGGTAAGGACCTGACTAATCTATAGAGATCGATAGTGCACGATGAGTCAATATTGTAAGATTTCAAAATATGAGGTCAACATGTTCAAGGTTTAATGTTTGGCATTTGTGTAATATGTGTTAAAGGTCAATATTTGGATAATAATATAAATGGTACATGTTTAATTTGAGAAGTGAGGACCTGAGATGAGAGCATAATGTTTGATGTTTAACTATGACCATTTGAATTTGAATATTTGAATTTAACAAAGGAAAAAACTAGTGTCTGGTGTATAAAATCAAAATTGCATGATACACATGAATTAATCCTAGATCAGATAAGATAGATCACACCTACACTTTTTATTAGGTAGACACTTATTAAGTGGGAGAATGACCAATATGGGGATCCACTAGACCTGATGAGGGGATCACTTGTACACTTGTCACAACATATCATGCTAGGAAGGGTTCCAAAGCCTATAGTCTAAAATATTCACACAAAAACCCTAAAAGAGTCATATGATTTGATATTTCACTTATGCTAATAAATAATAAATTAAACTATTATAATAGCAAGAAAATTAAACTAATCTAGGATGTACCAAAGCTTGTGGCATAAAGTGGGGGTTAAAACCAAAAAAAAAAACAACTAAACTAAACATGCATAGGAGACATATACTCAATGTATATAGAATCCTAATACATGGAAGAGAAGAATACAAAATGCATTATCTATCTACTCTTACAGAGGAGAAATAAAGTTAGGAATACTTACCTTTGTAGATGAACCTATTGAGCTTCAATCTCTCCCTTGGCCAAGGTGCTTCATAAGAGATTATTGTGGTTGTAAGGATAACTAAGATAAATCAAATCTAGGCTATACGACCTACCTAAGCATACAAAATAATTATCCATAAGACAAGATCAGAGCTCTAAAGAAAGTATTGAACCCTAAATCTTTATTCCTCAAGTAGAATGGTCAATAAGTAGATGTTTGTTTGCACTTTTTTACTTAATTCTTTGCTCTATGAAATGGTGGTAAATGACCTTATATATAGTAGTATCTTACCTAAAAATTTTCAAACATGTTGGCTATAGTAGGTTGACTAGGTTGACCTACCATATTTTTAGGCTAGTGCCTAAAATATATGCTAGGTCGGTTAGTATGCTAACAATCCAAAAGAGAAAAAATGTCCCCAAAACACACTAGGTTGACCAGGTCAACCTAGTGTAATGAATAAGTCAAAAGGGTAACAAGGTAAAAAATGAAGGAATAAAGAATGATAATGACTGGAATGAATAAGAAAGAGAATAATAAGCTTAGGGTTTAAGGCTTTAGGAGACAAGAGTGTAGATGGTAAGTGGTAAAAGAAACAATAATCTTACAAAGCATTGATGGTCTACCCACCCCTTCCTTGGTGCACCCTTTAAGGCATGTAATCAAAGAGATTGAGAATCGATAGGTTCTTGAAAGATATGAAATGTCAGTAATTAATTAAATTTTGAAAATATTATGTGTATACATATTCCCCAACCAAAGCTCATCACGTGTCATGTAAGTGCAACATGGGATGGTGCTTCAAAGATAGAAGATGATAACACATGATGTTGATGCTAAGTATGGTGTAGTAAGAATAAAATAAGATAAATTAAAGGATAGAATTTAAAAACACATACCTTTAACTTATCTTAATTTTGTAGATAAAGAAGAAGAATGCAAGAAAGTAAAGGCATCCAATGTAAAGCACACTAGGTGAACCTATAGAAGTTAGTGCAAAAAATAGCCAAAAATTAATATTTCTATGTCATCATTATTATAATGTATTTTATAGTTTGAAAAATAGATGAGAAGAAACAAGGATAGAGGTAAAACAAGGAATTTACCTAAAAATAAATGAAAGAATTTGAATTTGAAAAAGTGGTTTTAAATAGAGAAAAATAGAATTCATTTTGTATTTTTGAATTTTGAAAGAAAATGAAGAGAGAGATATGAGACTAAAAAATTCTAGGATGGTGAGGTAATGATAGGATAGATGAGGAGGACATCTAGAGGTAGCAACAGGTGCACTACAGCTATGTAACTATGGATCTCAAACTAGTTTTTGAAAGTTGTATTGAATTAAGTGAATTTTTGATAATTTTTTTTTTAAAGAATTTATACATGTCAAAATTGAACAAAATTAGATTTTAAGGGTATAAATTATGAATATGGAAAATGGGTTTGAGGTAAATAGAGAGAAAATGAGAAAAATGTATAGTTTTAGGAAAATATACTAGGTCAACAGACTAAACCTACTAGGTCGACCTAGTCGACCTAGTAGATTGAATCAAGGTCAACATCCATATTGTCAAATTATTAGGTATAGGTCAACCTATTATATTTTGTAAGTTAAAACCTAGTGGAAAAGTGTCTAGTTGGTTCGTAAGGGATAGAATGGAAACTTAACACCAGGGAGAGAAAGATAAGATATGTTATAAGAAGGATATGCTTTGTATATATTTGTTTATATCACATGTATTTAAATTTTTTGTATATGCTATAGTAAAAATATGTGATGTTGTTTATTTTCTATAATTATGGATTACACATGCATGGTTAAAAAGAAATATGTGAAAATACTTGGAAAAATATAATCAATCAAAGAAATGCACTACACACTAATTCAATCTAGGAAATGTGCAATAACATGAAAAATTACTAATTATAACAATCCAAGAAAATGGAAAATAATATGGTGAAAGGGGATTTGTTTTTAAACCAATGTAAAATATTTTTTCACCGAATTAAAACAAGTAAAATCATATTAAATATCATGTTGGGAGGTATGACAAATAATGTAATAAAATGGAAGGTATGTAAAAGGGCACAAATGGTAATAAAAACAAATCAAAATTAAGTCAATCAATTATAGTATTTCATGATGGGAAGTACAAAATAAAAACAAAATTTTCAAAAACATATTATTAAATTTATCATACTAATTCAAGCTGGGAAGTATGAGAAATTCATGAAATAGTTGTAATCTTACATGCACTCAAAAAATAAGAAAATAAAAAGTGAAATAAAAATGAAGTAAGCATAAAACATACTAAATATCAAGATGGAAAGTATGTTAAATGACATGTAACTTCATAATAAATTAAATATTATCTCTTACTTGACACATTTAATTTGGATGGTGACTTGTTTATTAGAAAATTTTGTTTTTATGAGGAGGGACGGGTCTTATCCATGGTCTTACACCATATAAACTAAAGGGTACCAAAAAAACATTGGTAAGTAGAAGGATAATGAATGGTAAATCAAGGATGTGGATAATAAGATGGAAAATGTGGTAATTTATTAGGGATGTTAGGTCCTATCTGTAGTCTTATAAAGCAACTCACAAATGAAATCCCATGGGGAGTGATCAATAAGAAAAAAAATATCCCAAGAGGAAATATGTGGAAAAAGGAATGAAAAAGGGAATGTAATAAAAAAATACTTAGGTGTCTTATGAGAAGAGCTTAGGAGGCAAAAGGCATGCTAAAGACATGAGAATACACTAAGTGATTAGTGGTCATCTATGTACAAAGGAAACCTATTACTTACAGACATAAATCTTTATAGGAAAATAAGTGTGTGAATAAGATCAAATCATGAAGGTAGATTGGTACAAGGAAAAGTAATATGGACCTACCTACCCATAGTGTGTTCCCCACTCCTCAACACCCCTTATAGAGTCATCGGTCTACTAAAAAGATTGGGTACTTGTATGAGAAAGTAGGTAGCACTAAGAGTTTTTTTTTTTTTTTAACTTTTCCTTTTCTAATCTACTAGCCTATTACTCCCCAAAGGATCTCAGCTCTATCATGAGGCCAACTATGGAGTTTGAGATTTGAATAGAAGAAGGAGATGTGCTTTGAATCATGTCTTTTAGTGTGATTAGACTTTTAAGAATATTGCATATTTTTGATTTTTGATATCATTTCCTTTTATTTAAATGATTTGGCTTTTAAATTTATTTTGAAAGCTTTTTAATATTCCTCCATATAGATTTGGAATGACCAATCATGGGAGAGATAATGATACACACAAATGAGCTATAGGATAAGGCTAAAGGAAGTTAAGTAACTAAAGACAAAATACTGAATAAGACACTTAGGCTTGACAATGAATAAGTATGTGATCTCAAGTCTCAACTGTGTATATGCTTAGTCTACAAGAAAAATAAGGGAAAAGGCAATCCAAAGGTGGACTGGTAAAAGGAAATAGTAATGAGAAAGACTATTTTCTAACTGATCACATGGTAAAAGGAGATAATAACCAAAGGTAACAAAGTAGATATAACCAAGTCACCATGACTAATATCTATGAAAAATAAAGATAAGAAAGCAAACAATCATGAAGATACAAGGGAAGAATTTTGATAAAAACTCTAGAGGAAATGAAAGTAATGTTAAGTGAAAAATAGCCATGATAAGGTAAAGACAAATATATGAGAAATGTAAAACAAAAATATAAGATAAATATAGTACAACAAGAAGGAAAACATGATATAAGATAGAAAATAATTTGACATAGTGTCAAATGATATGGTCAAAAATAGAAGTAAGATTGGAGCACACACCCAATCCAAATATAAATGAGAAAGCACCATGCATGTGTTCATAAATTCTGTAAATCTATCCACACACATTATCCCATACATTGGATAAATATATATGAAGCTAAGTATGAATTGTTACTAATGCCTCATCAATGTTTGATAAATACTAGTCAAATACTTCTTTTCTAATCTCCTTAACTAAAAAATTCGGAATACTCATTAGATCATGCTGAGGAGGGGAATTGGGCAAAGGATGGTCATGAGAATGAATGGGAATGTGATTTATAGGATATTAAAGAACCATAGATAGAGAAGGATACATGGGTGGAGGGTCCATGGGTGGAGAATGAACCATAGGTGGAGGCATAGACAGTGGTGAAGGGACCACATGAGGTGTATCTATGAGATACTAAAGGGGATACTTATTATGAGAATGACTTATGGGAGGAATGGTATAAGGTCTAGGAATAGTTATAAGATGGTCCTTAAGATGTTTCTAAAGGATAAAAAAATGATTAGTGTGATATGTGTTGTATTAGTGCCATAAAAAATGCCTCTCACCATACTTAGGTATATATTCAGGAAGGATCTTTGGAGGAGGAAAGGCAGTGTCTATTTATGGGGAATAAGGATTAAAGGTATTAATATATTATCAAAACTTATGACAATGGTTAGAAGAGTGATTATCTATCCCATGAAAGTAATAGATATGTTTATGAGTATTTTTAGGAGAAACACTCATGGGAGAAGGTGTAACACGTATAGAAGAAGATAGATATGGATCATCAGCCCATTTGGTGGGCATAGGATCCATATTAGGTAAAGGAATAAAAACATCACCAAAATAAGGTGGTGATGGAGAGGGAATGGAACTAGGCATAATATAAGGAACAATAGTGAAAGAAACAAAAATGGGCTCAACAATAATGTAAGTAATAATAATAACTGATTTTGATATAAGTTCCACTATAGGAGGGGTAGGATAAATATAATATTTAAGGAGGGTTTCACTAACCTCAGGGGTGTACTAATGATGAGATTCATGAAACCTATCAAAATGGTAAGGTCTAGTCATAATATGATCCATGAGCATAGTCCTATGGGGCTCCTCAAAAACTGAAGGTGTCAGCATCATCTCTACTCTATGATAAAGAAGAAAAATAAAAAAATAAGAACTATAAATGTTGAAATACTAGAATATGCATGAAAAGAATCAAATAATTAATAATGATAATGCACAATCTTGACATCATGGGCTTGGAAAAGACCACTTAATAAAGGATCATCTAAAGAATAGCCATAATCATAATCCAAAATATAAAGATCAATGACATAAGTTAGAATAATTTTTTCATTAGAAGAAGCATGGTGAATATAATGTTGAGTTTTTCATAATACTATAGGAATTTCATCATAAGGAGGTTTGCGAGAATGAGGTTGTAAGGAAGTAAGAAACTGTGAGAGGTGCGAGATCGAAAGTTTTGATTTTTAAGTTAATCTCATCAGGATCATCATCATTGGAGTCTAAAAGTTTGGGAGTAATGCTACCAATGAGCTTGGGATACCCATTGTAACCTTTTTTTGAGTTGACAAGAAAATTTAAGCATTATGACTCATAAAATGGAACATTAGGCAAAGAATATATAGTAGGAATCTTGAAAACACCATGATCTTGGAATTTTTCAAAATTCTAAGGGTTATTAACTCTTTGAATCCTATAAATGGATCTATTATTATGGAATTTAATGCATTGGTAGGTGAAAGAGGTGATAGCTCACATACGATGATTTCACAACCTACCAAGCAATATGTTATAAGAAAATGGAAAGTTAAAGATCATCACCTTCACACAAATAGTGAGAGCTGGGATAGTAATGGGAAGACACACATACCCAAGAGGAGGCATTTTCATTCTATCATATCCTTAGTAGGTGATACATGTGTACTTAATATTAAATTTTGAATATCCAAGGGTTTTAATAAAATCAATAGAAGTAGCACAAGTGCCAAAACCCTCATCATTTAATGCTCATGTAACTTGTATATCTCCTATTTGGATTCTAATAAATAAGAGAGGATCATTTTCATGAAGAAAAATCTTGTCAAGAATCATAGATGCAATGGGAAATTTTAAAGAAAGAGAAGTGTCGATAGTTTCATCAACATTGATGGACATCTCTTCATATTATTGCAAGATACTATCCTTGAAACCAGATAAGGATACCTCCCATCCTAATAAAGGAGGATGAGGAACATTCATCTCAAATAATAGTTTCATAAGATGGTTCTAATGATGGGGAGAAGTCCTCATAAGATCAAGAAATGAAATATAAGATGAGAGATTCGTGAGCTCTGTAATGGAATCCCACTCATCATAACCCATGAGAAGATTATTAGATATAGGTGCATAATGTTTAAGGAGGTCTTCGAAAGGAGGAGCTAAAGAGAATTTAAATTTGTGTTGATAAGAATGAGAAGGTTTAGAATAAGGTTGTAAATCATTTGGTGATGAAGAATTAGTTAGTTTAGATTGATCTTGAGGAGTAAAAGAAGTGTTAATAGAAATTTGATTATCATTATAAGATTGATTATCATTGGTATTAGAAGATGATGGAAAAATGGTCAAAATAGAATGGGATGTGTTATCCAAGGGATAATCATAAATTAGACCATCATCAAAGGTTATAAGATTTTATTTCCCCAACTCATTAAAATGAGTTGGAGAAGAATATTGGATAACATAGTATGTCTTATAAAGAGGTGGGGTGTAGATAGGTCGAGAATCTATGAAAGCCACCACCCTTCGTATATTAGTCATGATAACCACATTCTTTTAAAATTTTGGTTCAACAAGACTTTCTATATTATTGGTGGAAGGAGTGGGCTTGTTTTGGTTTTCTTAAATAGGTTGATGATTAGATAAATGATTTTTATAGATATCTAAATGAGAATTTTCTTGATTCAAGGCTTAAGCTTTATCATGATTTTTTTAATCCTTGAAAACAATCTCATAAGCTTGTTGGCATTTGTGATTGATAGAATCATGATCAAAATTAGGTATAAGAAGAAATTCCATAGATAAAGTATGAATTTATCTATAGGTCTCATGAAAGTGACCCTAACTAGCATGAAACTAACAAAATTTGCTAGGATCATACTAGGTTTTCATAAGAAAATTAGGGTCAATATCTCTCGAAGAGGCCTAGGTAGAAACTTAATAAATTCAACCAAAGAAAGAGGTTTATGTACATTAATGTTATTTTTTGAAGATAAATAAGGATTAGTCTATTCTTGAGAAGAGTTGGTTATAAATAAGGGGTAAGAATGATAGCTTGAGCATTATGAATGGTATCATATAAATTGGTAACACCATCATTGGTAATATTGTGGTTTTAGTTCTTAAGTAATAGATGAGGACCCACATAAGGTTGGGGTGGATTTAATTGATGCATAATGAAATATTTTCATTTGGATTGGTTAATGGCATCCTCTAAGGTACATGGAGAAAGGGTGCAGAATCGGTATTATAATTTAAGAAATAAAGAATTTGTAAAGAGATGAAAGAGATTGTCATCCACCATGTTATGTTCACACTTGTTTGACAAAATCCTCCATTGTTTAACAAAGGCTTGGGTGGTTTCATTTTCATTTTATTTTCAACTGATGAAATGGGATAAAATCTTTTCAATAAGATCACTATTTTTGAATTCTTGTACTAAATCATTCACTAAATCTTCCAAAATAGTAATGGAATGAGATCTAATTTGATTATACCAATCCAAGGCATCACATATAAGGGTTTTGGAAAGGAGTTTGGTAGAAAAAAAGGTGTTTAATTTGACCTAATCCATATAAATATTTCCAAATGTCTTAAGATGAAGGGTAAGATCAGTTGATCCATTATAAGAAATTGTAGGTATTATGCCTCTAATGTCAATGTTATAAATTTGAGTAGTAAGAGGTTCATTTTGTAAATTCATGATGAATTTTTTTGAATAATGGAGGTTGAGGAATGAGATTTCCTTGATAATATCAAAGAGTAGGAGGAGGAACACTTTGGTTATATGTGCCCCAAGCCATTGGTTGAGGATTGGAATGAAGATTAAGAAGGTGGTTTTACATTCACATCATTTGATTTATATTATGAGCTTGGAATGTGTTCATTTCATTAAGAGTTTGAAATAATAGTTGATGAGTTTTATTAGTGTTATTATAAGAAGTAGTATCGGTGCTTGTGTTGGTATTAGTGGCTTGGGTACCACTATTAGTGTTGATATTATCTTAAGAAGAGCCATGAGAATTTGAGGCACTAGTGGAAAAATTTGTTTGTGAATCAAAAGATGGACTAGTAAATGGTTGAGAAGAAGAAGCACTAGAAGCATGAGTGCCTTGGGTATAAAATAATGAACTAGTGGAAGGATCAATAATAGTGGATCTTATGAGAGTCAGACTAAATGTACAACCAACCATGTTAGTTGTGATACTAGGCATGGAAGTAGAAGAAATTAAGCAAGAAGATGTCATGACATAAGAAAGAGTCAAGATTTAAGGAAGAGGTTCAGAAACAAAGAAATAAATACCCCTAAATATAAGTGAGAAAGTGGAAGTAGGAGAATGAGGTTCTTCAACTTGACATCTAATCATGAGGTTATATATAGTGGAAGGATGCTTCCCTCTATGTTGAGGTAATTTTGTGATAAAGAAAATAATTTCAAGAGTATATTCTAGATCAAGATAATCCTCTTAGATAATAGGGTTTTACTATAAAGAGGTATGAGGATTCCCATAGTTCATTGTATGGGTTGTAATAAGAACATTACTAGCATTCTTGAAAGGACCTTACTTTGTCTATGGGAGACCCTATTAGGATTGGTAAATTTCATCAAGTCTACTATCTAAGATTTAGTGTTGTCACCAAATAGATATTTCATGATGAAAGGGAGAAGAGGTAAGATGAGAAAGCAAGGAATCAAAAAGTGATTGACATAGAACTAGGTCGACCTGGCCAACCTAGTAAAAAAAAAGGGACTACAAAACTACATAGGGTCCACAAGATTGACCCAACAAAAAGAACAAAGAATAAAAACAAATGGGATTTTTTTTAAAATAATTATAGGTAGACCAAGTCAACCTAGTGCAATATATAGGGGCTAAAAAATGTGTTAGGTCAATCAGGTCGACCTAGTACAGTGAACAAAAAGTAAAGGAAAGAATTGATAATAATTTTGTGAAATGAAATAAGATAGTTTACAGTTGATATAATAAAGTAAATTATAAAATTAAATAGATAATCAATTGAATTGATGTTGGCCAATCCAATTGATGCACATAAAGTAAAACCTTGCACCAGTGTTGGCTAATGCAAGTTCTTACACACACAATTGATCAAAGAGCAAGAAGACAAATTAGAAAGTAAAGCTATCTAATTGGTCAACCTAGAATGTTAATTATATCATTAAGAATAATTTTAAATGATAGGGATTTGTATATAATAAAGGTGATAGATAACAATCTATGGATGGTTTTAGGTGAGTTTAGGATGAAAGGGACTGAAGTGGCAATGATACAGGCTTGTTATTGGGGCCTACCCCCTCAATTCACATACTACAATGATAAGAATATTAGGTGCTTAGCTAGAATATACCATTAACCATACTTTATAATTGAATAGAGAATTAATTTAGCTTCCCCATTGATGATGAAATCCAAGTAGGTTGGCCTAGGTAGTCAAATATTAAAATGCTTGTTAATGTTTTGTGATTTGGCCATGTGTGAATAAAATATAAATAGTGAAACTAAGAGGTTAATTAAAAACCTCCTAATTAGACTATGTGAACTATTCTAAGAATTCAAACAACTAAAAGGAAAGATGTGATTAACATATAAGGTGAATTCTAACTTTGAAATAAGGTATAGTGAAGACACTATATAAATAACACATAAAACTGTGTCGACAAGATCAAGCTAGTAGTACTGAAGTTAGGGTCTATAAGACCTACTAGGTTGACAAGGTTGACCTAGTTATTTTAGTTAGCACATAAAACATAGAATTAGGTTGAACAGGTTGATCTAGTTGGTTGTATAGAGGTAGTTTTAGAGATTGAAAACTTGAAAGGAAAGTACAAAAAAGGAAAGATATAGAAAATAGAAGACTAACCTTGATGGCTTAAGGATGGAAAAGAAGGAGATTAATGATTTGGAACCTTGGATAAAATTGTCAAAATCCTACAAAATGGGTCAACCTAGTCGACCAAACAATACAAAAAATTACTACAAAAGCTAAAAAAGTGTTGAAAATACACTAGGTTGACCTAGTCAACCTAGTTGACTAAATTGGAAGCCTAAAAATGTACTAGGTCGAATTGGTTGACCTAGTAGGCTAATCTAGAAGTCTAGAAAAATGAAACTTGTACTAGGTCAATCTGATTGAATAGGATATATAGGAACCTACTATAAAGTAGTTAAAAATGTGCTAGGTTGACTAGGTTGACCTAGTAAGATGAAATGGAAGTCTAAAAGGTGCTAAAAATGTATACTAGGTTGAGTTGATTTATCTAGTTTCTTGTTCCTATGCATAGAGAAAAATAATTGGGTGAAAAGAATCAAACTAGTGTGTCAAAATATATGATAGAAATAATGACAAAAAGAATGAAATAAATGAAGTAAAAGTGAAAAAATCTTGCAAAGATTTGATTCACATTAGGTTCACTAGAATGCATGCAATCAAAAATACATGATACACATGAATTAATCCAAGATCGAATAAGATAGAAAATGCCTACATTTTTGATTGGGTATACACTTGTTAAATGGGAGCATGACCAATATGGGGATCACAAGACCTAATTAGGGGATCAATTGTATCACTTGTAATAAGATATCATAGTAGGAAGGGTTCCAAAGCCTATAGTTTAACACAATCACACAACAACCCTAAAAGAGTCCTATGATTTGATATTTTACTTATGCTAATAAACCAAAAAGTAAACTATTCTAATAACAAGAAAATTAAACTAATATAGTGTGTACCAAAGCTTGTGGCACAAGGTGGGGGTTATAACAAAACAAATAAACAACAACTAAACAAAACATGAATAGGATACATATACTGATGTCAATGTATACATAATCATAATACGTGGAAGAGAAGAATACATACTACATTATCTATCTACTCTTAAAAAGGAGAACTAAAGTTAGGAATATTTACCTTTAAAGAGGAACTTGTTGAGCCTTAATATCTCCCTTGGCCAAGGTGCTTCACAAGAGATTGTTGTGGTTGTATGAATAACCAAGATAAATTAGATCTAGGCTACACGACTTACTTAAGCATCCAAAAGAGTTCTCCATAAGATAAGATCAGATCTCTAAAGAAAGTATTGAACCCTAAAGCTTTATTCCTCAAGTAGAATGGTCAATAAGAAAATGTTTATTTGAACTTCTTCACTTAATTCTTTTCTCTCTTTTGAATCTTATGAAATGGTTTTAAATGAACTTGTATATATAGTAGTATCTTACCTAAAAACTTTTGGAAATGTCAGTTGTGCTAGGTCAACCAAGTCGACCTAACATGCTTTTAGGCTAATGCCTAAAATATGTGCTAGGTTAGCCAATATGCTAAAAATATAAAATAGCTAAAATGTCCCCAAAACACACTGGATCAACTAGGTTAACCTAGTGTACTAAATAGGTCAAAAGGATAACAAGGTAATAAATGAAGGAATAAATCATGATAATGATTGGAATGAATATGAATGAGAAGAATAAGCTTAGGTTTCAAGGTTTTAAGAGACAAGAGTGTGGATGTCAAGTGGAAAAAGGAATAATAATATTATGAAGCACTAATGGTCTACCCATCCCTTTCTTGGTCTACCCCTTAAGGAATGCACTCAAAGAGATTGAGACTCGAGAGGTTCCTATAAAAGTTTGAAAATATTATGTATACATCTAGTTTTTGTGCTATATCTTTAGATATATGTAGAATTTGACCATGGTGTAAAAATAAAACTTGTAGAGGACTACAAGGCACATATATAAATATAATTTTTAAGATATTAAATTATTTATAGTCAAATAGATTAAAGTCCAAGGTTAACTATGTGTTTGACTATGTTCTGCAAGTGACCTGAGAAGGATATGTGAGATTGTTTTGATGTTGTTTCAATATCTCATGATGGATTATATATTGGATCATTTTATAGACTCTATGAAGATCATATATGTGCATTATGAAGGTACTATCATTAATATATAGTATGAAAAAATCTTAAGAATTTTATTGTGTATTTGTTTATGATGTTCCTATACACCAGGTCAATGTTTGAGTTATTTGTGCTTGCACAAAAGAGTGAAATTTTGAATATAACATTTGAAGATGAATAAGGGGTAATCTAGTATGTACCTATATATTTATAATTATTCATATGTTATATTTTTTCTCAATGGTGTGCTAAATTGGTGAATAAGTTTCCATGAGACCTATAAGAGCTACAATGGCCTTATTAAAAGGTGTAACTACTTAAGGGTGACCTATAGATACTATGGCCAACCTATGAAGATTATATTAAGATATGTATTAATGATATCTACTACTTAAGGGTTAATTAATGCCTAATTTTTGACCAAGATTGTGATAATAATTAATTCTCTATATATAGTGAAATGAAATATGATGATTTCTAGACTTTGTGAGACTTGTGCAAGGTGGATGTGAGAGTTGTGGAGTGAAGAAGAAGTAGAGTGCCCAATTATATGAGTTGATAAACAAAGAAGATTGATGAATATGTGTATGAATTTTATGTCATATTTTTTATGTTATAAAAGTTTTCTTATAGTTTAAAGATATGCAAAGAGGTCTGAGTGTGCATATGAGGACAATTTGAGTGAAGAAGGAGAGAGATTGTGGCATGCCTATGTGAGAGGCTTTTATGATTTAGAGAGGAATTTTGTGAAAGGGTTACATAAATATATATTGATCATTAGGTGTTTAATAAATCATTTCTAAGGTGGAGGTTTTCACTTGAAATAAGGTCTAAAGGACTTGATCTTCCTTAGGGGTAGTTGCTCCTTGTGAAATAGGTGTTTCACTAAATAAATTTGGTTAGGAGGATATGATCAAGGTTTTTTAGTCTAAAGGAGTTCATTAGTCTCTTGTTTTTAATTTATTATAGTACATTAGTACATGTGTTGTAGGCCTGAGAGTAGGTTTTATTCCCCATGAGGGTTTCCCACAAGAACTATGTGTTACGTGTTTGATCTTGTGTATGAATTGAATGAATGAGCTCTCTTGTTGATATTACTTGATCAAGTTGATATATGATGATTGTTTAATAATTTAAAAGGTTTTTAATTATAATACAAATATTTGGGCTCATTGATTCACCCCCCTCTTAGTGATTTTACCTTTATTAATTAGTATTAGAGTAGGTCCTTTGGTAAAGGCTTGACAGCTTTAAGGTGATCCAAGGTACAATATGGGTATTCATCAAGGAGGTTTCTCTACTAAGGAAGAACCAATGTTCAATGGATCCAATTATGAATTTTGGAGTACTAGGATAAGGACATATATTATGTCCCTAAGGTTTGATGTATGACAATATGTTGCAGATGGTTATGTCACTGCTATTACTCATCCATCTAGTGTTGTAAACAAGAAGTTATTTAAGAAAAATTCTAAGGAAATGAATGCTATCACTTGTGGCCTTTTAGAGATTGAATACACCAATGTAATCCATTGTAAATATACGAACGAGATATGGGACAAACTGAATATCATTTATGAAGGAGATTCAAAGGTCAATCTTGCTAATTTTTAGACTCATAGAAGACAATTTCAAAGTCTCAAGATGAATAAAGAAGATTATGTGGCATATTTTCTATAGAGAGTTGATGATATTGTGAACATCATCATAGGTCTTAGAGAGAACCTATAAGAGGATACTATTTTTCAAAAGGTATTAAGTTATTTATCCCCCAAGTTTGATCTAAAAGTATCTGATATAAAATAAAGTCATGATATTACTCAGTTGAATATGGATCAATTATATGGCACTCTTACTACCTATGAGATGAGGAAGAATGATGATATACCACCAAATAAGGAAGTAAATTTCAAGACTGAAATGAAGATAAAATAGAAGTTCTAAGGTAACAAATCCAAAGACGATGATTTTTATGATATATATGAGGAAGAACTAATTGCTTTTATTTTAAGGAAATTGAGAATAGGTTTAGGCAAGTATAAAGTTAAACTACCCCTCAAATGATTCAATTGTGGTGAGATAAGAAATTATTTTACTAATAGGTGCCCTCATAAGTATAATAAGGATGATGATAAAGAACATTATCACGATCATGATGATGGAAAGAGATCATTTAGGCCTGATAAAAGTAAAAAGGGATTTAGAAGGTTTGACAACAATAAGGAGTATGTCAAGACAAGAAGAGTCTCTACACCAAAGAAGATTGTAGCTCATCAGATGAGAGGGAATTTAGTGACTCATAATATGATCATGAAGATGATGGTCCTATTGAAGATGAAGCCCTATTCATGGTTGAGGACGGTAGTTGCTCACATCAAAAGGAGTCTACTTGTAGTGATTCAAATGATGATTAAAATGAGATGGACTATGAGACTAATTTGATAAATGCTCTTGAAGAACTAAAGATTGAAAATAATATTAACAAGAAGATGAAGTCTCAACTCAAAGACTATGAGGATAAATCTAGTATATTTGAGGCAAGAATGAATGAAAACACCAAGGAGAATGAATATATGGTCAAGCATCTTAGTTATTAGTTGGAAATCTTTTCTACAAGCCTAAAAGCTAAATAAGATGAATGTGTAATGTATATAATTGAAAATGAGTCATTTAAATATGAGTTTTAGAAGATATCTAGTAAGTTAATGTCATTTATGAGATTTAAAAAGAGCTCAAGTGATCTAGACAACATTCTAAAGGATCAAAATCATGCAAGTGATAAGACTTTTATTGAATATAAAGAAGAACTAAAGACTAAAACTAAAGACAAGATAAATACTAATGTAAACAAGGATAAACAGATTTTAAAGATAAAGCATTAGATAAGGAATTATGGTGTAAATATAATGAAGATAATTTAGATTAGATAACCAAATGCTATGAGGTATGAAAATTTCAATGGTTATTTCTATACATGTAATTAGTTTGGGCATAGAGATAAAAAAATGTATAAAACCTATTAAAAATGAGTTTGCATAGGATTATGAGGGTTATCAATCATAAGGAGTGGGAAAGGTTAAGTGATTAAATTTCTTAATGAAGGACACATTACAAAGCATTATCCAAATAAGGAAAGTAAAGGTAAGTCTTCTTTAAAAAGAGTAGTTTTTTTCAGTTGTCATGACATTGGGTACATTGATTTTTTTCTCCAAACAAGGTAAGACAAACCAAGTTTCCATCAAGGAGTATGGTTTGCTACAACTGTGAATAGAGAGGTCACATTGCTAGATTATGCAAGCAAAGTCCATTAAGTCAGAATAGATTTTATTAGGCTCTTAGAGTGAAAGGTAGAGGGAAAATGAACTCATGGAGACCAAAGATGGTAAGTAGGAATTATGATGAGTCTTTAGGTCTAAATAATCTTTTTGATATCGTGGAGAATGCTATAGAAAGTGAAGAGTGAAAAATTCTCTCATTATCTACTCATGTTGATAAAGAAGAGACCAAGCTCAAGGAGAAGACCAATGTACTAGTTGAGGCTAGTTCTAAAGTGAGTATGGATCCAAGTGAAAATACTACTATTATTGAGAAATTTTCATAAAAAGAACATAAATTATCAATACTTAGTGATAAGGTTCCAAGCTGCAAGGAAGATTCTACAAATGAGAAGGTATGTCACAAATCTATGTTGTCTCTATGTATTGTTAATCCAATCATAGAAAAGAAGGAGAATTTTTTAGTGGATGAGCATGTTACTTATATTAAGCCTAAGAAGAATAAGAATAACTATAATCATTAGATGACCAAAGAGGAGAAGGATTATGAGTATTTGTGGGCAACTCTAAGTTTCACATTGTTCTAAGACATTATGAAATAGGGTGTCTCTACCTATGCTTATTAGGATACATATTTTTTATGGAGAATAAAGCTTGTGTGCTCAAAATATTAAATAAAATATATAAAAAGACTTATATTCATCTTATAAGGCTATTATTTAAGGGAGAACAAAAAGTTCATGTGTTTTCTCTAAAGGTTTGTGAATGAGCTATAGTATAGGGTCAGAATGGGTGGTTCTAGGTGGATTAATGATATTGATGGAATGTCAAGAATATTTTGGTACTAAAAAAGGTATATGAACTTATTTATGATATGATATAGGCATGTTTATGTTATGAAGGTATTGTTTCTACCTCAAATTTGCTTTTCAGACTTAAAAGAAAGAAACTAAAAGAAAGTAATGGACAAGGCTTGGAAGTACCTGGACTAAAGATTACGCACCGTAAATCCAGACGTTTGTGGGCACTCCTCTTTGGCTGTGGAGGAATGACACCTGCAAGAAAAAAAGGAAACTAGGACAAGAAAAACGTTAGACGGATAGGCAGTGGGTTGCCAAGCAAAGGCTTGTTCCCAGAAGTGTAAAAACTTCCTTAAGGGAGGTCAACCCACTATTTTGATGAGATAAGTGACTGATAAAAGATAGAATGCCAGAATACAAAAGTGATAAAGAAAGTAGAAAGGAAAGAAGAAAGCAAAATGATTACCTGAATGAAGGAGTTGGGCTGAAGACAGTCGCCGAGGTCAGAAATGTCGCCGGCGTCGGTTATCTGATCTGCCGGCGTCGGCTATCCTGCTGACGTCGGTTGGGGAAGTGACCGGCGTCGGTCGGGGTTGTGGCCTGTAGTCGGGTTTGAGCAGGGTCTGGTCTGAGTCTTGCTCTGTGGTCTGTCTGTGGACGGGTCTGAGACTGAATGAGGACAAGTTTGGGTGGATTGGGGAGTGGTCTGGTTCGGGTTGAGTGCCTGATGCAAGGTTTTTGGCAGAGGGATGGGGAAGAGGAAGAGACACAGAGGACAGGGAAGAGGAGGATTCACAGAGGATGGGGCCTGAGAAGGCTTTGCAGCCTCTCAGGGGGAGGACAGAGGGAGCAGAAGACAATAGAAGATAGATTATTGAAAAACAAATGAAATAAAATAAAAAAAACCAGACTAGCTTACCTTTAGCCTGCTGAATGAAGAGAGAAGAAGATGTTGCTGGAGCCACGAAAGAGTTGCTGCAAGGAGAAGATACTGATCCAGGGCCTTTTTTACCTGTTGCTGCTGCTGCACGAGGTTAAGACAGAGGAGAGATGAGAGCCAAAGCACCGAGAGAAGCTGTTTGTGAGCTCAAGAGTCCAGGGGGTGCAACGGATGCAGAAGGGGATAATGAAGGCTACCGACGCCGGCAGTTTCGCCGACGTCGGCCGAAGGGTTGCCGACGTCGGCGGTCGCAGGATGGGCACAGAGGCTAAAAATAGCCTCTGCCCATTCTTGCACGCCACCGGGCGAGGGGTCATGGGCAGAACGGTCACAAGGATGCCAAAATGGACGAGGGGGGATATAATGGTGAGATTTGGGCTAATAAATGCTAGGGGGAAGGTGGAGGGATTCAAGGGAGGATCCAAGGAGGCAAGGGTAGGGTGGAAAGGGGGCCTAGGAGGGAGAAAGGACCAAGGGGGAGAACCAAGGTGCAGACACGTTTGCGGTGTCTACATTTGCCCCTTTTTGTCTTGTTGGTTATTCTAGATGAACTACAAGACAAAAACAGGAGTTGGTTGCCCCAGAAAAAGGATGAGGTGTTCCCCCCTCAAAGCGATAGTCGAGAGAAGGGAACCGAAGATCGAGTGTCGATTTGACAAAGAAATGGATAGAAGAGAGTGAGTGAAAATGCTGCCATAGTCATGATTGCGCGTAGTCCACTTCACGAGAGGGTCAGGTCAAATTGTCGCATGTCAAGGGTCAAGGAGTGCCAAAATTGAAGTAACCGGGCCCCTGCATTTAGTCGTCTGCTGATCGGGTCACTCAATCTAAGCTGAAGCTCCAAATGGTCGTCGTGTCCCAGGTATCTAGGGCTCAGGAAGTGCTCCCAGAAACATGAAAAAGCCACAAGTAGTAGGGATCAACTGGCTCGTGATCCTATACTTGTGAGTGGTCAAAAATGTCTACGAACAATTCTGCTAACCAGCCGTGGAATAGCATACACGCAAAAAACAACCAAGGCAACATTGGCTTGGAAGAAGGTTGAGGTCGAAGGAGATAGGCATGGTCGCCAATGGTCATTGGTCAAGAGGATGGATGGACGAAAGGATGCGGCCGAGCTAACCCCAAAAGACCCCATGTCAACTGAGTGCTGCCTACATAGCCCTGGTGATAGGGCCTCAGGCCGATGTAGTTCTCCCTAAAAGGGAGGGAGGGTCAGAGGGATTGATTGGTCTTGGTCAAAGTCGATGACTGGTTTTGGTCAAAGGGTCTTGGTCAAAGGTGACAAAGTTGGGCGTGATAAGAGTCAAAGAAGAGAAGGTTTGTCCATCATGGAGATGAACAAATGGGGGTGGTCGAGCTAACCTCAGAAGATGTGGTATCTGAGTGCTGCCTACATAGCCCTTGTCCTAGGGCCTCAGACCAATGTAGTTCGGACTAAGAGGGTCAAAATGGTCGGTGATGAGATTGGTCATGTGTTGAAATGACGAGGGTAAGATGAGGATAAAAGGATGCTACAGATGGTGTATTCTGTAGAAGTGGTCGAGGGTCTTTCATCTCTAGCAAGTTTCCATAGTCGCGATGGATGTATGCTAAAAATGAATAAAGGGTCTATTTATGCTTCAGCAAGTATTGGTGTATGCTTAACATAAATTGGGTCTGGTCGGTAGTTTCCATGTGTATTGGTGTCCATAGAAACTATGTGAAATGGTCTAGGATGATGCCTGATGTCATGTTGAAAATGTCGAGGCTGGAGTGAAAAATGTTGAAGTTGGCTTGGTTTAAGGATGAGTCGACAATAGACGTGGCCAAAGTGTGACCAAAGTGTAGAGAAAAGGTGAAAGGCAAATTGCTCTTTCATTGACAAGGACCAGAAAGGAAGCATAGATAGGGGTGATTAGAACAAAAGCCCCGTTCATGCATTACGTCGTTGACCAGTATGGTGTTAGAACGGTAATCGAATCACTTTGACATTAAAGTGAGCTCGAAGTCCCTTGAGCCGGTGATAGGAGGAGGATAGGGTAACCCAGTGTAAGAGTAGGAATAACCTTGCCCCTTTTATAGGAGACCCTGAGACAACAAGAAGCCAATGTCCGTGACTCGGTTTTTTTTTTTTTTTTTTTTTGCGCAGACTGATCGATGCGGGAAGCCTGCATAGAGATGTCACTTGATGTAATGGTCATGTTGCGAAGCTGATCGATGCGGGAAGCTTCTAAGAAAAGGTTGCTGTTTATTGCCAGAGTAGTCATAGCCATCCTTTGAGGGAGTGGTCTATATTTTTGCTTGATAATGTTTGAAAAGTTGGCCTAGCTGTCCTTCAAGGGATCAGTCTAGTAATACAGCAATGATAGTATAGCTGTCCTTCGAGGGATCAGTCTGTCTTTTTTAATTTGACTTGATTTAGAGACCATGGATATGTTTTGACATCGTGATTTGTATATATTGTTAGAAATGAGAGTCACGGACAAGACTGAAGAAGCTCAAGGACGCCCCTTTTATTAGGACAAAGCATCACTGCATCCTAAAAGGGTTGTAGAGGACTTGTTAAGGGGGAATAGGGTTGAAAGGGATGAGGATTAAGAAGATGAGGATTGCTCAAGGGACGAGCTCAAGTTACGTGTCAAGTAGACGAGTACTCGACTAGCAGAAGAATGGTCAAAGATGTAAGACATAAGAAGGGGTTTAAGGTCTAATAAGACCCTGGGCCATGCTAGTGTGTTAAGGTCCGAGTCAATTGAGAGCAAACATGCCCCAATTTTCCTCTTTCCAGATTGGTCGGGTGTTGATTGATGGATGTGAAGTTGGTTGACATTGTCGTTGGTTGGTTGAAAAAGGTTGAATGTTTGGTCGAGAGGTCTAGTTGATTGATATGTGGTCGAAGTTTGGTTGAGACTAGTCGAATAATTGGTCGGGGGTTGGGTCGATGGACACTTGGTTGAGATGAGTGATTGATATGTGGTAGAGACTGGGTTGAAGAGTTGGTCGAAGTTTGGACGAAGGATGAATTCCCCCAGCGGGTAGGGAGAATGTTTGAAAGATTGGTTAAGGTCAGTTGAGGTTTAGTGGTCAGATGGACGGTGTTAATGTCGAATAAGGGGGTCAAAGGCAGCAAAGGGACCACAGGCTGGCGTGGAGATCCCGATTTAGGTGATGAGGTTGGAGAGGCATGAGTCGGGGTTGATGTTTTGTTGAAGAGGTGGTCAAGAGGATCCTTGATGAGAAGGGAATCCTTTTTCCGGTGTTGACGAATGACAGCTTTGAGAGTGCAACAACGCTCAGTGTCATGTCCCAGAGTGTGATGATAAAGACAGAATTTAGAGTTGTCGAACCAAGAGGGTCTTGATCTGAGAGGTGATGAGTGGAGTGGTGTTGAAGGTTTATTGATGATGTGGTCGAGAAGAAGGGTGTCATTCCCAAGACATTGGTGAATGGCGACCTTGAGGGCATGACAATGCTCCGTGTCGTGCCCAGGCATGCGATGATACGCACAAATGCAAGTGGGGTCGAACCAAGGTGGTTTAGGTCCGAGAGATTGATATTGTCTAAGTGGCAGGAGATCGAGGCGAGAGGACTGCAACAAGTGCCGTAAGAGCAAGGCATATGAACCTGCTAACGGGTCAGGATGTTTTATTGCAGTGAGGGTTGGTGACGTTGGTTTGGGAGGTGAAAGAGGCATAGGTCGAGGGTTTGGATGAGATGTATGTCTGATGGGTTGAGGGAGTAAGGGAGGCGATGTGCCTTTGTGAAGGATGGGAGTGGGAAGCACTCCTATTAAAGTGGACGGATGCGGGCCCAAGATAGAGGGCAATGACGAAGGTGGGGGAGGAATCCTCCGATGTGGTCTAGTAGTCTTCGTTGGTTTGAGTCGAGGGCCACCGTTGTGCGAGGCGAGGTTAGATATGGGTTTGGGTTTAGATGTGGACGAAGGTGAGTGAGATGTAGAAATCTCACGCAAAGGGCGAGAGGAAACCGTGACTGGGTTTTTCTCGATTGAAATGGGTGGAGAGACTGGTTCTTCTCTTGGTAGAGAAGAAATAAGAGAGGGCGACTCCTCAAGTGGGCAGAGGGCGTGGATGATCGTGCCTTCTACTTGTAGTTGAGGAGTAGGCAAGGTAGGGTCATCGAATGGAGGTGGGCTGGATGGCGTTGATGTGGTCAAGGCGTCCTTCAATACAAGAGAGGTAGATGGAGGACTAGTAGGAGAAGAAGGTTCCTCATCCTTTAATGGAAGAGGTTGGTCAAGGACAAGAGGCAAGATAGTGCTAATGGTGTGAATGTCATGGTCTTGAGGGTCATTGGTCGAAGTCTGGATGTTATTCTGAGTAGGTGGATGATTAGGGAATGGGTGTTTGAAAATGTCGATATGTTGATTAGGTGGGGCGTTCGGGTTATCTAAAACAAGATCCCCCTTGTCGATCATGTCTTGGACGATGTTCTTGAAGGTTCAGCAGTTGTCGATGTCATGGCCTTGGACGCGATGAAAGGGACAGAAGTCAGCCTCCCTATACCATGTAGGGAGGGCTTTTGAAGGGTCGAACTGAGGTGGTCGGATTGGAGGGAGATTGAGGACCCCCTGCTTGAGAAGTTTTTCCAAAACGGAAGCGTATGGTTCTCCAAGCGGAGTGTAAGAACGCTGAATGTACCGTTGTTGGAATAGTTTGGTGATGCTGGAAGATGTCGAAGGTTGAGAGTGATTAGTTGATGTCGAGGATGGTGATTTAATGACCACAGTGTTGGCCACTCCTTTAGATTCGGAATTGGGAGAAGAAGAAGGTCTGGAAGAAGAATGGCCATTGGATTTTGTGTTGGTATGACGCAATTTGACCTTATCTTCTTCAAGGGCGCGGAGTTTGAGCTTTCGAGCCATGATGAAAGCTTCGTCAAAAGTGCAAAATGTCTGAATCCACAAGGTAGAAGAGATGTGTCTGGCACATGCTCGAGAGAAGAGCTCGATGAGCTCAGGTTGAGGCAAAGAGAAGGAGAGCTGGTTGATTAGGCCTCTCCAACGAGCGACAAAATCGACAATTGATTCGTCGTCAAATTGCCTGATGGAGTAAAGGTCGGTGATTGAGACTTGTTTGGTAATGTTGATCGAGAAATGGTCAAGAAATAGTTGGGCGAGTTGGATGAATGAAAAGATAGAGTGTCTGGCAAGAGAACTATACCAGTCAAGGGCAGGGCCAGAAAGGGACATAGGGAACGTGCGTAAAAGCAACGCATCGTCATGGGAAATAAGATAACAGGCATGTCTAAATACCCGTAGATGTTGTTGAGGGTCTTCCTTACTCTGAAAGCGAGTGAATTTAGGAAGCTCCCAATGGTTAGGGTATGGTCGAATGGGGACGGAAGGATGGATGGGCTCGTTGCAAATTTGTTCATATGACAAAGTATTGCTTGAACCAGAAATAGAGGCTTCGAGACTGGACATTTTATCCATCAGCATCTTGATAAGATCTGCTGACGGATTGGCGGGTTGAGCGCCCCCTAAGTTGTAAGGCGCTTGGAAGAGGCTAGAGGAGGCGTGCGACATAGTCGGTTGTACAACGTATGGATGACTAGTCGCAGGGGCAGAAGTGGAGGCTATAGGTGGTTGCGTTACGAAGGTCGAAGGTATAGGTTGACTGGGCACCACCAAAGGTGGTTGAATGGCGGCACTGGTAGAAAGATAAGTCGGCACGCCTACATTTGTGGGTGCAAGAGTATGAGGGGTCGAGACAATCAAGTTCTGATATGATGTAGAACTTGGTTGAATTGCAGGCGGTTGAGGGGGTAATGGATCCCCGATGGAGGTCGGTCTAAAAATAGACGGGGAGGCCAAACTTTGCGTATTGGCCATGGTTGGGTTGATAGTTGAGGTGAAAGGCTGAGTCAAAAAGGGTTGGGTGGCAAATGGTGTGGATGTCATCGCCATGTCACCTGAAAGGTCTCGCGTTGGGTTTCTCGTGAGATAGTTTTGGAGGGCTGCGGTGTTGAGGCCCAGGAATCTCGCAAAATCCTGGTCCCCTTCGGGGATGATGGGAATTTGAGTCGGGGTCGGGGTCGGGGTCGGTCCTATAGGAGTTCTTTCAGTCTCCGAGTGGAACTCCATGATAGGACTTGGTTAGGGACGAGGATAGATGAAAGCGGTTGTTGGCTAAAGAGGTTAAGAAGAGAGTCCTGGTTCCAGAAACTGTGTTTTTGCAGTCTCAGAAAACTAGAATGTGATTTTGACAGAGAATGGATAGATTTCAGGCTACTGGTTTTGGAGAAAAGGGACAGTGACAGAGACCGACGTCAGTTGAAAAACTGATGTCGGTAAGAAAGATAGCCGACGTCGGTCAGATAACCGATGCCAGTAACAGATAAAGCCGACGTCGGTATCAGAACCGATGCCGGTGACAGAGGAAGCCGACATCGGTGGAAGAACCGATGTCGGTGACTGTGTTTTCCAGAGAACCAAAAGGTTCTTGGAAAAACAAGGGAGAAAGCGTCCTCACACACTCAAACAAACAGATGAGAAGAGGAAAACAGAGAGAGACAGACAAGCCTAAGCGATAAATCCTAGGAATTAACCTTAGAAATCGTGGCTTATGCCTTAGATGAATGTTTAGGGAGATTGGCTGAAAAATGGGTCCTAGAAGAAGGCGGTCTAAGGATGGTTTCAGGTGTTGTTTTAGGTGCTCAAAGATCTGTGTTAGGGTCTGGTACGTGGCCTGGTGCTAAGGAGCAAGCTCCCCTCACTTCACGATTCCAGTGGTTAGCTGGTCTCGCTTAGCCAAGATATACCTCGCCTAGAGTTTAGACTCCGCCAGAGAACGGAGTGGGCTTCCCCCTTGGTGATGAAATCCAAGTGGGGTCACCGGGACGGGTAAGGTATCTGCTGGGTGATGAAATCCCAGTCGGGCCTTGTCTCAGGTATGTTTTATGTTTGTTTTAGTGCATGTGATCAGGTAGTGTAACATAAAGTGTCTACGGTTTATTCAATATGCGCCTAAGTTACTAGATGTGGACTAATGCAAGCACAAGCAGAAATGAAAGTGCAATATGTTTTAAGCCCAAGTCGAAATGTGATATTGTTATGAAGACAAGATGGAGAAAGGGACGAGAGTATGATATTTAGACTAGTCTAGAATGAAAGGAAGAAAGGTTTGTTTTAGCCCTGCTTATAGTGTCATTTGGAATAGAAGAAAGAGACAAGAAGGACGGAGCCTAAATGCACCTAAATGAATGAAAAAAGAAAAAGGAACCCAGGAGGAACCTAGGGTCCCACCGGGCGTGCCAGAGATGTTTCTACCTCAAATTTGCTTTTCAGACTTAAAAGAAAGAAACTAAAAGAAAGTAATGGACAAGGCTTGGAAGTACCTGGACTAAAGATTGCGCACCGTAAATCTAGACGTTCGTGGGCACTCCTCTTTGGCTATGGAGGAATGACACCTGCAAGAAAAAAAAGGAAACTAGGACAAGAAAAATGTTAGACGGATAGGCAGTGGGTTGCCAAGCAAAGGCTTGTTCCCAGAAGTGTAAAAACTTCCTTAAGGGAGGTCAACCCACTGTTTTGATGAGATAAGTGACTGATAAAAGACAGAATGCCAGAATACAGAAGTGATAAAGAAAGTAGAAAGGAAAGAAGAAAGCAAAATGATTACCTAAATGAAGGAGTTGGGCTGAAGACAGTCGCCGAGGTCGGAAATGTCACCGGCGTTGGTTATCTGATCTGTCGGCGTCGGCTATCCTGCCGACGTCGGTTGGGGAAGTGACCGGAGTCGGTCGGGGTTGTGGCCTGTAGTCGGGTTTGAGCAGGGTCTGGTCTAAGTCTTGCTCTATGATCTGTCTGTGGATGGGTCTGAGACTGAACGAGGACAAGTTTGGGTGGATTGGGGAGTGGTCTGGTTCGAGTTGAGTGCCTGATGCAAGGTTTTTGGCAGAGGGATGGGGAAGAGGAAGAGACACAGAGGATAGGGAAGAGGAGGATTCACAGAGGATGGGGCCTGAGAAGGCTTTGCAGCCTCTCAGGGGGAGGACAGAGGGAGCAGAAGACAATAGAAGATAGATTATTGAAAAACAAATGAAATAAAATAAAAAAACCAGACTAGCTTACCTTTAGCCTGCTGAATGAAGAGAGAAGAAGATGTTGCTGGAGCCACAGAAGAGTTGCTGCAAGGAGAAGATACTGATCCAGGGCCTTTTTTACCTATTGCTGCTGCTGCACGAGGTTAAGACAGAGGAGAGATGAGAGCCAAAGCGCCGAGAGAAGCTGTTTGCGAGCTCAAGAGTCCAGGGGGTGCAACGGATGCAGAAGGGGATAATGAAGACTACCGACGCCGGCAGTTTCGCCGACGTCGGCCGAAGGGTTGCCGACGTCGGCGGTCGCAGGATGGGCATAGAGGCTAAAAATAGCCTCTGCCCATTCTTGCACGCCGTCGGGCGAGGGGTCATGGGCAGAACGGTCACAAGGATGCCAAAATGGACGAGGGGGGATATAATGGTGAGATTTGGGCTAATAAATGCTAGGGGGAAGGTGGAGGGATTCAAGGGAGGATCCAAGGAGGCAAGGGTAGGGTGGAAAGGGGGCCTAGGAGGGAGAAAGGACCAAGGGGGAGAACCAAGGTGCAGACACGTTTGCGGTGTCTACAGGTATGTTGAAATTAAATTGAATATTTTTGTTTGCTTTTAGGTTTTGTGGTCTGTGCTTAAGAGTATGCAGGTCATAAAATGGGTTATAGGATGTATGGGTTCCCAAAGATTTGGAATATCAAATATTGGTCAAAAATTGTGTAATGGTTATATACAAGTGTAAAATAAGTTTTAGAGGTGTAAATTGACTATAAGGAGGTTTGTTGACTCTATTTATTTTAAAATTCTAGGGTTTTGGGCTATGCTAGAAAACTGGTCTGACTTATGAGTTTAGGTTTAAGGATTATTAATATTCTTAATGGGCCAAATGGGATGTAAAATAATTATTCATAGAGATTAAAAGGTTTTTGGATTTCAAGTTATTCTTGATTTTGTCAATATGGAAGATTAATTGGCTAGTAGGTTTGTGAAGGAAGTATGTTGCAGATGATGGGCCAGGTAATGAAAATTTGTGAAATTAAGGGGGAATATGAGAGTGATATAGATATGAAGTTTTAGGTCTTGAATATGTGTCTATTAAATTTTTTTGGATTTATAAGTTCTAGGTAGGGATACAAGGAAACTAAACAGGCCTAGTTTAAAGAAGTGTGTTTTTTTCTTAGTTTCTCCAAAATAACACAATATAATTATTTCAAGGAGAGTATCAATTTGAGTGAGAGAATATTTCTTATTTGGTTATTGGAATTAAATTCTCTTGGTAGTCCTTGAGGTGGTTTGAGAGATAAGGTTAGTAATTTTAAATGATAGTTCTTCATGGTGTGTGAATATCTAAACATGCTCAATAGGTGAAATGGCTCATAGATCTTAAGGGGAGTCCTTCTCAAATGTTTATTGGTGAGTTACATTAGATTTTAGTGTTGTGTTTTTTATTTCTTCATTTGTTTTAGTGCTTGGTTGAAGAAGAGTATTTCCATATGGCAAGATGAAGTTATCAAGGTAAGAAGAGGTAGGATTAAGGTAAGGGGAGTCTGTATCATATTTTTAAGATGGTACTCTCTTGTTGGTTTTATTTTTAGGTCATGAGGATAAAATTGTGCCCACTTTGTCATTGTGTCAAAGGGGGAGAAAAGTTCCTATTGTGAGAGTGATTGAAGAGAGAAAAGAAAAATGAGGTGTATAATGATGTTTGTTGACATCAATGACAAAGGAGGATATTGTTGGAGAGTTATAAATGATGTCATGGTGATGTCATGGAGGTTTCCTAGTGAGTGGATAAATTTATTTTATATCCTATGTAACAAGGACAAAGTGTGTAATGTGTTTGTCTTAGTGTGCTTGAAGTTGGCTTGGTTAATCTTCAATTTTGGTATGGTAAGAGATGTTCATGGATGATTATGATGTATTGAGAATGTGAAAGAGGTCCCTTAGAGTTTTTAAAAGATTTTAGAGATTATATGCATAAGTGGAATTCATTTGGTAGTCCATAGTTTTCATATAGACATTCTGGGTCCAATGGTAGAAATTTTGAGTAGGTAGTTTGATGACATCACCAATGCCACATGTGGATGAGTCAAGGGGAGTTGGTCATATGGTTTTGATAATATTTGTTCTTAGATATTATGAATTAAATTTAAGGTCATACACAAAAGTGCATCAAAATATATTTAAGTGCAAAGTTAGGATCCCAGGTAATTTGACATTATTTTCTCATACTTAGTCAAATTTATGAGGAAAGAAAGAGCTGAACAAGCATTTTATGATGGAATATATTACATTTGTAGATGTTTTAGGATAATTTTATCATATATTTTTGTTTATTTTTGTGCCTAGTTTATTTTTTTATAACTTTTAGGTCAATCACTAAAGCATGACAAAAGATATGCATGTTCAAAGTTTGCCTCCTACATAGGTTTTTGACATAGCTCTATGGTAGATAGATATGAGCAAGAATTTAAATGTCATTATATCTCAAAAATGTGAGGGTTATAGGATAAAATTGACACATAATTGGATTCTCCTATGTGATAATATCATATGGTCCAAAATTTAGAACATGAACTTGAGTGAAGCAAAATATATGGAAGTGCAAAGTTGGTCTTCCAAGCAAATAGTAATGGTCCCCATACTTAGTCATTTTTGCATAATGTTAAAAAATAGAACCAAATGGATATATAATGGGTCATAGGTGATTGTAAATTGAAGATATATGATGTGAACTAAGTCAAAGAGGTCAAAGTTTTTTTTTGTTAATGAAGGTAAAGATTAAGCTCCTTATAAAAGGATCAACAGAGTGTGTTTGTTCTAAAGACTCAGGAAGCAATGAGATGAGGACAAGTGCTCAATGGTTAATGGTATAAGTTCTTAGAAGGAATGAAAGGGTTTCAAGTGTCATGATCATGGTGTTTTTAAGTAATATCAAATAATGAGTGGTATAAGGTAAAAAAATTGATTGATCCATAGAGATGTATGGTGTGTAATGAGTCAATATTACAAGATTACATGAGATGAGGTCAACATGTTCAAGGCTTAATGTTTGGAATTGGTACAATATGTGTTAAATTTTTAGATTCATACTATAAGATCAATAATGCATATTTAATTTAAGCATCAAGGACCTAAGATAAGAGAATAATGTTTGATGTTTAATTTTGACCATTGGTATTTGAATATTTGAATTTAACAAAGTAAAAAACTAGTGTATGTTTTTTGTGCTATATACTTTGATCTATGTAGAACTTGATAGTGGTGTAAAAAGAAAACTTGTATATGACTCCAAGATGCTTATATAAATATATGAGTTAATAATTAGAACATACTAATGACTATGTGTATGATATATAGGTCATATTTATGATGTTATAAAATTTCTCTTGAAATTTGAATCTATGCGGAGAGGTCTAAGTATGTATATGAGGAAAATTTAAGTGAAGGACAGAGATTGTGGCATGCCTATGTGAGAGGCTTGTATGAGAAAGAGAGAAAGTTTATACAGGGGTTATATAAATATAAATCCATCATCAAGTGTTGAATACATCAATTCTAAGGTGGAGGTGTTCACTTTAAATAGGGTACAAAGGACTTGATCTTCCTTAGGGGTAGTTGCTCCTTATGAAACAAGTGTTTCAATAAATACCTTTGGTCATGAAGATATGATCAAGGTTTTTAAGTCTAAAGGATTTAATCAGTATCTTGTTTGTAATTTCTTATAGGACAATAGTCTATGTGTTGTTATCTTGAGAGTGGGTTTTATTTCCCATGAGGGTTTCCCATAGGAACTAAGTGTTATGTGTTTGATCTTGTGTATGTATTGAATGAATGAGCTCTCTTGTAAATGTTTCTTGATCAAGTTGATATATGTTGATTGTTTAATAGTTTGAAAGTAATAAAATTTTAATTGAAATATTTGGGCTCACTAATTCACCCTCTTCAGTGATTATACCTCTATCAAAGCCCGTGTGCTGTATGATTCTAAACTAAACATGTTTTGTATCATAGAAATCCATTTTATAGCAAGATATCACACAAACAAGTGAATCACACTCATGAAATGATAATGTATCACTAAACATAATTTGGCCCAAAGTTTTAAAAATAATATATGATAATGATCTAAATCAATCAAATTTATACACACCACTTGATCAGACTACTTTCATCTATCATTGTGAGACTAGTAAGCCAGTGAAGTCCATCTCACTCCTTACTCTATATCAACAATGTAAATTGGTCAAATACAATTCAACCATAAGATTTATTTAAAATTACATCATACTTATCAAATACATCCTATAATATGATATGCATAGGAGTAATCAAATCATACATTTATTTTGTCAAATGCATGAATAAATCTTACATTAATTTTTATCCCATACTAGAAATAATGAATACAGTCTATACCACCTAGGTAAAACATACATAACTATAGATTTCAGCTACCACAATTTGTTTCCAAACATCCTATACCTATGATAACCCATATCACCATAGTCTAGTATTCTAAGACATAACTATTAGTTTTGCCAAAAATAATCATATAAAGTAGTCTTAAAATCAAATAAACATAAGCATTATAACAAGTAACTATATATAATGAAGCAAGTCATAGTTCCCAACCCATAATAACATAAAAACATAACATTCATTGAATTCTCAAATATTGCATACACACATACACAAAATCTTACCAACTATTACAGAACATGCTCTCCATAATAATAATCACCATGCATACATATAATCAATCAATGAAGATATAAATCTAGGCATAATAATTATAGTATGTACCATCTAGGTACAACATACATTTATACTATAGTACCCTATGATATCTCATACTATTATAGGTTTACAACTATATAAAAATATATAAATCAAACTTACATTTTCAAGAATCTAATGATCTATATACATAATAACAATCAAGTAAGTATGGGATTATACCACCCCAGTATAACCTAAGTCTAAACTACATACTAGCATTCAAAGTAACATAAAAATAAGCATGCATCAGACCAAACCATTATATGCTAGTCATATCCAAATAGATATACATGTTAATATGTATTGTACACAAATATTCAATATTGAATACCAACAATCAATCAGTCATTTACTATGAAATAAAGAATGTATAATCCTACTATAACATTTATTTAAACATCTCATTTGATTTATAAAATAATTTTAAAATGGTTATCATTTCGATCCATTAGGCACCTGATGACTACGTAATCTTGCTCATATCACAACTATCTCCATTATACACTTATGTTGTATATATAATTCATTCGTAGATGTAGTGATAAAAACTCAACACACATATATCAAATGATAACCCAATCCAACATTTGTCATTCATTTAGGGGTTAAATGTTCACATTAGCTAGGCATCATTGTCTAAAGTTATTTAATTTAGTCTATAATCCACCCATAGAGCTAAGCCATAAAAATACACCCCTTGTTTATATACTTGCTACTAGGTAAATTAATATCTATGTACTCATATTTGAGCAAACTATAACTTATTTTAAATTTTTTTCACACCATATGGTTTAACTTTCAAGTTATATATAATATGCAAATTGTACATAAATAGAGATTATTTCGATGGATTTTATATCTTTCTCATGTCTCACTAGACTTTAGAAAGGTTATCAATATAATAACCTCACATAACACCTATGGTCATAAATTTTCCCAAATAGGAATTTATTCCACTGATTAAAATAATGAGGAAGTTGACTATATTCAACATTCATGTTTAGTCAATTTGAGGCTTTCATACAAGTTATTATGTAATACGTTATATACATATTCCCTAGGATTGGGGTATGTATTTCCATGCTAAAACATAATAGGTTAGAGATATTTCTCTATTGTTTCATTAGGAATAAGCTATATGAAAATATTCATAAAACACATTTATACTTGATGGGGATGTCCATATAGTGTATACTTTCTAGTTGACTATTCCATCAACATGTTCTCAACCAAAGTCTTAGTCCTCATAATCTTCACATATGGATAACATGTTCTTTAAACAAATATTTCTACCGTAATATGACCACCTGTCATGCTAATGTATTAAGTTAAGCATTGGATTAACTCAAAGGTATAATTTAAATGATGATAATACATTTAGTAATCATTCCAACATAGCTTAAATTACCTTATTTGGACTCAAGATAATAATTATATAGCCTGTTTAAGACAAGAATAATTCAAATTATTGTGAGGCAATGAATAATTATGGCATACTTAAACTCTAACTACATTGACAAAAACTAATTCACAATCATTACATATAGAGACATATGGCCTCTGTTATCTATGCATATAAAGACATATATCAATAGTGGATTTGAATTAGGGGGACATACATCATCTAATTTTTGGGTGCATCCTATTTTTTAATTTATAACTACAATACCCAAATTGCCAGAGTCATTTGTTTATTCATTGATATGATTAGATAGAGCATTATTTATCTAAATATTATTACTTACTATTAGTATACAATCCATACACATAACAGGTTCTAAATTGATGAGTACATAATTTTCAATTCCACTAGATAACTAAAACTTTTATATATCAGCTTAGGCAAAAGATTGGGCAGCATTGGTTGTGGGATGATAAAGTAAAATAAAAAATAGTTAGATTATTGTTATTTTATTTCATACAGGCTACTAAATTTTAAAATTGATATCTTTTAGAAATATAGAAGGTAAAACAAATTACTATTTGTAATATATTTATAACCAATATATTTTTATGACTTAGCATGTTTAGCACTCATATTAATAGGCTAGGTTTAAAATCTGATATATACACCCATGTTCTGACAAATGTATTCAGATGGTAAGTAATTCATAAATCTTTAGCATCACATATACCTTTATAACTATATAATATTTAGCATTATAAACCTAGTCTTTGCAGTTTTCTATACCTTTAAATAAATCTTTGTTGTTTAACCATGCCTTACAATAATAGTTGGAATAGCTCTAGGATTTTTTGCTAGATACCTAAAATATATTTAGAATGGTGAATTGTATACTAAATGATTCTTTAGGTAATCTGGCTCTTTCCTATTTTTTTCCTCAAAAAGAGTAGAGACTCTCAAAAGGATTTAGTTTTTAAATTGACTTGATATCCAATTTATGGGACTAGAAACAATGGTGCTATTATTAAATGTCTTATATTATATTTGAAATTACATGTAAGTCATTTTAGTAGAATCATGCTTGGTATATTAAAATCAATAAAATGGAACCAAATTTAGATAAGTCTATATATAATAGTCAGGTTATATGATTGAATATATTCTACTGTATAAAATGAATATTCTATGTTATTTGAATATGACAATATATGATAGGAATAAATATGGTACAATGTCTCCTAACTTATAAAACTAGTTGAACATATAAAACTAGATGCCTTACTTAAAACTTCTTAACATAATTTTTTCAGCAAATCAACTAAATACCTAGTTGATTAAAATATACACATAGCAAAGAGACTATTTGACAACTTAATTTTTTACCTACCTAACAAATAGAGAAGAAAATATTCTTTGTGCTTCTCCTTTCTCTCCTCTATTCTACACCTTCTTCCTTTTGCTCAGATTTCTCCTTCCAATATTATTCCTCTCATCTTTCCTTCCCTACATTTCACTCCCCTCTCCATTCTCCTTTTTATAAGGAAAAGTATGGCATTGATTTTTTTAAACTCCTTTCCTCAACCACCCAGTTAAAAAAGGGTGTATCTTCTTTTTGATTTAAAGAATTATTTTTATATGAATATATATTTTTAAAGTTGTTTTTTATTTATTTTATTTAATCAATGATTTTCTCCTTTTTTCTTAAATTTATTTTCTCCTTTTTGTTTTTATTTCCTTACTGAACATAAATTATCATATTTTATCAATTTATTACTAATTTCAATAATTAATATCTATTCATTAATTGAATTAGCATATTAAATATCAAAAAAGGTTTAATGTTAAGTTGTAGACTAATAACCTAAATTAGTCCATTTAAACAAATCAAGAGAAATAACTATCTAATTTAAGAAATATTAAATACACTATGTTACTATACAAATTACACATCTAACATGTGTTAATTGTCTATGGTGTATGTAGGGTACCAGCCATTTTCTATGTATACCTTCGATGTCTCCATCTACATCACCCTCTCTGATGATGTTCTTTGTCCATCACACATCAAGGGATAGGTTCTCCTGCATCCACCTCATAACAAAGTAGGTAATTAGACCATAACAGTTTTGACATGCATTCATCATAAAATATAACTATAATGACAAATAAACATGATCATAAAGTAAACATATACTTATAACCAACTCATAATAACATGATCATGTAATCTAAGCAATATTATACTTACCCATAATAGTATATATCTAATCTTAGTTAAATATAGACAAATCTAAATTTGTCAGCTATAGATATCTATAGATAATCCAACAAGTTTGCCTAGGGAGGATCTGGATGTAACATACTTACCCCTTAAAGCTAGTCATCATCCCTGATGACTCTTATTCAAACATAAATTTTGAATTTAAAACATTATTTTTTAAAGTAATAATATGATATCTAATATCATTTTAAGAAAATAAATGAAAATTACTTGTAGAACTTAATTTTATTGATTCTATCATAACCACTCCGAGGTCTAGAATCATCAAGACAAGCCTATATACTATAGGACTGACTACTTCTATTATTTTCAAGGGTCCCATATATCTCATTAAAAATTTTCACTATTTTTTTAAGAGTACATAATATTATCATACAAGTCAAAACAAATGACCAGGGAGAGTTGAACAAGTTCTTCCATCCCTCAACATATCTCTCTATCTTAGAGAGTGTTTTTATCATTCTAGAGAAAAGTAATTTAGGTAACCTCATAAGAATGATGTGTATATGTTGATACTATCAATACTCAATGTATCTCTTAATAATTATAACATGTCAATACTATCATTATTTTAGAAAGTTATTAGTAAGTATGATGATGAATAAGAACTAAAAATACCACGTTTCCATTGTATATAAAATTAAGGAATAAACCTTATATCATATACATGAATATGGCCATATGACTAAATATGACAAGTTCCACCTATCAAATCCCATATTTGACAAGTACATCTTTTAAATATAACTCAATATCAACTGAGTTAATATGAGATTAAGTAAGATACCATCCTATCACTTATAACTCATGTTCCTAAGTCACCACTCTTCCCTCAAGTCTCCACAACCTAATGATCTCCAAGAAGTGCATAATGTTTCATGAAAACATAAATATATACCATTAGATCATATATAACATTCATACATGTCAAATTATTATGGATGTATCATCATTCATACAAAATAAATCACACAATCAATTTGTAATTGTATTAAGTTACCACTAGCCAAACATAACTAGTATCACATTCATAACTTAACCTATAGTATCATATATTTATGTTTAAGATTAAATATTATTAATCATAACATTCATTGCCAAGGATCACACCATCATATCAACATTATAATGGAACAAACAAAACAATTTCTCATTCCTTGCTCAACTAGAATGTGACAAGATTAAAGTTCATCTCAACCCATAGATTGATAAGGTGTTTCATACCTTCTATGCCCTAATCAATTCCAGTGAAAGGTATAAGAAAATAAATCTTAAAACAACATTCTTTAATTAAAAGAGAATGATATCAATCTAATCAATGATATATAATTATCATTCTAATTATAATCAACTTATTAATCTATAATTCAAGGTTTGCCACTTCACATGGTCTAAAATCACAAGTTGGATAAAGTAGTGACTCTAAAGAGTCACAAGAAGAAATTAGAGAAATATCATCTCAAAATATCCTACATAACATCACAAGATAAAAATAAAACACTGCAACTCAATGTTGACAAAATACTACCTACTCACCAAATTTGTAAATACAGTATCTTAATCTATTTCCTCAACCGGAAGAAATAAAATAATAACCACAAAGATGTATCCATCCATCCAACATAATTTTTTTTCTATCATCAATAGTATAAAACATTTTCCCACAAATTGAAAGGGAGTATGATCAAACAACATTAAAAAAATTTCTCATTTAAGAGAACACTAAAATCAAAAACATGTAAATAAGATTCATCTTAGTAACATCATAATAATTTCAAATGAGATTAAGATAATAAAAACTCATCTATAAAATAAATAAGAGAGATGAAACTCTTTTATAATCCACATAATGTAAGGGTTCCAACCAAAACAAGCTCCTAACACAAGAATTCTCAACCAAGGCATCCACACTATTTTATACAAAAACTCTCACTACACTAGGTGGTACTAAAATTAGTCTTATAAGATTTTCCATACCTAAGATTAGTGAAAATAAGGCACAAAAATTAAATATCAAATACATATATTAAGTGAGAAGCATCCCATACTTATAAACACTCCCAACACACAAAAAAAATTGTGAAGGTGACTTTGTTACCAATAAGGATGTAATCACACTCGAGGTGTTTGATCTAAATGATAAAACTATGGTGGAAATATTTTACTCATAACTCATGAACTATGTTATATAATCATCTACCCAAGAATCATATATAACCATCACCATAGAGACATTCAAAATCTAACCCTATAGCAATTATAAGAGGGTATTAGTGCTCCCAAGGATGCGCACTAACTATAATGCACACATTTCATGAATGTCACATAATTACAAAAGTCATCCAGAAGGATCTATCAAGTCTCAAATTCCAATAATAGTGTACATGGTTTTGCACTAAGGTAATATAAATAAAAAATACCAATGCAATATTTCATGTTACTAAGTTCACCCAAGTTAATATAAAGCCATGAAAATGCTAATGGACTCATAAGGTCCAAGATTTCAAGCCACAACTCTGATATCACATGTAATAACCCCACTATGTTAGACACAGAAATATGATTTATTTTTAGTTAAGTATATATACCATAAATATATTACACCATGAGAATATAAACATAAATCATATATATATATATATATATATATATATATATATATATATATATATATATATATATATATATATATATATATATACACACACACACACACACATACATATATACATATGCTCAAGTGATATCAGTAAATACACATTACATCTTATATAAAAAATCTCTAATGTCATGAGAATGCTACATAAAGTAATATAACAACTCAGCCACAACTGACACAACTCTACAATCACTATTGTCAGTACAAAATAATAAGTTTAATTTTTAATGATAATATTCAATAATACATAATATAATACAATGTACATAATTTAGATACTTGGCTCCCTAGAACATGAGTTCCTGGACTTTCCAGTATCTATGGCAATCTCAAGTGTTGTCTCAAAAATAGTACTATTATGGGGAGGAAGAGAATCATCCAAGCTCTTTTCCACACCAACCATAGACTAATGATACCCCACACTAATCCCATAAATAAATTAACCTTCCTTCATGGATGAGTAGATAGTTATGGTGTGGGAATCCAAAGAGACAAGGAAGTACCCATGTGTTGTATGATTCTAAACTAAACATGCAATGTATCATAAAAATCCATTCTATTGAAAGATATAACATAAACATGTGAATCAAACTCATGAAATGATAATGTATCACTAAATGCACTTTGAATTCAAGTTTTAAAAATAATATATTCTTATTATCTAGATCAATCAAATTCATACACACCACTTGATTCGACTACCTTCATCTGTCATTATGAGACTAGTAAGCTAGTGAAGTCCATCTCACTCCTTACTCCATATCAACAATGTAGATTGATCAAATACAATTCAACCATAAGATTCATTTAAAATTACATCTTATTGAGAAAATACATCCTATAATATGATATACATAGGTGTAATCAAAGTATACATTTATTCTATCAAATGCATGAATGAATCTTACATTAGTTTCTATCCCATACTAGAAATAATGACTACAGTCTATACCACCCAGGTAAAACATACATAGATATATATTTTAGATACTAAAATTTATTTCTAAACATACTATACCTATGATAACCCATATTACCATAGTCTAGTGTTCTAAGATATAACTATTAATTTTACCAAAAATAGTCATGTAAAGTAGTCTTAAATCATGAAAATATAAGAATTAATATAAGTAATTATAAATAACAAAGCAAGTCATATTTCCCATGGAACAAAATAACATACCAACATAGAATTCATTAAACTCTCAAAGATTTCATGCATTCATACACAAAATCTTACCAACTATTGCATAACACACTATCTATAATAATAATCATCACACATACATATAATCAATTAATGCAGATATAAATTTGGGCATAATAATTATAGTATGTACCATCTAGGTAAAACACACATTTATATTGTAGTACTCTATGATATCTCATACTATCATAGGTTTTTAACTACATAAAAAATACATAAATCAAACTTACATTTTAAAGAATCTAATGATCCATATACATAGTAACAATCAATTACGTATGGGATTATACCACCCCAATATACCCTAAGTCTAAACTACATACTAGCATTCAAAGTAACATAACTATAAGCATGCATCATGCTACACCATTATATGTTAGTCATAACCAAATATAAATACATGTTAATATGTATCACACATATATATTCAATACTGACTACCAGAAGTCAACCAATCATTTACTATGAAACAAAGAACATATAAGCCCACTATAACATTTATTTAAACATATCATTTGATTGCTGAAAGACTATTTTAAAATTGTTATCATTTTAGTCCCTCGAGCATCTAATGACTACATAAATTCATGCTCATATCATAGCTATCTCCATTATGAACTTATATTGTATACATAATCCATGCATAGATGTAGTGATAGAAACTCAACACACATGAATCAAAGGATAACCCAATCCAAAATTTATCATTCATTTAGTGGTTGAATGTACACACTAGTTAGGACTCATTGTCTACAATTATTTATTTTAATCTATAGTATAAGCCATAAAAATACACCCCTTATTCATATACTTACTACTAGGTACACTAATATCTCTGTACTCACATTTGAACAAATCATAACTTATTTTAAAGTTTATTTCATACCATATGCTTTAAATCACAAGTTATATATGATATGTAACTCGTACATAAATAGAGATGATTTTGATGGATTTTATATGTTTCCCATATCTCACTAGACTTTAAAAATGTTATCAATATAATAACCTCACATAAAACATATGACCATAAATATTCCCAAATGGGAATTTATTCCACCAATTAAAATAATGAGGAAGTTGACTATATTTAGCATTCATGTTTAGTCAATTTGAGGCTTTCATACAAGTTCCTATGTAATAAGTTATATATAGATTCTTTAAGATTAGGATATGTATTTACATGATAAAACATAATAGGTTAGATATGTTAGGATATTTATGTTAGATGTGTTTTCATTCATGTCAAGTGGAATTAGTGATGACAAAGTGGTCTAACAGGTCAAAGTGATGGAACATGGTGGTCTAATGTACTTAGAGCAATATGATACTTACAAGGGTGTGCATGGGTGTCCTAGGTGGATTTGGTATGACTGAATGGAGCTTGGTATGATTATTTTTTACTTTTTATTGATGTGTTATATTCTCAATAATTGAATTAATGTGGCATTCATGAGGTATGTAGATCAGTTTGTGCCTTGAAGTCTTGATCATGCATGGTTGCCTATAAGTTTTTAGTCCTATGACTTATATGCCATGGAATAAAGATGAATATGAGTGGAATATGAATTTTGGACATTTATATGATGATTAGAGGTTAGATATATGGTTTTAAATAGGTGGATAGTGGTAGGTAAGATAGTTTGGCCATTGGCCTAGTTGTCTTAGGTGGGCTTATGAGGCCTTGTGAAGGGTCAAAGGGTGTTTTTAGGTTTTTGAAGCTTGTAATTTTATAGGATATGATAAAATAGGTGTGTTAAAGTTTATTTACCAAGTTATAGGTTAGTATATGAGAAATAAATTTAGAAATTACTTCATGTTCTTCATAGGGTGCTCGAATGGTGTATTTTAAGCTTGAGAGGAATGTTATCACATTCATTATCTCATGTAGACTTTGCATGGGGATATAATCCCTTTTTATAAGTTTATTAAGGTTATTAAGAATTTTTTATAAGAATTATTTCATGGATTAAGGTCCTATTATTTATGAATTATTGTTAAGAAGGTAAGCAAGTTTTTTATGTGCAAAAACCCTAGTCTTAAACCTGATTGGAAAGATATTACTTGAAAGTACTCAAAAATATGGTGGATGGACAATATTATTATTTAAGGTTACATATGAATCATATAGGATTATGAGGATGTGTTTATATAATCTTGAATATTATGAATTATCTCAAACATTCATGAAATTTTTTATGAATATTAATTTCTATGTTTCAAATTTATAGGTCCTCAAAGTTATGTAGTCGATATAAAGGAAAGGATGCCATGAGTGAAAAAGACAAATCATAATGAGAACTGAAATTGGAAGGCATAATCAATGAGTAGGGATGTGTATGATATATTGGAGGTGATTTAGGGGATTTATTCCCTCTATATATGAGATTATTATTTTTCCTATTCACTTAGATATAATTGAATGGTTGACTCATAGTTGACCATGATGGTTTTGCTAGTTAAAAGGAACCTATTTTGGATGATTGAGTTTGTTTTCAAGGAAAATGGCTAGATCAAGTGTTTATAATGGTTAGAGAGTTTTTAATACTTATTTAATATCCTATGTAGTGATTTTTAAGGTTTGACCAATCTCCTATTGGTTAAACATAGTCTTACAAGTGGAGCTATGCTTCGTTTGTGAGGTATTTTTGGCATGATCTCATGGTATGGTATAAAAATTTTGTGTAGAGGATCATGGCCAACCTTGGGAGACAAATAATTCTTCTTAAAATTTTATAAAGAGATATGGCTAACCATAATTGAGAATGGTATATATAAAAGATGTTTTATGACCTTTGTGTGGTAGTGGACTAAGCTAAGACAAAAAAGTGTTGATATTTTGAAGACCTTGTAAAAATGTTGTTGGGGGTCTTGGTGAAATTTTTTTTCATGAGATTTATTAGAAAAAAATATCATTAGAATTAGCATAATTTTTTGATTTTATTGATTATTTTTAATAGATTTATGAGTGCATATTTGTATATGAGCGAAAGATTTTGTGAAGGTATTATTGCTTGTGTTGAAGAGATATCTTGGTGTTGGTGACTTGTGTGGAGTTGAAAACTTGGAGAAGAGTGTGATTCTAGGTTTTCTCTATTAGATTGAGAAGTAATCAAAGTTCAATAATTGTTCATTTGATAGGTGTTGTGTTAGTGCTCAACATCTTAGGCAAGTTGGTGCTTGTCATATTTAGGGGTTGGTGCTCCTTGTGAAGTGGGTGCTTCACTAAAGAATAATTATTTTGATCATCTTATAGGACTTTAGTCCATTGTTTTTTAGAATTGAGAGTGGGTTTTCTCCCCCATGAGGGTTTCCCACATAAATCTTGTGTAATGGTTACATTCATTTTTTTTCTTTGATTCATCTATCTTGCATATTTATGTGATTGGTTAAAGTATCTTGAAGAGTTGGGAATTGAATTACATTATTTTTAAACATTTATTCACCCCCCCTCTTAGTGGTGTATAATTCTATCAAGATATATTTCCATATTGTTTCATAAGGAAAAATCTATATGAAAATATTCATAAAACATGTTTATACTTGATGGGGATGTCCATATATCATATAATTTCTAGTTGAATATTCCATAAACATATTCTCATCAAAAGTTTTAGTCATTGTAATATTCACATATGGATTACATATTCTATAAACAAATATTTTCTCATAATATGAACACCTATCACACTAATGTATTAAGTTAAGCATTAGATGAACTTAAAGGCATAATTTAAATGATGATAATCCCTTTAATAATCATGCCAACATATATTAATTTACCTTGTTTGGAATCAAGATAAGAATTGTATATCCTATTTAATACAAGAATAATTCAAATTATTTTGAGGCAAGGAATAATTATGACATACTTAAACTCCAACTACACTGATGAAAACTAATTTAGATTTATTACATATAGAGACATATGGCCTTTGTTATCTATACATATGGAGACATATAACACCAAGAGATTTGATTTAGGGGGACATACAACATCCAATTTTTGGGTGCATCTTATTTTTTAATTCATGACTACAATACCCAGATCACCAGAGTCATTTTTTTATTCACTAATATGATAAAAAAATCATTATTTATCCAAACATTGCTGCTTACTATTAATATATAATCCATACACATAGCAAGTTACAAATTTATTAATACATAATGTTCAATTCCACCAAATAACTAAAACTTGTATATATCAGCTCAGGCAAAAGATTGGGTAGCATTGGTTGTGGGATGCCAAAGTAAAACAAAAAAAGATTCAGATCACTATTTTCTATTTCATATAGGCTACTAAATTTTAAACTCAATATCTTTCAAAAATATATAAGTTAAAATAGATCACTATTTGTAATATATTCACACCCGATAGATTTTTATGACTTAGCATATTTAACACTCATAATTATAGGTTGGGTTTAAAATATAATATATAGACCCATGTTCTAACAAATGTATTCAGATGGTAAATAATTCATAAATATTTAGTGCTCCATATACCTTTATAACTATATAATATTTATCACTATAAACCTAGTCTTTATAGTTCACTACACCTTTAAATAAATCATTGTTATTTAACCATAACTTATAATAATAGTTGGAATAGCTCTAGGATTTTTTGCCAAATACCCAAAAGCTAGTTGAGATGGTGACTTTCATACTAAGTGATGCTTTAGCTAATCTGGTTATTTCTTCTTGTTTTTTCCTCAAAAAGAGAAGTGACTCTTGGAAGGATTCAGATTTTAAATTAACTTTCTATCTAATTTATGGGATTGGAAACAATGGTGTTATTATTAAATATCTACTATTATATTTGAAATTACATGTAAATCATTTAGCAGAATCATGCTTGATATATTAAAATCAATAAAATGGAACTGAATTTAGGTAAGTCTCTATATAATAGTCGAGTTATATAATCAAATATATTCTATTATATAAAATCAATATATTGTGCTTTTTGAATATAACAATATATGATGGGATGGGTGCTGATTTGAATTTTTCGAGAGAGGGAAACTGGGCACTGGGGAAAATTTGAACGCTTATGGGCGCGCTGGGCACGTCCCCATTGGGCGCATTGGGCGCGCCCTCTGATTTCGAACCTGTAGGTCTATGAACCACTCTTCCAGTTTTGGAAATTGCTGAGCTATGGGCACATGGGAAACTGGTGGTGGAGAATCAGGCAGGAGGGACAGACCCCGGAGGGATTGGAGGAGGGGTTGAGAAGAGTATTGAGTCAAAATTTGTGGTTGAAGAAAATAACAGAAAATATTTGAGCAGAAATGACCCTTTCTGTGGATTTCATGGCTCTCGACTGGGACAGGAGATTGAGAAAGAGAAAAACAAAGTCAACTTTAATAAGGAAAAATCCACAGATGGGTTGAAAGCAGAGTATTCAGAATAAAGGACGTGGTCATCTCTGTTTGGCAAGAAACCCATTGGAAAATCTTCTTTCCCACTGGTGACTGCAAAATCATGTTGGGAGAAAGGTGAGTATGAAGTTTTTATTCCAGATCCTGTAGTAGATTTTTCTGTGTCCTCCATGGAGTTCACCTTAGTGGGTAAATTTTTAGGAGCAAGACCAGATCTAGAATCTCTTACAAAAATGGTTAAAAGGAAATGGGTCATTTGAGGAGAGATATTTATTACACCAATGTTGAATGGTTTATATTCATTTACTTTCAAATGTAAAGAAGACATGAATATGGTTTTGTGTGGAGGTCCATGGACTTTTGGAAAATGTTCTCTTACTATCAAAAATGGGAGCTGAATATGGATCTCTCGGATTCTTTTTTCTTAACAACTCCCATCTGGGTTAGACTTCCTGGACTCCCTTTAGAGTTTTGGCATGAGGACATATTTAAAGGAATAGCCAGTTCTTTTGGGGAACTTGTGGCTTTGGACAAGGCTACGACAACCAGAACCAGACTTCAAGCTGCCAGGATGTATGTTAAAGTGGCAGATTTAAATAAGCTCCCAGAAAAAGTGGATCTAATTTCCAAGTTTGGTAAAAAATCTCAAGGAATTTTTTTTGAAGATCTACCCAACTCTTGCTATGCTTGCAAGAAATAGGGGCATTGGGTAAAAAATTGTCCAACCAGAAGCAAAACTCATCCTAATAGTGTTTTGGATGGGAAAAAGTCCACGGTCCAGCAAAAGAAAGTATGGAAACCCAAAGAGGACCAGTGACAAGAACAAAAGGATAATCAAGAAACTAAAGATCTAAATGTTGAGGAGGGTAAAGCGCTGTCTTTTGAAGATCCTAAAGGCCCACTTCCTGAGGTGGATACATAGATCTCTTTTGAGAAAGAAAATTCTGAGACAGAAGGAAATGGACTGCAACCAGAAACCATATTACCTACACAAAGCATAGAAGATTTGATAGATTTATCAAAGAAAATCGTTCTATACCAAAGGGTAGAGGACCGATGGAGAGAGGCAGAAGGCAAAGCAATGCTAGAGGATGGAGAAATCTTGACTGAAACTAGAAAAAAATTAGAGGAGAGAGATCCTCCTCTTTCTCAGCCTATGAAGATTCAGGTTGATAATGATTTGCCTTTGGAGGAGCTTCCTATGAACGATAATGGAGAAAACTTAAAGCATTCTCTAAACCAAAGGAAAAAGGCTGAAAAAAAGACAAATACAAAGGGAATAGAAACTAGAAGCAGCAAAAAAGACCAGCAAACAAAGGCAAAATAGCTTGCTTCTATTCTGGATAAATCTGGAAAAAGAGATGAGCAGCTTGTAAAAGTGAAGCTGGATGTTGGCTTTTCGGATGAACCTGGAAGAAGACCCATAAGGAAAATTAGAGAGCTAGAAAGTAAGCAGAATATAGCTGATGGAAGGTAGGCAACAATCCTTGATTTTACCCCTAAAAAATAGTTATTAAATCATCATTTGGAAGTTAGGGGGCTGAATGTATAATGAATTTAGAGGCTATCCCTGTATAACCTTAGGCTGATGCTACTTTTTAGTAGGTTTCAGGAATGCTTTTCCTGGTGCATGTTAATGCTTTATCTTTCTTGATTCTGTTATAGGGTTTCGGGGCCCCTTCAAAACCTATTTTTACCTTAATCTAAAACAATATATGATGGGATTAAATATCGTATAATGACTTACTTAAAATTTTAACATAATTTTTCCATTGAATCAACTAAATACCTAGTTTTTAAAAATTGACACACAAAAAAGAGAATATTCGACAACTCAATTTTCTACCTATCTGATAAATAGAGAAGAAAATCTTCTTTTTGCTTCTCCTTTTTATCCTCTATGATATGCCTTCTTCATTTTTCTTAGATTTCTCCTTACAATCTTCTTCCTCTCCTCTTTCCTTCCCTAGGTTTCACACTCCTCTCCATTCTCCTTTTTATAAGGAAAGGTATGGCATTGATTTTTTTAAAACTCCTTTCCTAAACCACCCAGTTAAAAAAGGGTGTAGTTTCCTTTTGTTTTAAATAATTCTTTTTCTATGAATATATTTTTTTAAAGTTAATTTTTTATTTATTTTATTTAATCGATGATTTTTTATCTTTTTTTTTTATTATTTTCTCCTTTTTTGTTTTTATTTCCTTATTAAACATAAATTATCATATTTTATCAATTTATTGATAATTTTAAGAATTAATATCTATTCCTTAATTAACTTAGCATCTTAAATATCAAGAAATTATTTAATGATTAATTTATAGGCCAATAACCTAAAATAGTCTAATTAAACAAATCAAGAGTAGTAACTATCTAATATAAGCAATATTAAGCACACTATGTTACTATACAAATTACACATCTAACATGTGCTAACTATCTGTGGTGTGTGTAAGGTACTAATTGGTTTATATATAGACCTTCAATGTCTCCATCTACATCACCATCTTTGATGATGCTCTCCCTCCATCACACATTGAGGGATAGGTTTTCCTACATCCATCTCACAACAAAGTAGGTAGTTAGACCATAACAGTTTTGGTATGCATTAATCTTAAAATATAATTGTAATGATAAATAAATATGATAATAAATTAAACATATATTTATAGCTAAATCATAGAAGTATGATCATGTAACCTAAGCAATATTCTACTACTCCATAATAGCATATATCTAAGCTTAGTTAAATATGGCCAAATATGAATTTATCAATTATGGATATCCAGGGATAATCCAAGAAGTTTGCCTGGTGAGGAATCAGGATGTAATAATGACTAAAAATACCTATTAGGGATTCTTCCTATAAAATAAATCCTAAAAACCTATCAGAGTTTTTTTCTAGACTTTGCAAGTGCATTTTGAAAGTCCAAAACATGCCAAACTTTCTACCTAAAAAAGCAACTCCAAAACCTACCAACTCTATAGTTGGTTTTCCCATAATAAATTTTACCAGAGCCTATGTCTAAAAAGGAAATGAAGTTCAAGTCTAAGGGACCTAGTGTCCCACTCATCCTAGACTCTAACACAAATAAAATCACAGACATAGACCTAGGTCACATAGACTTAGCTAAGTTTTAAACAAGAGTAAATGCTGAATTAAAAAATGATTGGATTCAAAGCATTTAAAAATATGGATTGACCCAAATAGTAGCCTTCCCATTATCAACATATATTCCTGAGCTTGTGATCACATTGGTGAAGCACTATGATTTAGAAAAGAGAGAAGTAGTGAATGACAAGGGAGATAGGATTCTAAACCTAGACCCTGACTTCATCAACATAGTGTTCTTAATTCTAGAGTATGAGAGTTATCTTGATATAACCCATAACTCATATAAATTTTTTTATCAAGATAATAACACTGCATGTCTAAGGGTCCTCAACAAATAATGGCTACAAGTCTCTAGGCCCACATTTATAAGACTACCTAAAACTTTGATGAGAATATATTTCATGGAGGAAGTGGGTGACATAATAAAACTCTTACATAGAGTTACTAGGAACCCAGATGCTAAGAAATTATAGGATTGGATGTACTAATACATCATTGTGATCCACTAAAGTAAATAGTACATCCACTAAGCCCAATTGATAAGTGACTCCATCCATAAACAATTAGTGGAAGTCTAAAATATAGGAAATTTTTACATGACTTCATATTTAGTCTACATATTAGCAAAGGGAAGGGATTTACTAGGGTTAAATATAGTACCTAACCAAGTTAACAAGGTCTTTAGTTATTACCTTTGCATCACCCTTGAGGAAAGTAAACAACATTTTAGAAGGGTAAATGATGCATTCATATACTGCATCATAATCATGTTTGACAAAGAGCTAAAAATGAGGAGATTATCTAATGCCACAAATTTTGAGATCACAAATTGGGGATTATATTTTATTAAATTACTAACATATTCATACATTAGATTATGAGATTAAATAGTTTTCCTTATACCCTCCCAAGGTATGTAAGTGACAAATGGGATCTAATGGAACTTGTGAGGTAACTTGAAGAGACTTAAAAATTGTTATCAAGCAAACATAAGTTAGGAATCAACTTCCCCATTACCACATGGGGGTATACATTCCATTCCCTATCAAAGGTCAAATGTGCATATGCAAAGATGACTAAAATGACCCTAAGAGCTCTCAATTCAAGGTCATTCTATGATGTGACTAGCAAAATTACTAGTATATTAGGGATCATAACATATTCTCACATTAACTCTTATAAATATTACTAGGAAGACATGTAGGATGAAGATAAATTAATACTAAGAGATTATTTTAGGATAACCCTAGAGAAAATCAAAACTTATAACATGGCACTAGTCCTTGAGGACTTAATAGATGATGAATCTCTGGTTGATAGGGTTTACTTTGATAACAATTTTTTTTTCTCAACCTCTTCCATTAGTCAGATGGTCCATACCTAAGTCTTACTCATTGATGGATAGGACCACCAATATAATAAATAGGATAATTAACTGACCAAGAAGTAAATGGGTCAAGGTTACCAAGGAAACCTTGAGCATCATTGATAAGTTGAGAGAAGTCAAAGAAAAAGGTGTGGTGATAATAACAGAGGGTTCCAGTAGTGGAAGCCAAGTAGAATAGATAGATACACCAATGGTATCACATAATAAGAAGTATAAACAAAAGGCTAAAAGAGGTCATTCTAGTAGCCAAGGAGAAATAACACCTCAAATAGATCAACTAATGCCAACTTCCATCGAAGACATATCTTCTACTCAAGCACAAATAGTTTCTCCTCTTATATCTATCATTACACCAACTATGGTACCTCTTCTTCTTATATCCACTCTGAAGTCACTTCAAATAATCTCTCTCTCCATTTCCACTAGCTCACATGTGCTAGTGAATCCATTGTCAATAGGCTAATCAATGTAATTGGACACTTAGGCTTTAATTTCACTCCCCTCCATAATTCCTTCCATCTCATCCCTAACATCCACCACCTCTCTATTCATCACTAACACCACCCAATAGTAAATGAATATGGATTTAGTCATACTAACTATAATCCCACTAGCCATCCCAACTACTAGGTTAGCTACTACCTCATTTTCATCTCCCATCACTTTCCCTATTTCATCAACCCTAAGTGTTCCCACCACTTTGATTGATTCATTCATTACCCTAGATTTCACACTTCTAGAGTTTCCTCTATTTTAACTACCTATGACTACCCATACACTTATATCACTTCTATATCCCACACCCCTGGTAGGCACATCTATTTCCACTATACGCATTTCTTCCATTTCACTAATAGCCCCCCATTAAGGAGGTAAAGATAGAGGAAATCATTGATACAACTATGGATACTCAACCCACAAATGGGGAAGAGATTGAAAAAACATTAGCTAAGGATTTAGTGGCTAATCAATCATAGATATATCACTCATCAAAATAACCACTAGAGCAAAAAATTTAGCTATAAATTTATAGTTGACAGTGCCAAGATTATAGGATGCCACTCCAAGCTAATTAGTGAAATTAGTATGGAAGAATAAAAAATAAATGGTGTCTCCTAGCATAGTAGAATTTGGCCTTATATAAGCATCAAATAGATCAAATTTAGGCCCCATAACTATATATAAAATATTATATGATTCAATAGGGGAGAAATATGTAAAAATTACAGTCCCCCACTAGACAAACAAAAAGAAGATCTAGTGGTGGGGGATTACCAAATATCCAAAGTGCACCTAGGTTATCCTATAAGAGAGGGATTGAAACATGATGATCAATTAATAATTAGATATATTTTTTAGAATATGGATAGTGACAAGGTCACAAAGGTTGAATTGAAGAGTAAAGTTGATTAATTGACAACAGACCTGGTGAAGTTTATAGAGCCAGTAACCCAACCTACTTAGTCTCTTACTTAGTTCCAAGATAAATAAATACTTAAATCAATGATAGAGATTAGCATTATATGAAGGTACATAAACTACTAGGATAAATACCTCATCACTAAATCAAACATATTAATTGAGTTAATAATGGACCATTACAAAACTCTAAAGGATGATCGGGCATATTTGAAAAGAAAAATAAAGAAATATGAGGATGAATTGAAAGTTTGAACCTATTCTTACCAAAATTTAAATATATCAACCTAATTAAAATGTATACCCTCATTATAGATAAGATATTAAAAAGTGGTGCAGAGCACGAGGAACTAGATAGGGCAGCCAATTTTGGAATAAGAATAATCACTGAGAGTATTAATAAGGCCAAGGCTACATGTGATAAGGCCACATATGAAATATATGAAATTGTGGATTTACTTAGTAGATAATCATGTGAAATAACAAATCAATAAGATAAAATCCTTTTAGTTAAGTAAGGTTAGGACAAATTCAAATAATTTGTCAAGAGAGAGTCATCATGGGACACACCATTTAACTTGAATTCCATACACCAATTCATCAGGTATCATAATACACTAGATCAGATGTGGAAAAACACTGAAGTATATAGGGTTTCATTTAGATAACTCTCTGATACAATGGTATAATGTGAGATAATAAACTTATATTCACTTGGTCCTAATGAAGATCACCTCTTATAGATCTTAAAAATCTTTGATTCTTATATTGAGAAGATACATGCAAAGAAGAACAAGGAATATTTAGATATTATGATTTTAGATTAATTATTTCAATAAAATACATTATGTATATTACATTTTTAATTGTAAAATAACTTTTAAAATACATTATAAAATTATAGGTTACAAATTACAATTATAATTTTGTCATCTCTTTTTGAGAAAGAGCCACTTTCAATTTTCAAGTATCTTTTTGATAGGTTAAAAGTTATAAAAGTGAAACTTGTAAATTTCACTTTTGTTTTTGGAAAATTTTGAGTTGTTTAACTTGAAAAAACTCATATTTTAATTTGAAATTCCCATTTTTTCAAAGTTAGATAACTTAAAAAGTTTTAAAAGTCTCAACTAAAACCTACAAGTTAGGTTTTGCAATTTATAACCTAAAAATAACTAAAAGCTTTCAAATTTTCTAAGTGTTAGTTTATTATGGTACCTCATTCCTTAGAAGAGTTCATAATAGTTGAAATAAAGATAATGAAGACATTATATGAAGATTCAATAGATTTACCCATGACTTCAAAGCATCTAGCAATTGCATGTTCTTGTTTTAATCATTTACCTCACTAAACACGCCATTCTAGATTGAAGATCATGTCATTTTCATGAGGTTTTATGGATTTTATTGATATTTAATTAGGTGTAGGTTTTTAATAACTACCTCTCTTTCAAGAGATTATTTTTTATAAATATGGGTACCATGGCATAGCCCATTTATCTTTTTTTTATTTGAGAAATTATATTACATTTTGAACAATTGATCTCCATGTTGTAACCTAGAGAATGATAATAGATTGAAGTTTTGCCTTCCCTTTTTGTGTTATATTTATGTATTCAAGGCTATTTATCAAATTTTTAAATGTTTTATTTCTTATTTTAGTCATAAAAATTAATCTATGGTATTATTTTGACCTTTTGAAAGGTTGTTTGATTAAAATAAAGAATCTTGTTCCTTATATGATAAGTTCCTAATATTACCTTTGGTTTCATATATACATAAGTTTGTGCTTCAATATACTTTAGTATATTTATTATTCTACTATTTTCATATAAATAAAGCATTAATTTCCACTATAACTAATTGGTGTAATCACATTTTCTAGTTTTGTAAATTCATTTCCAAAACTCTTTTCCTCACAAGTTAAACCCTAGTTTAGGAGCAAGATCACTAAGAAGTGGTATTTTAACATAAATTGGTAATATATTAGTTGTATTGAAATTAGTGAAATTAAGCCAAACTTATTTGAATTTTCACCTCAATTTACCAAAGTTCCACATCTTAGAGGTGATCCCATTATGTCATTAGATTTCCCATAATTTGTAAATGATACTACCTAGCAAGTTACCACACATAAATAGGCGCAAAATATAAGTGATAACATATTATTATATTATTCCTCTATACAGATTCATAAAACCAAACATGGGTGTTAAATATGAATATCATTTGAAGACTTTGGTCTTGGTTACTAAGAAAGAAAACTTACAGAGCAATTTGATCTTGGTTTATCCAGAGTGGAATGAAAGGAAATCAGGAAGAAATGAACATAAAACAATTTGAATCACTTTAAATCATAAAAAAATGTGTTGAAGGGTAAAAGGAGATACAATGATAGTGAAGTGTGATTTATTATCACAAGAATGATGGGAGTGTAGGAAAACATGCTAACACAGTTTGTTGTGCAAAGTTTATCTACAAAAGAAGTAAAAGCTAAAGCTGAGAATAGGGGATCATAAAATTGTAACCATTTCAAACATATTCTAGAGAAGAAAAATTGAATTTAAATATGGTGATTTTATGAAGAAAGAACTGGTTATTTCCAAGGTCTTACAATGCAAATCATAAAAGATAAACCCAAGAGGGTACACAAAGCATGTGAAAAATAAGTGAGCAAGATGGTATTTATGAGGAAGTCCTGGTCTTATCCATGGTATTACACTAAAACTCAGAGAATAAAAACCCAAGGCATGTAAAAATCATTGAAAAGTAAGGAAACAATGAGAACAAAAGGAAATCATGAGGAAGACCTAGTCCTATCCACAATTTTACAATGTAACTCATGAGAAAAAGAAAATCAAAGGACCAAAATAAGGAACTAAGGTTTGTGGAAAAGAGAAACTACTACAATGGGTGAAACCCATGTAGATATCCTAAGAAAAGTATTATAAGGATAGCAGATAGAAATTATGATAATAAAATAAAGATCTAGGCAAAATACTTCTTTAAAAATTATGCATTGGTGGGCTCTTTAAAAATATGGCCTTCATTAGTTTGAAGGTGATAGGTGCTAAGACCAAGTATGTCTTTAACTAAATAAAGGTCCCAACATTTTTGGGCATATTTACCTTATTTATCATGTGTGTAGTCTAATTTAAGGACAATATTTCCAACTTTAAAATTGTGTACTTTAACCCTTTTTTATGTTATTTAGCGATGTGAGCCTTATAGTGGAAGTTGTGTTGTAAAGTGGAGAGATGATGTTCATCAATAATATCAATGGAATGAAGGTGATATTCAAATAATTATTCATTAGGTATGATACCACGAAAATATATATAAATAAAGGGAAGCTCAAATTCTAATGGGAGGACTGATTCAAAACCATATACTAGTGAAAATAGTGTTTCCCTAGTGGTAATGTGTATGTTAGTGTGATAGGCCCAAAGAGAGGGATACAGATGAAGATGCCAATCTATACGGGTTTCATGAATTATATTTTGGATAATTTTATTGAGGATTTTATTAGTGGACTCAACTTGGCCATTTCATTGTGGATGTTAGGGTGTGGAAAATTTGTGATTTATTTTTAATTTAACATAGAGCTATTTAACATCTTTATTTTTGAAGTTGCCACCATTATCAGAAATGATAGTATAAGGAAATTCAAAATGATTTTATTAAGGATGAATTTAAAAATGGTGGTTCTAGTGACATTGATGAGAGGCATGTATTTGACCCATTTGGTAAAATATTCTATATCCTTGATAATAAAGACACACCCATCCTATGATTAAGGTGGTATGCCCATGAGATCTAATCCCCACATTGAGAATGGCCAAAGAGAGTCCATAGTTTGAATCTTAGCTAGAGGAAAATGGATTAAATCATTATTAATTTGGTAAGGAATAATTTTTTTAGTGAACTCTAGGCATCATTTTCAAGAGTAGTAAAAAAAAAGTCCATGCATCAACATTTACATGTTGTAGTGTGTACGATATAGTGACCACAATAAATGTCCCCATGTGATTTTTCAAGGAAAAGAACATTTGAGGTCATAACATAGTGGATCAAGGTACCTTGAAAATTATGATAATAAATTATGTTACATATAAATACATATTTTAAATCTTATTTGAAAATTTGAGTCTTTTCATGGGAATCCATGTTTGGAGGATAAGTTTGATGCTCAAGGAATTAATTGATGTATTTACATTAGGGGTTCTATCAAATGATGATGGCTTTAATATGATAGATAAGTGAAAATTATGATTGAATGGAATATGGGTATTTTATTATTTAAATAAGAAAGGTAGAATCAATAATAACTTGGTGCAAATGAAAAAGGGATGCTGAAGAAGTAAGTGAATCAATGATAGAATTTTGTTCTTGAGGCATGGGTTCAATGGTAAAAAAAGTGAATTATTTGGAAAGGGTAGTGGTTATTTGATGATAAACAATGATATTGTCTCTTTTTCATTGATAATCACCATGAACCTATCGATAGATAATTTGGGAGTCACTCAAAGTGTGTAAATATGTACTATCTAAATTGAGCACCACTATCATGCCTAAGATTAATGATTCGTATTTTATCATGTTATTAGTAACACAAAATATAAGGAAAAATAATAAAGGTATAATTTTACTAGGAGGAATAATGAGGATACAACCTACCCTAGCTCCTTGAAGGAATTTGGTGCCATCAAAATGAAGGATATAAGTATCCTCATGTAAATTGACATTGATTTTGGAAAGTTTTTTGATGACAACTTTAGATTTAGTAGTAGTGGGAAGGATATATGACTCTTTTATATTACTTTTTTAAAGATAAGTAGTGAAATTATAAAATTAATATTCAAGAGATATAGCTTGATTAAGACCTTAAATATAAAGGATATTATCATTGGGAGGACTATCTTAAAGATGGTTGGTAGCTAGTATGGGAGATGATGTGAGTTGATCAGTAATGAATTGTCCTTTGACAACTTTTTATGTAATAATGTGGAGATCAAATTCCATTAGAATAATAATCCACCTACTTATTCTATCTATAGGAAGAAAGGATTTGGATAATAAGTGACATAGTGGATCAGGATGGATGATAACATAATTTATTTGGTAAAACATATAATGATGGATCTTTTTAGCTACAAAATATACAGCAAGACAATCATGTTCTACTTTTGTATAACATTTTTCATATTCAATGAGGAAAAATTGATATAACAGATGACATACTCTCTTTTAATGTCATCTTGTTAGAAGGTGGATGAAGAAAATATTATTTAATATTGTCAAATGATTTCTAAAAAGGATTTGTCCATTTGAGAGAATTACCTTTCTTAAGAAGAGAATTAATATAATAGATACAACAAGCCATTTTAGGATAAATTATCTTATTAACCCAAGATTACCAAAGTAAGTTTGAATATATAGGATAGAATGAGGGATAGGCATGTCTAAAATAACATTGATCTTAGTAGGATTGACATCAATACCATGAAGAGAGACATATAACCCTAGAAATTTTTCTAGAGGTGATGCCAAAGACATATTTATAGGGATTTAGTCTAACCTTATATTTGATGAGGTGATAAAAAATGATAGAAATATTAGAAAGATTATTTTTATATATTTCATACATGGAAATGAGGTAATCCACATAGGTTTTCACAATATTATAGATAAGGACATGTAAAATGTGGTCATATCCCAATGAAAACTATCTCTAGCATTTTTAAGGCTGAAGGGAATTTTAATGTAACAATAGGTACCTCATTTCATGGTGAAATTTGTTTTATGTTGATCTTCAGGGGTAATGTGAATTTGATTATAACCCAAAAATCCATCCATAAAGGATAACATTTCATAGCCACTAGTGGAATCGACGATGGCATCTATGGAAGGTAAAGGAATGTTATCTTTGTGATAAAAAAGATTGAGGTTATGAAAATTAATGTAAATGTGTATAACCACGGTAAATGTTTTTTGAACAAGGAAAATGTTTTAGACCCATTCTATTTAGTCCACAATATTTATAAATTTATCATTAATAGGTTCAATTATTTCTTTATGGAATACATTAAAACTTTGAGGGGAAATTTACACTATTTTTGTTGCACAAGTTTTGCATTAGGGTAGGTGATGATAATGTGTACCATGATGCTAAAATAAATTCTAGGCATGTCCTCATAAGACCAAGTGAAATTCTCATGATATTTATCAAATAATAAACTAAATTTATCATGTTTAATTGGTGTAAGTTCTCTATAGACTATGATTGGTCGAGGACATGATGGGTTGCCATATTTGATTCTTATAGTTTCCTTTATAAGCATATAATTTCCATCTTATAAATGATATGATGCATTAGATAGAGAGGAAATGGTATTTGTTTTAATATCAATACTAGTGATAAATTTTTTAAAGTGATAAAGTTGTTAAAGTGATTTTTATTGAAATTCCCAAGTTTGTGATGTTGTTGAGGGAGTTGAGGTCCTTAATCATGAAGCAATTCAAGAATGCCTTCCCCTCTAGGAAAAGTGGTAATAGGACCAAAATACTCCATGTCTACTTTAAGGTCAATAATTTTGTTATCATGGTAGTCATATTCAAAATTTATTTGATGTACATCTATGGTCTTTGCATTAAGTGTTATTTCAAGAGTAAGTGTAATAGGAAAAGAACGTGAATATGATTTGATTGGTTTATTTTTAGAATTATTGATGGGAGAGGATTGGAGAGAATAATTGGTTCGATAATAAGAATAAAAGATGTTTGAATTTCTAGAGGTTCAGAGGGTAAGATTTGTTTTACCACCTAAGGAATATTGATAAGTGGAGAATTAATAGGAGGCACATGACCTTCAAGTGATAAATGAAAATCTATGGAAATGGAATGAACATCATGATTTAAATCATGTATTTGAGCTATATTTTTCTAATAATGTTTGACATCCAAGTCCTGTGATTGATCTTGGGCCATGATATAGTTGTCATCATAAGTTGGATAAATTGTACATGCTTTTGATTTAGGTAAAACTTTAGAAGGTGAAATGCCTAAATCATTGAATATATGTCGATACATGATTAAAATATCTTGGAATAATTTATTCACTCCATAATCATTACACATGAAGGCATATTATGTGTAATATGCTTCCTAAGCATTACACAGAGGAGGAAAATCTATGATCTCATCGACGTGAGGAATGGTGCAATAATAAGGAAATAAAGAGGGAGGTAGCCAGTTTGAGGTGTAGGGAGTATGCTTGGTAATTTTTAAATTATTTTAAAATTCATTAGGTTCATCATCATTATAATCAATAAGAGTGACATATAAATCTAGATTCATGTTGATAAATTTTGGTAAAGGAGCATTAATAATCTTTAGAATGGTGGGAATTTGATATTAAGATATGGGATTTGGAAGTTGAATAATATAAGGGTTAATATTGACCTTATGTTTATAATTTTTACCATTACGAAGGAAATTGATACATTGTCTTCTAGAAGAAGTGATATCCTGCATTCTATGAGTTATGGGCATCCTAGGAGTGTGTTGTAAGATAAAGGTAAATCAAAGACCATGAGTTTAGTTTTTATAGTCTCAAGTACAATATTTAGAGGGAGAAAAATACAACAAATACACATGTTAATCAAGTTTTTTTAAGATGATCTTTGTTATAGCCAAGTTATTGGATGAGACATAGAGATGTCACATTAAAATCAAACCCTTTGACGACTAGTATTTTGTGAATTAAGGTGGTATTAATGTCTATTTTAATAAATAGGGGTGGATAATTATATTAAAAATAGGATCTCATTATTGATAATGTCTTCTTCAAGGAAATCTATGGAGGGTTTTCAATAAGGACAAATGGATTCAATGGTATGCACTTCAGTTGGTTGAGGCTCATGAGAAGATGGTTATGATTCTAAAGGATATGGATATTCAATGTCTTGAATTTATTGTATGATCAACTTACGATGATAAGGAGAGGTAAAAACTAACTCCATAAAAGGATTTTTTCAAGGCATGGAGTTGAGTTCTTCTAAGAAGTTCTAATGGGTTTTGGAAGAAGAACCAACATGAGGATTAGAAGGTAAAATATTTTTAGGAGGAAGAGAAGTGGTTAGGGGATCAAAAGGAGGAAATGGTTCCTTGTTGGTTTCTAAATCTGAGTAGTGGTAGTATCTTTGAGAAGTTGTTCTTACAAATATGGTTTCTTAAATATGATGATAGGATCTTTATGAGATAGTTTACATTGATAATTGACCTTAGACATATTAACATATTGAAAATTTGTATAATATTGGTCATAGTTAACATAAACTGCACAAATATCCTTGTTGGCTTATTGAGCATTAGATGTGGAAGAAGATTTTTGGTTGTTATAAGAAAAATCTTTGGGAGCTTATCATTTTTTAGAAGAATTAATGTAATCTTGATGATGGAGTTGAATCATAGCTTCATTATTAAATGAATCATCAAGCATCTAAGAGATAATTTTTTTTGTAATACCTATACATGTTTCATGGGAGTGATCAATGTCAGCATGTAACCAACAAAATTGATTAGGGTCATACCATTTGGGAGGATTATTGGGATAAGTGAATGGTTTAGAAGGAACTAAAAATTATTTCATTTACTGCATAGTTAATGGCATATGAGAAGTTTGGGGATGATCAACTTTGTCAACTTAAATTTTGGGTTGAGGAGAGTTGTTGGTTATGGCATTAGTTGAATGTTGAAAATATCCTTTAATGATTTTGGTATTAGGTTCAAATTGTTTCATTAAGAATTATTGATGCTTAGCTTAGTTAAGAACTTTATTTAACATTTGGGGAGTAAAAGTATAAACCTTATATTAAATTGAAGTATTTAATGTTGTTATAAATATCTTAAACACATTATCATTAGTCATGTTATGATTGTCCTTGTGATCCAAATATTTACATTTTTTTATAAAACCATGAGTTGATTTAATGGGATATTTCTTAGCATTTATGAAATGGATAAGGCAATTTTTAGGAAGGTCATTATGTTGAAACTTTTTAACTAAATATTGACTAAATCCTCTAGTTTCCATATGGCATGTTGGGAAAGTTGATTGTACCATTCCAATACATCATTGGTGAAAATTTTAACTAAAATTTTGGTTGTGGTGAAAGTATTAGTTTTGATCCACTCCTTGGAAAATTTTCTAAATACCTGAAGAAAATATGCATGGTCTTTAGTTCTATCATATTTAATAGTTGGATATATATTACCAATATCAATATAAAAATGAAGGGGGATAAAGGATCATTTTGGATGTGTTAGAGAATATTATTGTTCATGATATGTTTAGGGATAACATTCCTTGTGGAATCTACAAGAGGTGGAGGAATAAAATTTGGATTATTTTGAGGGGGAATACTGGAAGGTTGATTAGCCATGTTGATCAAATGATGTTGTAGTTGCATCATTTGGGAGGTGTTATATATTTGAATTATGTTCATTTTTTTCACTATCTGTGCAAGAATTTGAGTGGTATCAATTGGTGGATTGGTGTTTGTAGAAGGACTCCTCAAATTTGTATTAGGGGGAGGCTTTTAGGTGGTGGATTCCATGTGGGGTTATTAGATATACTTGTTTCAATTACCCTCACACTATGGTGAGATGTTTGAAGATATGAATTGTCTTGATAGGTGTGAAAAGGATCTAATCCATCAATCTCATCTTATGGAGTGATTTGAACCATGTTGCAATCTAAAGATGAGGGAGTATAATAAATAATCTAAGAGTGAGGATCCTCTTTGAAAGTAAAGAAAGGAAGAAAATATTACCCCATATAATGTTTAAATGGGTTTAGGTTGTCTAAGAATATTCTAATAGGGGATTTCATGATGCTTGATGAATTGAATTGAGATTAGGAAAGAAGCGAGGAAAAAAGGATAAATTTAGCCAGATAAATAACATAGATAGCCAACATGTACAAAGTTGACTAGGTCAAAAAAATTTATAAGGAAGAGTCATAGAATAGAGAGATATGAGGACACACTCAAGCTGGTTGACTATGTGATGGAAAATATAAAATTGAAAATACAAAAAGTTAGAACTATACTAACTAGTTTGATACAGTACTAAAAATATAGAAAAATATAATATGATTAAAAAATGGTGTGAAAGAAAACATATAAGGGTTAGATTCATGTCGGGTTTACCAGAATGTATACAAAGGGAAATGAAACTAATCTATAAATTAATCCTAGTTTGGAGAAGATAAATCCTACTTACATTTTCGATTGTCGATAGATTATATATTCAGGGTCATGACCAAGATGGATCCATTAGACCTAGAAAAGAGATCTATTAACATAATAAAATCAATATTGAGGGTTCCAAAGCCTTGATTCAATAAAAACTATGTAATAACCCTAACTAGGTCCTATGTTTTTATATTCACAAATGTATATGCAACGTAAAAGAAAAATATAATCTAGTGCTCACCAAATATTGTAACACAAATTGGGGGGTCAATAAACATAAAAATAAAAATGTATAAGATAATCCTAATTAAGCTATGTATGGGTAAAATCCTAATGCATGGAGAGAGAAATATATTCAAAATCCATTACTTATGCTACTTCTATCTACTAAAATAGAGAAGCAAAGTTAGAGATACTTACCTTGAAGGTGAACCCATAGAGACTCAATCTATCCCTTGGATAAATGTTCTTTGAAATAGGTTTTTATGATTTGTAACTATTACTAAGTCCAAAGAATCCAAGACTTCTCCATAAGACAAGATTCTTCTCTAAGTATAAACCCTAAGTTATAACTCCTCAAGTAGAATGGAGAAAGAGCAGATTGTAAAGAAGTGAAAATGAATAATTAAATATTTTTATCTCTAAGAAATAGTGAAATGTATATGCATATATAGTTGAATCTTACCCTAAATTTTTTTGAATGTTTAGTGATAGGTCAGCCTAATCAACTATGTATCATTATTGATAAAAAAAATTATGTCTTATTCTAGGTCTGCTAGGGGCCGAAGTAGACCATAAATAAGTTTTATCAATTATATTACAAGTTTTATGGGGATAAAAATATAATTTAAACTATTGGAAAAGGGTTTAGGCTTAGGGAAGGGCTAATGAAGGTATAAAATGGCTAGAAGAGGGTGAAAAAGTGGAGTCAAATCTTAGGGGAATGTTTTTAGGTGATGGATATGTAAATAAAAAGTGGTAGTAAAGGGATAATAATATTGAAAATCACCAATGGTATACCCACCCCTTTCTTGATGCACCCCTTAGGACATGCACTTAGAGATATTGAGACTCGACAAGTTATTAGAAGATAGAAAACATTAGTAATTGATAAAAGTTTGAAAATATTATATGTATATAGTATTTATCTTTCTAATCTATGATATGAGCACTAAAGACCCTAAATACATTTAATAAATCTATTATATTGTGATCATCATCAAAAAATTTAAAGTTATCAATCTTGTGTAGGACTAATTGGCAGGGTATGATCTCTATGGAAAGTTTTATAGTTTTGAGTCATCCAAAGGACCTAAATTTATAGCCAAAGATGCTATAGAATATAAAAATTTGTTCTATTATTTATGGATATGAATTAAATTGAATGAATCTAATGTATCTATCAAGTACCAAACTCTATGCTTATATTTTATTAAGTAGGACAATTTACACTATAACTTACTTTTGACTTGATTGACTACTAATTCATAATACTCAAATTCCATTGGATCTTTGACATTGTGATTTATAACTAACTATAGACCTAGGATGAAGGATTCATACTACACAAGGTTATTTGTGCAAGGAGATTATATCCTATATGTGACTATATGTCATTTCACTTGAAGATAAATAAATAGGATCCTAAACCCAAAACCTTGTTTTGAATGGGCCCCATCAAAGTACATGGATCATAAGTTCAATGAATGAGAATTATCATTAGCTTTGTATTTTCTTCATTCTATAGGCAAGGTAAAAATTCCTATGTCAGATGATACTATATTTATCTTCTCATAGACTACATTGTATTCCATGATCATATGTTTCATCTTAGGCCTTATGTCAACATGTTTTTGATTGACCATGCCTCTCCAAGGCAATTAGATATGGGATAATTTTGTAGTTAGATACCCATTTAGGGTTTTAGACAAATCTCTACTAAGAAAAATCCTATAATATTATAGGATCTCCACCACTTGAATGTCTATAAACTATTAGAATTTGGGTTCATGTTCCAATTACATGTGGATATTTAAGAGCTCACATACCACCTTGACCTCAAACTTGTCAATTTAAACCACTATATTATTTGATTAAATAGGTGTTATAACTAATATTTGATAAAGTATATCAAGCATAACATTTTTTGAGGTTATATATTTAATAGGTGTTAGTTATGTATGTTCTTCCCAAACAACTTGACTATGAGGAGGAACCTCTACCTTATTCTTATGTATGAGCACATTGGTGTGCATAGTCTTAGGTTGGGGCTGATTTGATTTATTTATTATGGAATTTAGGAGGAGGTCTATTTTATTATTGATATGATAAATCTCATGAAATGTGATGTTTTCCTTGATATTCTTCATGTCTTTTATTATGTTATACCCATTCTTTCTAGGAGTAGGCTAGAAATCTTTATGGAGTTTGGGGTTATTAGTTTTATAGGTGGAGGATTATTTACTTCTCTAAGATCAAGAGGGTTTTCAACATTTTAAGAGGATTGGATGTAGTAAGGGGTTTCAATTGTGTCTAAATCCTAAGGACATAATTTTTTTATATGGTATTTTTTGAAAGCATTTTCCTCATTGGTAGCCTCTTCTGGTTCATTATCCTCTTGTATATGGAACTTCAAGGTCTCTAATACCATAGGGATATTGAATTAATAGGGAAATCAAAATGACTATGAGTTTGAGGTGCTACTTATTTATTTATTGGGATAAGGAAGGCCAAGTGATGATTAGGTAGTATGTCTTAATGGAATCTGGTTTGTGATGGGCACAAGTTTTGGCATTGGTATATTCTAGTTAGAATCAAAAATAGGGTTTAAGGTAGGTAGATTTGGAAATAAATTTGGAATGGATACCACCATTTTGAAGGAATTGAGGGTTCAAAACTCTATATAATTTTATGGCCTCAACGTATGCTAGTAGTAAATCCAAAATTTGGGGATCTATGAGTAAAAACATTATATTCCAAGGATACAGAGCAGTCTTATACATTTCTAAAGCTAGGCGGGCATATGGTATATATAACATAGTGAACTTACTTAAATATTTTATAATATAGAATTTAATGACCTAATGGTATTATTTAATTCCTTCTTAATTATAGTAAACTATTGGTATAGGATGATGGGATCAATGACATTCCCAAACTAAGACAAGAAGGTGTTGTTAAATTCTTCCCATTATGTGATGTATTTTTTAGGTAGGTTAAAAAACTAGTCATATGCCATGTACATCAATGTGAAAGGAAATATCCTACAAGACATATATTCATTATCTACATTTATTAATCTAAGTGATATATTATATATGTCACATGTTCTTTATTAGTGCATCCTCTATTGGGTGTGGATTGAGGGAGGTACCTCTCTAGGTTATAGGGTAACCAAAGAATAACTTTATGAACAATAATAAAAGACCCAAATAGCCACACCATGGGTGAAAATATAGGGATAGGCCTACTTGGGATGGTCTAGTTGGATGAACTAGATAATTCAATATGGGGCCTTGGTCTCCCTCTTGCAAACCTAGACCTTCTATGAAATATCAGGGGTGAGATTAATAACTAGACATGACCATACCTAGATTTATTGAACCACAAAGGAGACTCCATGTTAATTTTATATCAAATAGTAGTTTGAGGACTTTGTATCAAATGTGTTCATAGTTTCCTCCTTCTAGAATTGACTCTTATCCAATCCAAGATTTTATGCTCCTAAAATACACCTATTGTGTTTGGTACACTAAGTGACCTTGAGATACAATTGGGGAACTTTTAATCTCTCATTATAGGATTTGTTTTGAAAAAATATAAGGCACAAGTTTCATGTATTGGTCTCCATGAAATATCCTACTTAAAATATATCTAAAAAAGACGTAGTGCTACCACAAAGGTTCAATTCCTTTTTCCCATTAACACAACTTATTCACACTAGTTGATCCAATTAAATGGGTTTATTCATTGATAAAATTAACTCAAAGTTAATTAATAAAGGGGATGAATCATAGATAAAAATAATCATCAAAAGAGAGGAAGGGTAAGGAAAGAAAGGGATTTATCTGGGCAAAAGTGAGAAGACATTAATATTTCAAATCCACATTCATATAAATATAATTATACCATTATATGCCAAGTTTCACATATGCTATAAATTTAGACAAAATTTTTTTTTGAAGGATATAATGTATGCTTACATCCTATACTCATTTATACAAATTAGTACACACAAAACTATATGAAAATAAGTATAGAATCTTATTATAGTAGTAAACAACAAATTATAATTACACATATACCTACATAAAATGCACATTGAAGATTAAAACATTATTTCCATTTAATTTACCATAGAAGTTTGGAAGAAATTAAAGGAAAGACAACATAGTGAAATAAATAGAGAATGTATTAATCAAAGTGTGTTCTACCTAAAAATTCTAACCTTTTACAATGAAATGTGCAATGACATATGTAGGAAATTATATGATTATCATCTCAAAATAGCATAATATTCCCCTCTTGGCCATCATGGCCAAAAATAGTCATAACAAACTATTGAAGTAGTACCCCCATAATAGATAAAGTAAATAAGAAAGGGGATGGGGATACATTAACATAGAATCCTTCTATGACCACATAGAGAATCAACTTAATATTAGTGGGATCCCAATTCGCAACTATTTATAAACACCTTATTAAGATTCTAATGTTTTATCCACCAAATTAGCCTCTTAGTTGAGCTTTGATAGGTTGACAAGTGGCTCCCTAAAGAATACCTCTACCTGAGTCAACAAATCATCATCTACCTTAAGAGGGGCCTCAAAATATACCTTCACTTTACTAACTTAGCTAATAATTATGGTCAACTATGTGGAAATCTCTAGGATAATCATGGATCCATATTTATTGGATTTCATCACTTTATTATTCATTACTATCTTGAAATGTTCAATGCAGAATCCAAAATCCTTTGAGCTGAGTAGATTACCATTGGGGTGAAAGATAATAATGATGTTTAATTCTTTAAATTAGGTAAGGATATGACCCCTACATTACTTTAGAGGCTTGATGGTAGCTTAAATGTTTTTGATCCAATCCCCTATTGTATTCCTCATATTCCCTATAAAAGTTTGATATATATTGAGATCAATAAGAGGCATGATTATAAGATCAAGGAACATCTCCTTGGATGATCACTGGCATATTATTTCAATTATTATTAATTATAATGATCTTATCCAAGTGTTTTTGTTCCCTTTGGACTAGTATGTTGTTTTAAAGAGTACTAGTCATTTTTCCCAGGGTTATGAATAACTCTACAATTGTAGATTCAAATTTGGTAACAAAACAAATTGAAAATGAGCTCTTCAGTTAAGACTAAAGGGTTTTGATATTATCCTTAAGGTATTCCATTAGCTTCTTAGTTTGGTCATTGGTGGCTCAAAATACAAATAATGGGTCAGATGTTATCTTGTTTTCTCTCATGTCAGTCCTCACTCTTATGAGGGATAAGAGGTCATGCTCTAATAATAAGATGTCATGCTCTATTAAAATGGAATGAAGGATTGAAGGAAGAAACTACTAAATGGAAATCCAAAAGGAACACGTGTAACTCTTTTTATGAGAAAACAAGATGAATATGCTAAAATGATAGTTATATTACCATGGTGGTGTTGAATGTGAATGTGAAAGGATTATTCAAATGGTAAGTGTTGGTTTAACAATACTTGAATTATTTCCTTATGTAGCAATTGAAATTACACATGGATTAGATGTTAAAATAATATCACTTCATATCCTTGTCAATTAATTAGTAAGATAATTGTGTTAGTTTAAATTGGATGATCTAGCATGCTTATATTACTAGCTTCAGATATTAGGATAACACAATTCATGGGTGTAATAAGTGTGAAAGAACTGGTCATTACCAATAAAGGAAAAAATACTACACTAGGCCTTTTTATAACATATGTGATCCCACCTCTAACCCAAACATTTTATTAAACCTTGATTAACCCTAATTAAATGCCTTATACACCATTCCACCCATTATTTAGTTTTGGTGTGTCTAAATGGGTGCTAATCACTATTGGGTTGGTCAAACCACCTTTGGTTGGTCATCTTCAATGCATGAGGAAAAATTAGACCAACGTCTAGGTTGCCTTATTTTAAAATTATAGATTAGTCTATTAATTGTCTATGACTTGAGCCCTACGTATGTATGTGGATTGTATTGGAAGTAACCATATGAATTTGATGGATATTCTAAGTGCCATTATGGATGAGAAAAGAGATTTCCATTAGTAAAGCATGGTCTGGCCAATAAGAGTCGTTGGTCGATCTAAGGGAAGAACATATACTTTTCATGTTTTGATTAGGTTACAAGAAGGAGAAAATTCCTATTTAAGTAGGAAAAATCTTTAAAAAAAAGGTTTAAAACCTTTTGCATTGGTTTCCACCTTGGGGGAACAAAGGAAAAAGAGGGAGAAATAAGAAGGGAACCTAGAGAGGGAGAGTCTTGGATGGTTTTAGACTATAGAAAGGATCCATGGAAGGGTCTAAATTACTTGGTAGGTATCTTATTTATTGGAATATCATATTATTTGTCTAATTGAGGTTTGTGTGATTCTTGATTAATTTTGTATCCAATAAGAGTAAGGCCACTACGCCTAATTCTTCTCTTTATTTATTTCTCTATAGATTTGATTGAGTCTCCCCATAGTATTAGTAATCTTGTGTGGGATTTTAGAGTTGAGTTATTCTTTCATGTTAGTTCTAACTATGGTATTTTTAATTACCTAGATAATATCTTTCATCATATAAGATTCATGATTCCTTGAAAAGGCATATCCTTCATGAAGGAGGAAGGGTTAGGTCTCTCATGTGAGACATGATGGTAGGATGCCTAAGCCCTCTCATGATTTCTTGTAGAGTATATCTTAGAGTCTATAAGCTTGATAAGATTCTATCCTTGTGATTATTGTGTTTTTACCTTTTGTGTTATATTCTTGCTAAAAATAGATCCATAGATGGTAACCTCTTGACTTAGAAATGGTTGGTTGTCACCTTGTGAGTAGATATCTAATTAAATACAAGACATCTTAATTATTATTTTCCTTGTTAAACTTGTACCATGATGTGAACATGATTGGATCTAGGAGTATTTTTAAGGGGTGCCTAAATCAATCTCTTGATAATGGAAAAGGTTGGGAGGTGAGCCCACCTTTTATTGGATAAAGTTACACTTGGAGCTAAGATAATCTCATCATCAGCTACAATCCACTCATGTTTTGATGCCTTATAAAACTATCTTTATGTGAAGGATTAGTTACTCTCAACTAAGTCTATTATATATATATGATAATGACTAATTATGGGCCAAGTTATGAGCCATGACTATTATGTAGTTTACTAGTTGAATGTCCTCGTTATTACTATAGAAAGTTATTTTATAGTTTTCTTAGTATATAGGATTAATGGGCCTCTTTGAGAGGTATTATTATTGAAAATTGAATATTAGTGAAGGATTGTACATTCATGATTCATCTTGGCCAATTTAATGGACTTAATATATATAAGCATATTGATGTCATTCTATTGAATATCCTGTGAATGCAGGTTCATTGCATCTTGAGTTTCCTATAACAATATTATCTTATATGAAGCATATGTATATATATGAAAAATGAGCCTTATGTTAAGGAATATGATATATTATACATATGATTTATTATATTAAGTTGTAAGATGTGATACTTTTATGAATCTAGTTATATTAACCCATTCATAATATGGATTATGCTTAGCTAGTCTAGATTTGGTCGACCCCTTTTAAGCATTGACCATCTTTTTTTATATGAATTAGAATGAGCTAATGGAATTCTAACATATCTAAAATGAGTGGAACTTAGATAAATAGATATGGAATTGTAATTGGGGAATAAAAATAAAGCTTGTTGAGATGAGCTAAACAATAGTGTTTGTTAGCATAATTATGCCTATAATGAGTAAATACCTATGTAGTCTTTTGTTTAACTTTTTTGGTAAATTAAATCATGTATGGTTATGACCATCATATTTAGAACCTTAGGAATGAGTCATTTTTTAAGGAAGATCTTGGATTTATGATTTTCCTAATAAAATATTTTGAGTTAATTGATTATCTTATAGTAAGGAGTGTCTGATGGAAGAGTTCAAAATTTTTAAGATTTGAGTAAGTTATTAGCCTTAGATTTTTCCTACATTAAGACCCTATTATATAAAAAGGAGAATAATAGTTGATTTGAGATCTTGAGTTGAAATATTAATGTGAGATAATTAGAATGGGTCTTTGTAATAATCCTAGAAGTCTTATATTAGGATGAGTAGATGTTTTATAGTATCAAAAAGGTGATCTATCGCTATTGAGTTGTTTGAAGATATTCTAATTAACTAACTAAAATAATGAGAATATTGGTTTAGTTTTATAATATCAATTTAGACTTAGACTTATATTGTCATTAAAATTGACTTCATCATTTAGCCTTAGATGTTACTATGTTTTTATTTAAGCATTGGTTCATAGCCTTGTCAAATTATTCTATGCATGATTTTGTTTGCTCACTCTTTATTGCCTTAGTCATTTATCTTGAATTTTGCATTAGCATATTTAATTCCAATCTTTTATATTATTTATTTGAAGCATTGTGTTTATTAGTTTGTGAAAAAGGAACAAGTATTCTACTTAGCATAATTTTGGAAGGTTGTAACCTTTGCATCTTTTGACTGAGGATAGTTAAAAATTGTGCAATCAGTGTGTTTTCATGTTACACAGTAGGTTAGTTATAGGATGTGAAATATGAGTAGCCACTTGTTGTGTAGTGAATTTAGTCAAATAGAAGGGATAAGTCTTTTGTAAAAGACTTATCCTATTTCTTAAAGTTTTTCCTTAGAAAATTAATAGGTTTGGCCCTTGGTTTTGTTTTTCCTTAGTTATTTTTATTACTTATTATGTGTGGTTTAGAGGAAGCCACGTGTATTCATCCTGCTCACCTAAGAGTGACATCTGTAGGGTCTTCTATATGGATGAATATAAGCTAATAGGGTAGAGGGATGATACCACATGACATCATCCTGATAACCCATAATACTAAGGATGGTCGTACAATTGAATTTGGCCTTTGATCTAATGGGCTAGTAGGATGCTTCCACATGGCATCATCTTGGAAAATAATAATCCTTAGGAAGACTATACAATTTTTAAGGCCTTTAAGATAGTGAGCTAGTAGGATGTTACTACATGGCATCATTTTGATGACCCATGATCCTGGGAAGGATTGTGTAGTTTCCTAAGTTTTTGGGTAGTGATCTTGAGGGATGTTTCCATGCCACATCAACATATTGACCCATCATCCCATAGATGTCTATACTATGATTGAATCTTATGGACTAGTGGGATATCATGATTCTATTACATGGCATAATCTCTCTACTTTAGATTCCCAAGGAAACTATATTAGCATGCATAACTACAAGGAAATGAGTTAATGATTTATTTACATGTAGATATTTTCTTAGAGTTACAAGGAATTACCAAGTGGTAGTGTTTTGAAATCTTAGAGTTGTGGGAAGATTATATTATCATGGGTTAATTCCCTAATGCCTTTTAATACTTGATAACTTTGGATGCTACTACATGGTAGTATCTTGAAACTTATAGGACCAAAAGGCTTGTATTTGGAAATAGACTTAGGGGCCCATAATTATGACACATGGCATGTTCATAGCCCTTGATCACCTTGAATAGAGTACTCTTGAGGATACCACATAGTGTTTGACTACCATAACATTGTTTTGATTTAAATTTAATGATCATTTCAACATTAATTATGTATAAATCATTAGGTAAATATATTGAGTGCATAGTGGAACAAGTTATGTTGTGCATATATTGAATGATTTATAGAAAATTGTAGACTCATGTTTTGTGTTAATAATGGGTCTTGGCATTGATCCATGTCATTTTCAACTTGTTGGTTGTAATAGTGTGTCCTACCTATCTTTTGGGAGAAAAAATGTATATGACAATAGTTGAGACCATAATTGGTTTGCGGTCATGAAAACTTGGGTACAAATTATGATTCGATCTATGTGTTTAACATGAATTAGGATATTGGATGGTTAAATACAAATTTATGAAATGCAAGTGTGATTGCTAAGAGGATTAATAAGGAGATGTAGATGCAACAAAAGTCTACTAGACATGTGGTCTGAGTGCAATCAATTTTTTGTCTTTTATATGTCTTCTTATTTGGGTTTACTTATGTTGATGTTGGTGTATTTGAATATGTCCCAGACGGAGAATGTGGGAATTGTGTGACTCTACTAAGATTGATGATGTGTTAGGAACAATTGGAATAGATTCACATATAGTCATAGGAGTGACTAGAACAATTGTAATACTAAGAAGAACCACTATTATAGGGTCCACTAATGTTGTTGGGTAAATCATAATTATAGGTGCCATTGAGAACATAAGAGTAATTAGGATTTGGGATCTCTTAGAAGCTAAAATAACCTATGGGGATGGGTTAATAGTTACTAATGGCATAAACCATGTGAGTGGGGTTTAATAAGGCCATAATTAGGTCTTAGGATGAATAATATGAATAAGGGTACTATGGATACCAAACATGGCTAAAGCCAAATTAAATGAAGGAAATTGACCACTTGTCACCATAAGAGTAAAGGGAAACATGATAGGGTGATTCATACTAAAATCAAGAAACCTAAGGGAGTTGTAAAGGGTAGTTGGGAAACACTAGTAGTTGGGGAAGAAACCTTAATGGAAGTAATAGATTTCTCCCTAATTAGACTAAAATTTGGACTAGTTTTAAAGTGAATGGCCTAGGTATCCTAATGCTATATTACCTAGGAAAATGGTGTGGGTACAATTTATACTAAGGTCAGTGGAGTAGTGGAGGTAACTAAGATTCCTTGTAGGATTTTATGGGAGAGTTTTTTTACTATTTTTGGGACTTTAGAAACATGCATTTGTGGAGATTACTATAGAGGGGTTGAATATAAAGGAGGATGATTTAGAGGAGTTAACCTTTCTTTGAGCATGGGTTGAGCTTGAGCCTAGGCCTTTTTGTGGGTAGTTTCCTCCAACTTTGTAATCACCTCTATACCATTCACTAGGTTGAAGTGAATTTCATTATTTAGGTGGCATTAATGGTGATATGTGATGTTGAGATGTGCTTGATATTTAACTATTTGAACATGCACTATACCTTAATAATCCCACCATCTATCTTTGACCATGTCTAGTTTATATGAGTATATGTGTTTGTCCCTTGCTTGTATTACCTACACACTCATATTCATTATGACCATTGACCAAAAGGAGCACTGGGTAGGAATTTTATCTTCAACCAATGTAGAAATAAAATATACCATTAGACAATTGCCTAGATATTTATTAATCTAAAAGGTGGTATAGGACTGTGTATATAAGAAAGATAAGAGCCCATATAATACCCTCTATTTTAACTATAGTGGTATCTCTATAGTACCAAAAAACACCAATGGGTTGGATTGAATCCCATATCTCCTCTGAGAGGCTTGGAATCAACTTCTCATTTATGACATGATACAAAAAGGGGTAGAAGTGGTCACAAATGTCTCAGATGTGATTATGGTAGTGGTGAGTGTAGAGTTTCTAAAACACTACTATTGAGGTCAATATAACCCCATTTCTAAAAAAATGGGGACCCTTTTTTTAAATTATGCAAGTTTGTATCTAATTAGTCAAGTTTAAATTTTGAAAATTCACTTGACTAGAGTACCACTAGCATGTTTTCACATTATCTTTATTTGAAGATCATCCATGCCTAGTTTGGTTGGCATATTTACACATAATTCTATTTTGATCTTGTCTAATATTGCTAACATTGGACCTCTATGTTTCTATGTTATGGGTCTAATGGAGCCCCAATTGTGTGAATAATATCTAGGTTTTGATGCTTTAATGATAATTTGATTCATTTACTAACATCTAGTCTATTAATAACAAGTTGGATTCATGTTTAAACATATTAAAACCCTTGGTTTAATTACTTTAGTTTAAGAATTTATGAATTAAATTCATATTTATGTGTGAATAATTAATTATTTCATAAGCTTAGTTTGACTTTTTATCCTAAGGTTTAGTCATGTTTATCAACATGACTAAACCTTAGTCTAAAAATTTATACTAGGTCCTTTATGTCTTGATCCCCCCTTTATTCCTTTTATCTATACATGGTCTAACTAATTTCAAGGTTCCTTTTGTAATATTCTAAAACTTATCCCAAATCTTTTTCCTAAAGTTTATTTACATTTATTAATACAATAAAAACCTTAGGGTAAAACTTTATGCCATGTTTTTTAATTATCTGCAGGGTCACCTTATTATGTCTCAAAACTTAGCTTAATATTTTACCCTAATGTTTTATCATGTTTATCAACATGAATAAAACCATAGACTATAATATTTATCTTAATTTATTTATATTTCATAAGCATGACTTAACATTTTTTATTATCTACAAGATCGATGATCAACATTTGCTCGAGTGGTCAAGATCTAATGATGTGTATAAAGTCAATAAATCAAGAATCTTGATCGAAGATGTGCATTCACTCAGGAAAAGTGATATAATAATTCATAATTAAACTTAAAAATTTAATCTTAAGACCTAAGTTAAATATTTATCATATTTTTGAAGATTGACGATACGTGATTAAGCATACACATTTTGATTGATGGTGCGTATTAGGTTAAAACTTCAATGGATACCTAAAATAAGAGAGAAGGTGATAAGTGTCATATTTTTAGCCAAGAAAAGTAAGTATAAAATAGCATTCCACCTCTTAGATTGAGATCTAATGAATCATGTTGATTTAGTCAAACAAGATTTAATGGTGCATAATGAAGGTTGAAAAGTCAAGAGCCCTATAACAACCACAAAGATGCCAAGTGACCCAACCACATGCCATAGATTAAATATCAAACATATTCCAAATATAAATGGTACATGACTCATTTACACATTTTGATCAATGACACATGGAGTAAAGAACATGATCCAATGAATCAATATCAATGGAGCGCATTCATTTGAGTGAGGATGATCTGATGGTGCATGATGAAGGTTGACAATTTAACAAAGCTAGAAAAATTTGGTAATGATAAGTGTTATGATCATAAGGAATATGAAAAGGCATCCAATAGAGCTTGATCCCTTATATTGGGGTTAATGGCCCACATTGGTTCATGTAAGGAAAATCTAATGTTGTGAAATAAAAAGGATTTTTTAAAAGGGAAATGATCATTTTTCAAAATGAAATTAACGATTTACATGCCACAAAGATGCCATGGTGATGCCACATAAGTAAAACATGGTAGATTTTAAGATTTTGTGGATCCATGAAAGATAAAGGCATAAATACATGATCCAAACAAAATAAAGGCACAAAGCTCACCATTTGAACTAGTTGCCACCATTAAAGGACTGTGAAAACCTTCAAAAAAACCCTAACAATTATGAGATCCCTATTTCAATCTTGTGATCATTATAAATGAGTCAAGAAGATTTGAATTATCATCAATGCAATAATAATTCAATCTAGAGCTAAAGTGCAATTCACTAGTGAGCAATTTGACAAAATTCAAAACCATGAAAACTCAGAAAGGTGTTTCTAGGGAGGATGTGGAACTTTATTTGAACACAAATGTAGAAGGAAGAGTTTTTAAAGACATAGATTTTGATACCACCATCCTAAATACAAGAGAAAATAATTGGTCTAAGATTTTTTGGACCATCAAAAAGTAACCATCCATTACAAGAAAGGAGGAAAATAACATGTCTACAAAGAGAAGATACTACGACATAGTTTCCATCCAAATGATAGGCCTACACTATGCAATAATGAAGCTTGAGGTACTCCACTTATCGATATCATTACTCTTATTTTTAAGGATGGTAAAATAGATAAGGGTATGATTTTTCATAAACATATTTTTAGGAAGATTACTTACATTTCTCCCAAAGCCTTTAATAACTACTACAAATTACCTAAACTACAAGTAGACCTAACCATAATCAATAATTGGGCCAAAGAGAATGACTTAAAGAGCATCCTTGCCCTATGGCTATATTCCTGGAATCAAGTGTTTTTGGACTTCAATAATAACATCCCTATTATCCAATTCAAACTTGGGATTAACATGATCATGACCATGGTGAATAGGTTGTGTGGAAATCTAACCGCTATATATGTAGATAAAATTTGGGTCCCCTTAGTCTATTTCATGGTTGATAAACAAGTCACCCCTCCTTTAGGTGAGGTAATCAACACCATTTTGAGTAGATAAATCTCTGTAATCAAGATGAAGATTAGGACTCAATTCTATATGATGTCATACCTTTTGGATGCCCTTCTTTTAATAATAATGATTCCAAACTTTAAGGAATGGTAACCTAGTGGAACACAAATAGTTTCACAATACTATTCAAAGATACATATATTCAAATATAGGGATGAAATCCATTTAATTACCAATCCCTTAGTGAGGCCATCATAATGATCCCAATGATGAGGGTCAACCAAGTAATAAAGAAGACTATTGAAGCCATGGGGGACATATGGCTATATCTAGATTATACCATCATCAAGATTAAAGGGACACAATGAAACCTACTCAAGCTACCTACCCATGTACCAATTAGGCTAGTAGATCAAGAAGTGGCTTATAAAATATTCAATGGAATAGATGGTTTTTTTAAGACCAAAAAGAAGTTACTGCTTCACACCCTCCATAGAACCATTGGTAGAACTATGTTTTCATTATGGGACAATATTGAGGCAACCTCCAAAAATAATACATATTTCAACCTAAAAATTTATGAGTTAAGGTAGTGGGATCCCCATGGAAGAGTTAAAGAGCACTTAAAAGCAAAAGGGATGTTGAATGTTCCTTATAATAACTAGCTTGGTCCTTTTGACCCTGTGTACACAAAATCATGTTCATTCTTCAATGTCACGAGGAGATTAAAAGAATAGAAAATCAGACCAAAATATAGGATGCTAAGGGAACAAAAGGGAGATGACAAATAATAAATGGTACCAAGGTAGTACTATTTGTTTGATAGTGCACCTTTTAGACCTCCCCTAGCTCAATCACAAGTAGAGCCTAAATGTAAATCCTAGATTAAGTAAAGGCCATAGGATAGAATTTATGATGAGATTGCATATTATTTAACCCAAAAAAAAGAACTAGGATAACCTATGGAAGAGATTCATATGGTAATAGTAGATCCTAGGGAGATAGTTGAGGATGCACTCAAACTACTATCTAGTGATTGAGTCTGATGAAGAAGAAGCTCAAGCTAGGGAGGTAGAAAAAGAAAATGGAAAGGAAATAGAATTGGACCTAGTTCATATGTATATCCCCCAAGAGGAAGGTTGAGTTGGCCATGGTTCCATTAAAGGCCAAGATACCCAAAGTGACATTCACTCATCCCTTGAGTAAAGTCAATCTCTAAAGTGAAGAGAACCTGATTTATGGTCCCTCCATTTTGGAATGGCTTATTTATGGACCTAAAATGCAAAGAGTGCCCACCATGCACCACCCTTAGGCCATGATAAATACCAAATACATCCATGTGCATGAAGAAATTAAGCCATGGATTATAGATTTACAATAGGAAGAGGAAAGAAGGTTGGCTCCTTTAGGAGGATCAAGTGGAACATAAATGGATATCCTAGCTTCACAAGTAAAATATTCATTAATGGGAGTCAAGTTTCATCAAAAGACAACTAGATTGCAAAGGTTAATAGAGAAGAAGGTCATGGTTGGTGGAGAAGAGATTATATATTGAAAAGTGGAACCATTGACCAATTTGAATCTACTAGGAGGATAAAATCCTAGTGAAAATCTAATATTTGAAGATAATGTACTTGAATTGGCCAAATCATAGTTATCACAATTGAAAGATACCCTCAAAGGCATGCAATAGAAAGAGGAGAATTTGGAAAAACAAGTTGTATTGTCAGTCCTAGATGCTATAATCAAATTGTTTGAAGAGAGTTTATTTGACATGTTCAATTATTTGAAGTTAATGAAGTCCAAAAAAAGTGTATTGAGCTAGTAGGATGTAGAAGGAAAGATCCTAATTCACCAATGGCAAAGATTAAGGGGAAAAATAAAGGATTTGATCAATATCTTAATTGAGGATCAAATTATTGATTTCAAGACAATAAACCTAGCCTTTCTAAACATGGTCATAGGATTGCTAGTGGATAAGATCAAAGGTTTAAGCATATGGTCCAAGAACCTAGGAGCCTTCTTGAGGATTACAAGTAGATAGAGGATAGGATATAGAATGTACTTGGGACCATGATAAGTGATCCATCCACACTAATTTCCATGGGTCTCATCACTGATGAGGAGTTTAAGCTCAGAGCCACCCTAGTCATGAAAGAAGTGAGAAGCAAGAGCCAATGAAAAACTAGATTAGATAATAGTAGGATCATGGACACTATTATAATAGTAGAATAAAATATCAATGAAGCTAGGAGCATCAAAGAGGCTTTAGGAAGAGATGAAAAGGATTTAAAAGTACTGGTAGACCAAGAATATGAACTCTTTATGGAGCCTATGGTCAATTTTAAGTTAATTGATGAGTAACATCAAAGAGCAATGAAGATTCTACAATAGAAATATGGAACTATAGCAACACAAAGGTCCCAAAGTCAATCTAGTTGACTTAGAATATTCTATAGGAACATTGTATAATATTTGAAAATAAAATATTCTTTTTGTAAAGGCATGTGTAATTTGTAAAGCACATTGCCTATAGGCTAGTCTATTTAAAGGTGTCATTTTTTTATAAAAAGTTATATAAGGGACAACTATCCTATACACATGTATAATTTTAATTTGAAAATACTAATTGATATACTTCCTTTGCATTCTATAAAATGGGTATTACCTTTTATAAAATAAGGGGAGTTTTTTATCCAAAAACTATTTTTAACTTTTGATCAATTAATATAAGCAAGGAGTTATACAAAGTTTGTCCATATTTGTTTGTATGAATTGATATCATAGATTATCTTGCATTTGTCTAGTCTAAATCTTAGATTTGAATGGTTCTTATGAATTATAGATGTGCATTTTTAAATGCAGAGTTGCTAATTTGTGTGAATGTTAGATTACTTTAAATTTCTTAGATTCATTTCATTTTCTTTACTTCTCTTGCATGTGTTAATGCTATTTTCTTGTAGGGGTAAATATTTAAAGTGAATTTGCTTCTTATCTACATTATTTCATACCTTCCTTATATGTTTTCCTGATGTGTGATAGGATTTGAGCGTATGCTACTTCATGTCATACATTGGTTAAATTCATTTTTAGATGAAATTTTGACTTTGTCATAATATTTGGATTAAAGACCATCAACATATTTGTTCTCTACATTAACTTTTCTTTTACTCATTTTTATCAATTGAATTTAGTTTAAATTCATTATATATATATTCATACTAGTTTAGATTTAGACTTAGGTCTGATCATAATTCACTCTAATTAGCACATATTACCTTTAATTTAATAGATCAAATTTAGGCCACAGTTGCTCTGAACAGTGAAACATTATAAATTTTTGAAATAGTTAATTTTCTTTGCTTCTATTCCACTAAAGATAGAAGGATTATCATAATAGGAAACTCATGCAATGGACTCTTTGAGTCAAGAAATGATAAGTGTTCTTGAACACTCTGAACCACTTGTGATACACTTTTAGGTATCAATAGGGAATGTCTTCACTGGTACTAGAAGGAGGGCCTTAGTTAGATATTTGTAAAATTGGGGTATATTTTATCATTTTGGTGAATTTTTCTCAAATATTAGTGTATTATTTGCATATTTGTGTTTATTTTAACTCAATTATGTAAAGATAATTGATTTTTAAGGTTTTAGACTAGTCTCTGTGTTTATTTAGACAAAGATAGATATTCCTTGACGATTCATGATAAACTATGGTAAAGATAGCTTAAGATTTATGGATTCAATGTTTTTGAGGTTATTAATAGCTATTTTATTGAAATATTGACTAGCGTTTTCAAATCTAAGTTTATTTGAACTTAGATAAGTAAAGATAATTCATATTTACATGTTTGGAAATATCTTTGAGCTAATTTAGTTAAAGATGAATGCCCTTTGACATTATTTATAAATATTTTTGAAAAAATTTCTTAATGTACAAATCTAATCATTTTTATTTGTAAAGATAAGAATCACACATCATATTTCAAATAGGGTTCAAAGCTCTCAAGCTATAATTGCCAAGGGTAAAGACTAGGTTGCATTTAGAGACAAGGGTTCCCCTTATTTCATTAGAAGTTCATAGGAGATATAGGAAAGACAAAGGTAAGTATATAATTTCAAATTCTCAACCAAATTTACTAGTCCAAGGTGATCCTGTATTTAATCCCTATTAAGGTATATGGCTTGGATAGATGGTTCTTAAGTCAATGTGCTAGGTGTGGTACATGACATTCCTTGTATTCCTAAATAATATTTGGCTACTTTTAGTCCCAATGGTATTGTAACCATTTAAAAACACATTAAAAGTTTCAAATTTGTTTTAAGGCTTTTAAATATTATTCATGAATATGTAGCATGTAGATTATTCCCATTTACTTTCAAAGATGTTTCATATGAATGGTTCCTTAACCTTCATAAGAACTACATAGCTAGTTGGAATAATTTTAATGACTATTTCATTGATCAATTTGGAAAAATCATTAGTCTATGTGTCCTTTACCAATAGTTTACCATAATTAAAAGAGATTCTAATGAGCCTATAAGAACCTTCAATGTCAGATTTTAGAAGATGTTTAATAGAACCATAAATCATTACAAACCTGATGAGGCTTTAGCCTTAGAGATATACAAGGATTCCTTGGATCCCATGACTTCTATGTTTCATAAAATATCTGCTCAGATCATTAACACATTAGACATAGTTTATGTTGTAGTTGTGATCATTAATGACCAGATACAACCCTAGGGCAAAATAGCATACAATATTCTCAATATTAATCCAAATTTTCCCATTCTAAATTTCATTCCCAATGCCAATAAAAATATTCCTATCCTAAATCAACTTCTAGTTCGGAACCAATTGTATTTGAGCCCTGTACACCTTGGTCAAAGCCTATGATTCTTTAATAATGCTTTAAGTGGATCTCATCCACAATATCAAAGATATTTTATGAAAACAATTATCATTAGTAACATTTAAGTTCATAATTTTTAGGCTCTAAAGAATTATAATGACTCTATCTTGAAAATGGTTCAAAATCTAAGCACTAATTTTCTTCAACTGCAAAAGCAAGTTGGTAATACAAGGGAGAGTTCTAATAAGAACTTATCTTTTCAAAGGTTTAATTACAAAAAGGTTTCAAAATAGCAAAAATTACCATAATAATGAGTCATTATCTTATAAAAATGTGCCTGACATAAATCTTAGTGATGTTTTTTTGCCAGATTACTATAGAGTTTAGTGTACTTCAGAACATGGAGAATTAGATTATCTATAATTTTATAATGCTTTTGAATATTTTCATGAAGAATTAGATACTTTTAAATTTTTCATTAATAAATATAATGGTGTAGGTTCATTAGGTTCTTCAATGTCATATAAATCCTTTGATTCAACTCTCATGGGGGAAACATTCGAGTTCTCATTTTAAGAAGAGAATGATCCTAAGGATATTCCTTAAGAGATTCATGATTTTTAGCAATATATAAAGAATAATTATCCTCTAAGACATAATGAGAATAAATAACCTTTGAAAAACTCAACTTCACCAAATAACTTTGATAATCCTATTGATACTATATCAGACAACAATCTAGATCCTCCTAAGGGAAGTACCTCTAAAACTAATGCTGATTTATATAATAAGACTGGATACAATATAGTTGAGGACATGAAAATGATTAAAGCTAACATTAATTTGCATGAGCTAACTTAGATTACTAAGCAAAGGGACCTGTTGTTGGAATCTTTGTTTAATAAGCCTATCCAACCTTAAAAGGCTACACATGCTAACATTACAATACATAAGATCAAGGAAGATGTCTCACCTTTCTTGATAATAGTAAAAAATTCTGGTAAGAATTTGCATAATTACTTATTATATTCTAGTGCATCTACAAATATCATGCCTACAAGTATTTTTGAACAACTTGGTTTGACTCCAATTACATCTGATAGAGTTGTAACTCAATTAGATAAATTAAGAGTCAAATTCATTGGTGAATTTTTGAATGTTCACATGTAGATTTCTTCTAAATCAAGGATCCAAAAATCTATTGACATCCAAGTGGTAGAAATTTCTAATGATTATGGAATGATGTTGAGTATATATTGGATAAGGGCCTTGAATGGCTACATGTCAATTGACTATTTACACATGTGGCTTCAATAGAAGAGAGTTCTAAATTAGTTCAAGATAGAGATGGATCCTAAGATGAAGCACATGATTAATAAATACAATGAAAAAAATGAGAGGGTCAACATGGTTAACTTAGATTTGGGTATTTACACTCTTGACACCCCAAAGTTATGTGACTCTAAAACTTATCATGCTATGTTTAAAATTATGGAAGTTATACTTTGATAGTGTTAGATGTAAATCATGTTCTATATTAGGAGTGGTGTTAATCAATCCCATTGGGAAAGAGTACAATGACTCTTAAAAAATTTAATTCTCATGCACTAACAATTTGGTAGAGCATAAATCATTTATTTTGGAATTGCAATTTACTATCAAACATAAGGTTAAAGAACTATTATTTTATGGTGATTTTGAACTAGTGGTTAATTAATTCAAAATTAAGTAATAATTCAAATTGTCATATCTTAAGAAATATAAGTTTAGAATGTAGGAGTTAATTGAATGTTTTGATTCTTTTAACATTGTGTCAATCCCTAGGGAAGAGAAAAATGTTATTGATGAACTTGGTTCAGTCATATCCAACCTTATGCCCAATCAAAGTTCTAAGTTACAAATCCTTACCATTGAATTGATGCCCTATCCTTCAGTCCTAGATAATGTTAACCATTTGCAAGTTTTCAATGGTGATCAGTAAATGATAGACTTCATGAATATTTTAGGAGCATTTAAGGCTCACATAATTGATGAGAGCAATGATAATACACTTGATGATGACAAAGTGAAAGAAAAGCTTGATGACAAGATCATTTAGTTGAATGATAATAAGATTCCTAAAGGAATGGCTTCCCTAGAAAGACTATTTGATTTGTACAAACTAGCTGAGACTATCATGACCCCCAAGGTGAATGGGAAAGACTATAATATGGTTGACCTAGGTTCCCAAGGTCAACCTCACAGGTGAACATTGGTACAACATACACAAGCATAAAAACCAAAAGAGCCAAAGATTTGCTAACCAAGTATAAGGATGTAATAGCATGGTCATATAATGACTTAAAGATCTTTGATCCTACAGTCATAACTCATACCATACCTTTAAAATAAGCCTATAAGCCATTTAGATAGAAATAAGGGCCAATCAACCCTTTCCTACAACCATTGATCTATAAATAAGTCAAGAAGTTGTTAGATGCCAAAATTGTGTTTTTATTAGACACTCCACTTGGGTGGCCAACTTAGTGCCACTCAAGAATAAAAATGGTGAAATCAGATTATGCATTGACTTTAGAAACTTGAATAAATCATCTAAAAAGGATAATTATCCTTTAGCCTCTCTTGACCAAGTCATACAAATTGTTTTTGGTTAAGCTATGATGTCTTTTATTGATGGTTTTTTAGGTTATAACCAAGTACTTGTGAATAAAGAGGACATAATGAAGACTACATTTAATACTACATGGGGCACCTTTCCCTACAAGAGAAATCCTTTTGGACTAATCAATGTAGGAGTAAATTTTCAAAGAGCTATAGACCATGAATTCCAAGGGATCATACATAAATGCATTATTATATGTATAGATGATCTAATTATCTTTTATAAAAATAGGGATGATCACATTATGCACTTGAAACAAGTATTTGAGAGATGTAGAAGGTATGGGATCTCCCTTAATCTGAAGAAAAGTATTTTTTGTGTGACTGAAGGAAAGCTACTAGGACATGTTATAACTAAGGAGGGGATCTCTATAGACCTTGATAGAGTAAATGCAATATCAAAGATAGAACCCCCTAATAGTAAGAAAGAATTGAAGTCTTTCTTTGGTAAGATCAAATTTGTGAGAAATTTTATTTATGGTTTTGCAGAGATTGTAAATCCATTGAATGAAATGTTGAATAAATGTGCCAAGATCATGTGGAATGAAGATATAAGAAAAAATTTCAAGGACATAAAATAATTAATTGGTTAAGCCCTTATGTTGATAAGTCCAAACTTTACTAAAGACTTCTATCTTTATTCCTTTGCTTCTGATCATACTATAGATATTATTCTAACTTATAAGATAGATAAATGTGACCATCCTATTGCATTTATGAGCACCAATTTAAAAATTCTAATTTAAACTATTATCTTATTGATAAACAAGTATTTGATTTAGTCAAGGTAGTAAATAAGTTTAGACACCATATTCTTAAGAATAAATTACATGCAATCCTACTAGACCTTGGTACTAAGCTTATACTGAGCCAATATAAACTTGGAGAAAGAAGAGGTAAGTGGATGTCTACTCTTCAAGAATATGACATAAAAATGAAGACTACCAAGTTGGTAAGATGTCAATGTCTAATTCATTTAATTGCTAATACTAATCCCAAGCTAAGTATTATGTAGGTTGACCAACAAATTTTTCAACCCAATGACTGGTATGCTCCTATTATTCATTTTTTAATCAATGGCTATTGTTTTGTAGGATTAAGTAGAGAGAAAATGAGATATTTGAGGATCAAATCATTACATTTCTTGATCAAGGATGGAGTAATATATATATATATATATAACTTGGAAGGAATCTACCTAAGGTGTGTGTCCAAAGAAGAAGAAACTAAGATCTTGAACACTTTTCATGAAAATCTAGGAAGTGGACATCCATCTAAAAGGATAATTTCCCACAAGATGTTTAGGGATGGTTACTACTAGCCTACTATCTATAAATATACTCACAAACATGTGAGAGAATGTAATTCATGTCATATTTTCAACACTAAAGAGCCCAAGGTGGCCATGCCATTAAATCCACTCATCATTGATAAGCCTTTGCTCAATGGGGATTAAACTTTGTTGGGATAATTAGCCCTAATTCCTCTGATGGTCACAAGTATGTCTTGAATACTACTGACTACTACACAAGATGGACTAAAGCATTGATGGCCAAGCAATGTAGGACTAAAGTGGTGAATTTTTTTTTAGAAGAGATCATATGCAAAAGGTTTAGGACACCAATATCTCTAGCCTTTGATAATGTATTTGATTTTATATCCATTGAGATGACTAAGTGGACATATGACAACAACATTGTCCTCAAGCTATCATCAAACCATTATCCTTAGAGTAATGGAGTGTTAGAATCAATAAATAAGAATTTTATGAAAGCCATAAAGAATTCCACAATTGATAAACTAAGGACATGACACAGATTACTAAAGTATGTCCTTTGAGAAGATAGAAATAGAGTCAAGCAATCTCTCAAGGCATCACCATTCTTGTTGGTATATGGTCAAGAACCTATATTTCCCAATACATGATAGTTTCCAACATACAAGTTCATGCAAGAATAAATGGAGGAGTATCAATAATTTTCAAGTTCAAGGTTTTTGGACATCATACATATGGAAGATGCAAGAGAGGAATATTTTTCCAATTTTATCAGACATCAAACCATAGTCAAGAGGTGGTTTGAAGAGAGTTAAATATAAATGTGTTTAGACAAGGATATTTATTTCTTCTTTGGGATAAGGCCTTAGAACCAAAAGGAAAACATGAGAAGTTCACACCTTTGTGGATTGGTCCATATCAAATTGTTGAGACCGTAGGAGATAACACCTTCAAATTAAAAGATTTATAAGGAGCATAGTTCACATTACCAACCAATAGGCAATACCTCAAGCACTATTTATCTATTTTCCCACCTAAAGTATTTATGGAGTGAAATGTAAGACTAGATATAACTAGTGTAGGTAGGCTTTAGACTAGATTCTTTTCTATTCTTTCTTATTCCTTGATTGTGCATAGTGTTTGTATATATTTGTTTACTTGTTTCTTTTGGTTTCTATTTGTTTGCTTTGTGTTTGGTGTATTTTATTTCTATGTTTTATTCCTTTTGGATATTCCTTAACTCAAAATTCCTAATTTCTCAATAATTTCACCAGTCAAGAATGTAGGGATGACTTCTTAGCATTGGTTGACCATGGATTGTTGAAATATGAACCTAATTTTATAGTTTGGAGAAACTATTAAAGACTAATAGGTAGGTAATTATTCCTTGATATTCTAAGCCTTGTTTTGATCTAAGCTTGATTCTAAGAAGGATTGTAAATGTAAGATGAAAGATTGAATTATTGGGACATAGTCATGTTTGCACATAATAAACATCATTACCTGATAAAAATTTTGCAATGAAGGATGATTTTTTAAAGACCAAACATTTGACCAAATCTCAAAAATTGGATACTTGGTTCCCAAACCTTGCTATAAACTCAACATGATTTGACAAAAAAAATTAGCACCTTATTACATATTTCAAGAACTTTCTAAGCGAAGGTGATTACGATAATCTCCATTAGGGATATGGATTCTTTTCTAGAAATGGAACAGGATCTTGAGTGGAGCCAAAGGTGTCTCTACTAGGGTCATGGATGCCTGGTTGGTAATAAAACAATGCCCAATCCTTATTTGAGCTAAATCATGGTCCTTAATGAACATCCAAATATGCTATAAGTCAGTTTTCATGGTTAAAGTCATGAAATATAGAAGTTGTTCCCTAAATCCCATGGCAAATAATAAGTATAATCAAATCACACACATACCATGACTAGGTTTTGATGTTTGATCCTAATTTTTCACGTGTAAGACTTGTTTTAACCATGAATTAATCTTAATAATGGTACTTGATAAAATGGAATGAATAAACTAGTTATTAGTCTGAACTAAAGTCTCTAAAATCTAAAATATTTCTATGTTTCCAATAAAAGTTACCATTTTTTGAAGTCAACATACCCCATTTCTAAAAAATGGGGACCCTTGTTTCAAATTATGAAAGTTTGTATCTTAAATTGAAAATTCACTTGATCCGATTACCACTAGCATGTTTGCACATTATCTTTATTTGAAGATCATCCATGCCTAGTTTGGTTGGCATAATTGTACATAATTTTCGTTTGATCTTGTCTAATATTGCTAACATTAGACCTATGTGTTTCCAGATTATGGGTCTAATGGAGCCACAGTTATGTGAATAATATCCAATATTTCATACTTTAATGATAATTTGATTCATTTACTAACCTTTTGTTTATTAATAACAAGTTAGATTCATGTTTAAACATCTTAAAACCCTTGGTCTAATTGATTTAGTTCAAGACTTTATGAATTAAATTCATATTTGTGTGGGAACAATTTACATGAGAACAATTAATTATGTCATATAATTAGTTTAATTTTTTATTCTAAGATGTAATCATGTTTATCAACATGACCAAACCTTAGTCTAAAATTTATAATGGGCCCTTTATGTCTCAAGCTCCCTTTTTTTGTTTTATCTTTAAATGGTCTAACTAATCATAGGGTCCCTTTTCTAGTATTATATAACCTAGCCTAGATATTTATCCTAAAGTTTTAAATGAATTTATTAATAAAATAAAAACCTTAGGGTAAAACTTTATTCCATGTTTTTTTTAATCTACGAGGTCACCTTATTATATCTAGAAACTTTGCTTAAGATTTTACCCTAAGATTTTATCATGTTTATCAACATGAATAAAACCATAGACTAACATATTTATCCTAATTTCTCTATATTTATTGATCCTAAATTAATATTTTTTATTGTCCACATGATCGATAGTCTGCATTTACTTGAGTGATCAAGATCTAATAGTGCATATAAAGTCAATAAGTTAAGAATCCTAATTAAAAATGCACCTTCACTTGGGAAAAGTGATCTAAAATGCATAATTAAAGTTGAAAAGTCAAGACATGACCCCAAGTTAAAGCTTGATCATATTCCCAAAGATCAATGGTACGTGACTGAGTATACACATTTTGATTGATGATGTGTATTAATATAAAATTTCAGAGGAGCCCCAAGATAAGAGATAAGGTGATAAGTGTCACATTTTTTTCCATGAATAGTGAGCATCTAATGATATTCCAACCCTCAGATCAAGATATAATTGAGTGCATAGATCTTGCCAAAAAAGATCTAACAGTGCATAATAAAGGTTAAAAAATCAAGAGACCTATAAATAACTATATAGACAGTAAGTGTCATAACCACATACCAAAAATTAAATCTCAAACATCTTATAAAGATCAATGGTAAATGGCTTACATACACATTACAATAAATGACATGTGGATAAAATAACATGATCCAATGGATCAATATCAACAAAGCACATTCATCTCAATAAGGACAATCTGATAGTGTGAGATGAAGGTTGAAAATTCAACAAAGCTAGAACAAATGTGGTAGTGACAAGTGTCATGACCATGAGGAATATTACAAGACATATAATGGTGCTTGATCCCCTAGATCAATATCAATGACCCAAATTTATTAATGCAAGTAAAATATAATGACATGAAACAAAAGGGATTTTTTCAAAAGACAATGGTCATATTTTAAAAGGAAATTAATGAGCTACATGCCATGGAGATGCCACATAAGTAAGACATGATAGATTTGAATATTTTGTGGACCTATGGAAGGAAAAGGTATAAATACATGATCCCAAAAAAAATATAAGGCATGAAGCTCACCATTTGAACTAGCTACCACCATTAAAGCATAGTGAAAACCTTCAAAAAATCCTTTGCAAGTGCGAGAGACCTAATTTGATCCTATGATCATTATAAATGAGTCAAGGAGAGTTTAATTATAATCTATGAAAGAATAATTCAATCTAGAGCTGAAGTGCAATCCACTAGTGAGAAATTTAATGAAATTCATAGCCATGGTAGATCAAAATGGTGTTTCTAGGGAGGATGTGGAACTTTATTTGACCTCAGATGTATAAGGAAGAGTTTTCAAAGACACAGAGTTTGATGCCACTACCTTGAATACAAGAGACACTAATTGGTCTAATCTTTTCTAGACCATCAAAGAGCAACCAATAATTACAAGAGAGGAGAAAGAGAATGTGTCTACAAAGAGAAGATACTATGACATAGTTTCCATCCAAATGACATGCCTATACTATGTAGTAGAAGAACCCGAGGTACTCCACTTTATTGATATAATTGTTCCCATTTTTAAGGATGGTAAAATAGATAAGGGCATGATTGTTCTTAAATATAGTTTAAATATGATTAGTTATATTTCTCCCATAGCCTTTGAGAACTACTACAAATTTACCAAGCCCCAAGTAGACCTAACCACAATCAACAACTAGGCCAAAGATAATTACTTAAAGATCATCCTTTCCCTATGGTTATATTTCAAGAATCAAGTGTTTTTAGACTTCAATAACAACATCCATATTAGAAAATTCAAACTTGGGATGAGGATGATCATGACCATGATGAATAGGTTGTGTGTAAATCCAACCACTATATATGTAGATAAAATTTGGGTCCCTTTAGTCTATTTCATGGTTGAGAAATAGCTTACCCATCTTCTAAGTGAGGTAATCAACACCCTTTTGAGTAGATAGTTTTTTACAGTCAAGAAGAAGAGTAAGACTGAATTCTACATGATTTCATACCTTCTATATTCCTTTCTTACTATAAATAATATTCCCAACTTGTAACAATGGTCACCCAATGGAACACAAATAGTTTCACAATACTATTCAAAGCTACATATATTCAAATATAGGGATTACATCCATTTAATATGTGATTTTGTTTACCCAACCTTTAGTGAGGACATCATAAGGATTCCAATGATGAGGGTCAACCCACTAATAAATAATAATATTGAAGCCATTGGGAACATATGGCTATATCCAAAGTATACCATCATCAGGATTGAAGGAACACAAAACACCCCACTCAAGCTACCTATCCATGTAATAATTAAGCTAGTAGAGTAAGAAGTGGTTTATAAAATATGAAATAAAATAGATGGTATTTGCAAGACCAAAAGGAAGGGACTACTTAACACCCTCCCCATAACCATTGGTATAAATGTGTTTGCATTATGGGATAATATTGATATAGTTTCCAAACATATAATGTATTTGAACCTATAATTTGATGAGATAAGGTAGTGGGATCCCCATGGAAGAGTTAAGGAGTACTTAAAAGCAACAGGGATGTTGAATGTTCCTTATAATCACCAGCTTGGTCCTTTTGACCATATGTATACAAAAACGTCTTCAATCTTCAATATCACTAGGAGATTGAAATAACACAACATCAATCTAGAATTTAAGATGTTAAGGGAACAAAAGAGAGATGATAGATGGAAATTAGGACCAAGGTAGTACCATCTATTTAGTAGTGCACCTTCTATACCTCCCCTAACTTAATCACAAGTAGAACCCAAACCTAAAGCATAGATTGAGAAAAGGATAGAGGGAAGAAGGCTTGATGAGAATTCATCTTCTTCATCCCAAATAAAAGAACTAAGATCACCAATGTAAGTGATTCATATGTTAGCATTAGACCATAGGGAGATAGTAGAGGGTGCACTCAAACTATTGTCTAGTGCTTATGATTCTGATGAAAAATAAGCTCAAGTTGAGGAGGTAGAGAAAGAAAAGGGGAAGGAAATATCATTGTAACTAGTTCTTATGGATCCCCCTAAGAGGAAGGCTAAGATGGACATGGTTCCATTAAAGGTCAATAGACCGAAAGTGACATTCACTGATCCCTTAAGTGAAGTCAATCTCTTTAGTGAAGAGAACCTGATTTATGGTCCCTCCATTCTAGAATGGTTCACTTATGGACCCAAATTACAAATACTACCCACCATGCACCACCCTTGGGTGTGAAAAAGACTATAGACATCTGTTTACATGAAGAACTCAAGCCATAGATTGTGGTTGTACAACAAGAAGAGGAGAGAAGGTTGGATCCTCCAAGAGGATCAAGTGGAACACAAATGGATATCCCAACTTTACAAGTAACACAATCATTAGTGGGAGTCAAGTTTGATCCCAAGATATCTAGATTGTAAAGGGTAATGAGAAGAAGGTCATGGTTGCTGGAGAAGAGATCACATATCAGAAAGTGGAACCATTGACCAATTTGACTCTAGTAGGAGGAGAAAATCATGGGGAGAACCTAATATTTGAAGAGAATTTAATTGAATTGGCCCAAGCATATTCAAAATAATTGTAATCTTCCCTCAAATTCGTGTAATAATAGAAAGATAATTTTGAGAAATAAGTTGTATTTTCAATCCTAGATTCTATGATCAAAATGTTTGAATAGACTTTAATCAACATTTTCAATTCTTTGAAGTCAATGAAGTCCAAATAAAGTGTATTAAGCCAATAAGATGCAATATCCAAGAGCCTAATTGACCAATGGTAGAGATCAAGAGTAAAAATAAAGTATTTGATTAATATCTTGACTAAGGATCAAATTTATAATTTCAAGACAATCAACTTAGCCCATCTAAACATAGTCAAGGGATTACTAGTGGAAAAGAACAAATGTTTAAGCACATGGTCCAAGAACCTAGAAATCCTTTTTGAGGATGATAAGCAGTAGAGGATAAGATAGAGCATATACTTGGGACCATGATCACTAAGACATCCACACTAAGCTCCATGGGTCTCATCACTAATTTGGATTTTAAGCTCAAAGCCACCCTAGTCATGTAAGAAGTGAGAATCAAGAGCCAATAAAAGACTGAATTGGACAATAGTATGATAATGGACATGATTCTAATATCAAAAGAAAAGATCAGTGAAGTTAGGAGCATCAAAGAGGATTTAAGAAGAGATGACAAAGATTTCAGAGGCTTGGTAGACTAAGAAGATGAAACCTTCATGGAGCCTATGGTTAATTTTAAGCTAATTAATGAGTAGAATCAAAGAGCAATGGAGATATTATAATAAAAATAGGGAACTACAATAACACAAGGGCCCCAAAGTCAAGTCAGTTGACTTAGAATATTATATAACATTATATAATATTTTAAACTAGAATATTATTTTTGTAAATGCATGTCCAATTTTTAAAGCACATTACCTATAGGTCACTCTATTAAAAGGTGTCATTTGTTCTAGAAAGTTATAAAAAGGACAACTGTCATATACACATGTATAATTATAATTTGATAAGATTGGTTGATATACTTCCTTTGTATTATATAAAATGGGTATTACCATTTATAAAAGAGGGGGAGTTTTTGAACCAAAAACTATTTATAACTTTTGAGTAATTAATATAAGCAATGGGTTCTTTAAAGTTTGTCTAGATTTGTTTATGTGAATTAATATCCTGGCTTCTCTCTCATTTATCTAGTTTAAATCTTAGATTTGAATGGTTCTTATGATTTTTTATGTGCATCTTTAAATGTAGAGTTGATAATTTGTTATAATTCTATATTAGTTGAAAGTTCTTAGATTCATTTCATTTTCTTTACTTTTCTTGCATATGTGTTAATGTTTTTTGCTTGTAGGGGTAAATATTTAAGGTGAGTTTGGTTCTTATCTACATTATTTAATACCTTCCTTAGATTTTTTTCCTGATGTGTGATAGGATTTGAGCTTACATTAATTTATTTCATAAATTATTTAAATTCATGTTTAGATGAAATTTGGAGTTTATCATAATGTCTAGATTAAAGATCAGAAACATATCTCTTTTCTAACTTACCCTTCATTTTTATCCTTTTTATCAATTCAATTTAGTTGAACTTCATTGTATATATTCATGATAGTTTATATTTAGACTTAGGTTTGATCATTATTCAATTTCATTAGTGAAAATATCTTCAATTTTACAGATCAAATTTTGGCCATGGTTGCTCCCAATAATCAAACATTATAAATTTGTGAAATATTTCATTTGTTTTGCCTCTATTCCACCAGAGATAATAGGATTATCATAACAAGTAACTCATACAATGGATTCTCTAAGTCAATAAATGAGAAGTGTTTCTTGAACACTCTAAACCACCTATGATACACTTTCAGGCATCAATAACTACATGCACCCCATACCCCATTTATATCCACTAAGGTCTCATGGTGTTCTTAAAGTTTACGATGGTGTAGATGACATCCAATATGTAGGACATCTATAAAAATTACCTCTGGTGTAGTATTAATTCACTTAATTGAGTGATTTTGAATGTGATGAGGCTCTCCAAATCTAGGACCTCCTTCCCCTCCATGATGATTCTAAAGAGGGGATCCTAGAACTTGTTGAAATAGACCATGTCACTTTCCCCATATAAGTGATTCAACAATAACAGACTAGTGGGCACTCCCTTTCACAGTGTCTTAATCGTGTATGAATCTTTATCTTCTTTATTGACCCATTTTTGTACATCCATGGTCCATTCCTTGAGGACCTTATAGATGTCATGATTATTCATCTAAGCATCAATGACCTCATTGTCATAAGTGATAGTGTATTTTGGGATGTTTTAGTATTGTTTGAATATAGGCCTAGAGATATATATATATAATTTTAAATTTGGTGTTTGGTGAGTACACAATATTCATTCTACACTTAGAAGAGAGTAATATGTTGTCAAAGAGGTATGAACATGGTAATATTTCTACCTTGGCTACATATTTATGAAGTCTTAAATCTCTAATGGTGAAAAGGTCATATGCATACTTAATATCATCCTCTTCAGCCTCATCATCATTTCCTAGTCTTTATATGTCTTTGATTATTTTGGAAATTTTATTATAATACTTGAATTGAGTGACAATTTATTGGAATGTGATGTCTTAAGACTCTAGTTCTAGTTTGGGATTATAAGTGGAGGTGGCCATTATTAGAATGTTCAAGATTTTAGGTGCATAATTCAACAAAGGGGATTCTGTATTCTTTAGAGTAAATCAAGGCAAAGGGCTCTAAATGATTGAGAAATATAAAATTAATAATGATAGTATAATATCAATGTGACCTTATGGGGATATATAATATTTTATAAAATAATGGCTTTGGTGGGCTCACATTACATCAAATCAACTCTAAGTTAATGGTATGCATCCAAATTAGTTGTTTCCCAATTTGACACTCATTCAAAATTTTGAAAACAAGCCCCATTTAGGTTGGATGGTGGTGGTGAGACTCATCTAGCTATCAAATCATGATATCCTCTAGTCAAGATAATAAACATGAGGATCATGGTAGGCATATGGCTACTTTAACCCTCATAACAATGAAAAAAATCATTGGGTTAGAAAAAAAGTGACTTGGAGAATGGTGGGGTCATTGAGAAGTATGATAACTAGTTATGACAAACATCTCTTTGTCATGACAACTCTACTTATCTAAGTTAGCCACTTAAGTGTAAAAAGTACATGTGGTGCTTTATGATTGAGTCAAGGGTATAATATATACCCATTTTTTATTTCTTTAAGGCATATTAGGATCTTCTACCACTTGGATGTATAAAATTACATGTGGTTTTTTCTTACTCTATCATGCCTCTCAAGGCTCTAATAAATTTTAAAACACTAAGTGCATAGAGACATGTGGTGAATCCTTATTAGTTCAGGCCTACCAAGGATTTGATAACTATAACACCTATAAGAGTATGGAGACACATGGTGTTTCTTCATTGGTTCAAGCCTCCAAAGGCTCTAAAAATATTGACACCTCTTGGTGTATGGAGACACATGGCATCTCCTCACTAGTTTAATCCTTTCAAGGATCTATAAATTCTAAAACCTCTAGGTATCTAGATTAATATGGTACCTCCTCATTGGTTTGAGCCTCTCAGTGATATAATAGCTCTAACACCTTTGGATGTAGATAGGTATGTGGCATATCCTCATTAGTTTAGGCCTCCAAGGGATCTAATAGCTTTAACAACTTTGATAGCTCAAGGCATACCAATAAATGTGTCACCTCATCATTGGGTCAATCTTAAGGGCTTTGCAAGCTCTAAAAATTATAGGTATACAAATACACATGGAACCTCCTCATTAGTTTGGATCTCTTTGGGATCCAATAGCTTTAACACCTCTAGTGTATGTAAAAACATGGGCCCTCATCACTAGTTTGGGCCTCCTATGGATTTGACATCTCTAAAAATTTTGGGTGTAGAGAAACACATGGTGAATTATCATTGGTTCATGTCTCTTAGAGCTCTAATAACTTTGGTAGATCTAACACCTCTAAGTTATAAAGAAATGTGGCACATCCTCATTGGTTTAGGACTCCATGGGTTTTAACAACTTTGACACCTTTAGGACTTGAAAAACATAAAAAATGGGCCAAGTCAATCCAAAAGTGTTTCATGAGAAAACTAATGCTTACCTATTTTACAAAAGGGCCTTGGTAGAGCCAAGTAAGACTCTAATACTACAACCTAGGGAAAGCACACATGTAATAAATTTCTACAAAAATATTTAGTACCAAAAAATTATGGAAAATACTTTTAAAATCATAATTTCCTAACTATTTTTTAAACATACATAGATGTGAAAGGTTTTAAAATTCAATAGTAATTCAAATGATTTTATCAATTAGGATTGAGTAAACAACTATTAATGGTAATGCAAAATATTTTATCAATCAAAATTAAATAAGGATCTACATTTTCACAAGGGCAAAGATCAAATGGAGCTCACTTGGAGAGATGTTTTTTTTTGAATTTGAGTAATGTAGAGGTACCCCTTTATTCAAAGAAAAGGGATGTGTTGGCCACAACAATAATGTTTCCTTTTAATACTAACAATTTTAAAGATGGCAAGAATTAAGAATGGTATAATATTTTCAAAAATGAAGTAATTATTTAACAATGTATAATACATTATTTCCCACTATGATTTTATAACATATATGTATGCTCTATATAGTTATATTTAAGTATGAGTTGATTCCTTAAGTATTTTTGTTCAACTTTTACCTACATTTAATCAATATAAAATAGTGTTAGATAATTTTGAATATATCCTCTCTTAACCAAAATTCCATTCCCACATGTCAATTCATAAATATTATGAAGATATAACATAACTATCATAGAGGAAATTTCATTTCAATAATAAAATGCTGAGTAATATTATATTGAACTAGGCTTGTTCTATCATCTAACCTTGGTATATTTACAAATTATTTCAGTAATACTCAAGTGATACCCTTATCACAAATATGAATAATAATATGTGTATTTTACCATGAAAAATATGTTTACCCATGCCCATAAGTTAAGGTAGGTATAATTTATATTACTCAACAGGTTCATGGTTAAAACAAAAAATGAAAAAAAAAACAAAAAAAAGAAATGATGTTAATTAACAATGTCTTATCCCTTTCATAGTATATTATACTAGGATTAATGCCATTAGCACATATCTATCAATAGTTACCAAATTCCTCAAGAAATGACTATATAATTAGGGAATTATTAAATTATTATTATTATCAGAATTAGCTTACTTATCTCATATCTATATTGGATTCAATTTATTATATATATATATATATATACACACACACACACACACACACACACACACACATCAATCTACTAGATAACATTATAGCCCCTAATGGCCTTTAATTACATACTAGTTCTATTCACATTTTTATAGCTCCCTTGACTCACTCCAAATTAAATGTTTGTATGAAATATTAAAACATTAAACAATGTAACACTATACAATATTTTAGGATATACATTTAAAATCACTTAAAATAATGGTCCATCACAAAGAAATTATTTGATAGACAAGGGTGCACTAAATGGAAGAGGTAGATGATTAAATCTAAAATGGTTATTAGGTTTTTTTATTTTATTAGGTCCTAAATCATGGAATCAAGAGGGGAATTTTAAGTGAATTAAAAAGGTGATTATGGAGTTATTATTACTTCCTTTTTAATAAAAATATAAATACACAATGATGTCTAGGATAATCCAAGGATACAATCATGGTTTCATATTTTTAGCCGACCATAAACTAGATAAATTTGATATGATGGACTTGGAAACCATACCTCAATCTATCTACAAAGAAAGCCTTTAGCCTAAAAAACCCTTATATTTTATGTTATGTATATATATTTTTTTATTTTAGAGATAATGGTTTTTCTAGGGATCCTACAAATTTAGGATTTCATACTGTGATTGTGTTCTTTGGGACCTACATTATCATGGGTCATGTGAACTTGTGTCCACCAATATTCATTGTGATTTCAACCAGATAAATTCTCAATATTTAAAAATTTATCAAATGATCTAGACTATATTCACCAAAATTGAACTATTCCTTGATGTAATAATAATGACATCAATATTAAATGTGCACTTGATATATGTTTTGTAGGGATATAATGGAAGCTTATTTAGTGGAGATAATTACACTCTACTAAAAATTTGATAATTTCATAAATGATAATTTGGGTCTAAATACCAACATATTCAAGGAGATGTTTGGAGAAAATATATGGGAATTAACCATTATTAATGGTGACCACTCATAACTTTAGTTACATTTTGTAGAGATCTCATAGAAAAAAATCATTTAATCTATTGAATGTAATCTTGAAATTCCTATGTTTTAATGAGGTCTTCTCTATTTAAAATAAATCTAACCAATGAAATTGATCTTCATAAAGTGAATGACCAATATTTTTCCACTTGGCACCATAGCATGACTGTATATCCTCCAATGGCTTATATATCATAATTAAACACATGAGTCTAGTAATTCTAGAGTCTGAGAGTTAAAATTTCCAAAGTCACAATTTATAAAATCGAGAACTTGCGGTGAATACATATTCATCTATTAATTATGCAATGAAAATAAATAAATTGGATTTCTTGGATGTTATTATGACCACCCTACTATATTACCAATAAAAGTTGAGTTGGAAAGTGATCACCATAGTGTTAATATGGTAAATTATTTTGTACATGTATGCAATATTTGATTACAAAATATTGGTTGTATATAGTTAAATCTCTATGATTTTATAGATATAGTATAAGTGGATGGTACATTATAAATAAAAATGGGTTATTATAATAATTGAAAACATGAAATCAAATAAAAAAATCAAAAATAGTGTGATAATAATATGTTTAGAAATATTAAAGTCAATGGAAAAAATCACAAATTCAAATAGTATTGATTTAGATTTTTATATACTATTATTCTAGTATTTTGCACATTATTGGATGGAAAATTATCCAATTTTAGGGTTAATTTGAAAGGTAAACTCTCATTTTTTAAAAAATGTACAACCATATCTATGTAATATAACTAGTTAAAAAATGTGCAGTTACAAACTTGTCAAGAGATGTTACAATGGTAATAACCTAAAGTAAGAAAACTTATAAAATTGTTTAGAAAAAAATAACTAGCTCTAATACCATGCCATGGATTTTAGGATCAATTGATTTTTAACTAAATAAAAAATAAGGAAAATGTGCACAACACATTTGAGAAAACCTCAATGAGGTAAAAAACTAAAAAACTTATTCCATTTTATTGAGAAATAATTTATACCCAATAAATTTATTTTACCTTCACTTATTTTCTTTACATAAAAATAATTACAAAAAGTTAATATTTTGTATTATTTTTAGATTCATACTATACAAAAATGTACATCAAATAATTATCATCACCATATATTTTTCACATTAAATTATTTAAATATATAAGGAAGCTGATGAATTATAGCTATGAATGGTTATACTTTTCACCCTTTAAAATAATTTAATTAATTATTTACATATATTTTAATATGTATAAGTTTTTATAATTTACATAGTATAATATTTAAATATATGATGTAATTAAAAAATAAATACAACATTTATTATTTATACTATGTAATAGACTGGGCCACTAAAGTAGCCTCATAAATATTAATGTTCTAAAAATTTATTTTACTAGAACTTATATACCTATCCAAATAAATGGTATATGTATCAAGAGATACAAAAATGAACTTGTAAATGGATAGACATAAAAAATTATTTTTATTGAACCTTCAACTTTTGTTACTCAAATACTAGGGTCCGTCAAGCGTTGTTAAAGATAAAAACATTCATATTCATGCAAGAATCCACCACAAAACAATAATTTACTAGAAAAAAATTATAATAAATAATGTTATGTCATATGAATGATTGGGAACAAGTTGGTAAAATCTAGAGAGAGTTATCAAAGAGTGTGGAAAGAAATATTAATTTAAAATAAATTGATAGTATGATACATTGTATAAAAATAATAAAACAAGAAGGGAATGATGAGAAAAAACTAGAAAATATAAAATTAGACATTGAGGAAGGAGAGTAATAACTCTTGGATAATACAAAATATAAAACACAATATTTATACCAACCATTCAAAATCAGACAAGAGAATTTAGATACAGACGGCAATCAAAAGAAATCAAAAGTAGGGTAGAAGATGTAGAAAATATATTAGAGTTGTTAAGGAAATACAAATAATTATTCCCACAAACTTCCACAAAGATAAAGGGAATAAAATATGAATTTGGGATTACAAAAATACAACTCAAAGAAGACATAAAACATCTATGGAAATGAACATGCAAAATCAATACAAATGTAAAGTTAAGGTTAAAACTGAATTGGATAAGATGTTTGTTGGTGACATAATAACCCCTGTAGAGGAGATAAAATGGATAAGTCTTATGGTGATTCAAAATAATAAAACTAGATAAATACGCATCTTATGTTGAATATATAGACTTAAATAAGGCCCATTTGCATGATCCCTTACCAACACCATTTACTTAAGAGATATTAGAAAGTGTTATGGGAAGAGAGATCTATTCTTTCATCGATAGATTGCATGGATATCATCAGGTATTATTAACACCTTAAGATATACTAAAGTATACATCTATGACAAAATGAGGATCATTTATGTATACAATTATGCCCTTTAGATTAAAAAAATGTGTCAACTATGTTTAGTCGAATAATGGTGAATGCATTTAGAGATTTTATACATGAATTCTTAGAAGTGTATCTTTATTATTGGATGGTGTATGGATTAATTAGATTATATGTCCAAGAACTAAAAAATATGTTCCAAAGATGTTAAGAACTTAAAATTTCTCTTAATCTATAACTTTTTCCCACACCATTTGGTACTTTACTAGGACATATAATATTCAAAGAGGGATTGATGTTATATCTACTTAAAACTAAAATTATCATAAACCTGCCACTAAGTTAAGATAATCTTGTGTTATACCACATATGGTTGTGTAGTTTATAATAAACTACACAACCATAAGTGCACTAATCAAAGAATTATTGAGTAAACTACATAACCAACCTCTAGATTGGTCAAAACAATGTTAGGAATCCTTTAAAGAATTTTAAAATAAGATTGTGGATGCCCCAATACTTGTGTTCCCTGATTGGAAAATTAATTTCCATGTTCACATAGATGAATCTAACATATAAATAGGCATGGCATTGGTACAACCCTGCATAAACATAAACCATCTCATTTCATTTGTGAGCAAAAAATTGGCAAAGGTAAAAAAAATTTATTCTAACATAGAGTGAAATTCATTCACTATGGTGTATGCAGTGCATAGATTTAGACATTACTTATTATAGACCAGTTTTATATTCCTTACAAACCATGGGACACTCAAATAATTAATAATTCAATTATATAAGGTAGAATTTACCATTAGTTAATGGTATTCAAAGAATTTAACTTTAAGATTTTGGTAAAAACTATTAAATTAAACAATAGATCTAATTATTTATCCAAAATAACTACAAGTCAAGACAAGACCAATTTAGGATGATTTTTATACATCTCACCTCTTCCATGTGGAAGCAATTCCCAAAGATATGAAATTATTGCTAAATTTATTTATAGATGAGAGTTTATGGAAGAGTATAACACATTTAAAAGAAAAATATTAATGATCCAAGCTTTCCCCTTTATGCTAATTGATAGAAAATTGTATAATAAATGAAGAGAGAACATGTTACATATATCATCATTACCAATTAATAAAAATAACATACTACGATAAGCCCATGATGGAGTTTTATGAGGACACAAATGTAGAGAGAGTATGAGTAAGAAAATAATGCTTTTAGGCCTATGGTGCCCAACTCTCTTTAAATATGCACATCAATATGCAAGGAATTGTGACATATGTCAAAGAGTGGGGTAACCAAATGTTATAGAGAAGGCACTTCACCTAGTATTAGCGTTATCCCCATCTGAGAACCTAGAAATTTGGATTTTATTGGTCTAATTAAACTTATGCCAAGAAATAAAAATGTTAGATTAATTTTAATGGAATAAAATAATTAACAAGATGGGAATAAAAATGACCACAAATTATTGTACATATAAGGTTACTATAAAGTTTTTGTAAAAGAATATAATCACGTGGTTCAAATTCCTATTAATCATAACAAGTGATCAAGGTAAGCATTTTGTCAACAATACAATTACATAATTACTTAAGCACTTTTTGATCTAACATAACATGAGTACTCCTTACCACCCTCAAACAAATGGAACTATTAATTTTTTTAACAAGGTATTAAGGAAGGTGTTGAAATTTTTTTGTAATAGAAATACTGGATACTAGGATACTAATATATCAATAGTACTTAACTATGTTTTCTTCTAGCATTAATCTTATAAAAAATATTACTCAATGATATTTCTTGTTATTATTATAGTTATTCAACTTGAAAGAGTTTAATCTTAAGTTTAACTATAGATCCTTTCTTTTTTACCTCACCCTTCCCTCCTTTTGTCCCTTTTTTTATCAAATAGAAATTAGTTCATCCCTCTAGTCCTCATATATTAGCTCTTATAACTTTAGGTTGGACATTAGAATCAAGTCACATCCAAATCATCTGAGGTAAATAACCAATTTTCTCCTATTATTCCTCCATGTGGTTACTTAAAAAATAATACCTACAACTCGTGTCTTGGAGTGAATTATCTTTGATCCTAAAATGGGATGATTTATCCAATAATAATTTTTATATGTATAAAACCCACATCGACATGTTTTATTTGGTTCTAGGAGGAAAAATAATGTTTGACCATTTATATCACTCAATATGTGTACACTCAATCCATTAGTAAGGTTAATAAGATCTAATTATGATCCTAGTTATATATTGTTATCACATTCATAGTCTTATCAAAGACCAAGATTACATAGAGGTATACCTAGGAGATCTATAATTGAACTAAATTCATAGATCCAAGGGAACTAACATCAACATTTCACTATGTATTAATTATTTAGATCTACCATTTTTATATTTAGTATTATCCATGATTTACCAAGAATATTGAAAAGTATCGTACTCCATTCTCTACTTATGGGGGATAAACTCTAGAGGAACATAATAAATCCTTTAAGACTTCTTTGGGATTATTGAATGTATCTCATGAATATGTTGCATGCATGATTTTACATTTCACTTTATAGGATGTTGCATATGACTATTTTCTAAATCTTCCAAATAATTTAATTACCTCCTAGAACAAATGTCACATTACATTTATTACATAATTCAAAGAAGTTACTAGTCCTAGCGTGGTCTATCATCATTTTCCAAGTATGAAAATTGAACCTAATGAGTTAATTAGATCATGTAATACAAGATTACAAAATATATATAGTTATGTAGATGTTCAATATAGACCTATTGTTATTTTATCCCTAGAAATGTACAAAAAAACCCTTACATAGGGTCCAAAACATTAATAGCCTATCATATGCACATGACTAAGCCATCAATGTTGAACATCAATTAAATCCTCAATTGTAAGCTATAGTTAAACCCAACATCAATCAAAATTTATCGGCTTTGAATCCTATTCTAAATTCCAACCAAAATGCAATGGAAAATAATAAAAATAAGGTTTTTAATCAATTGCCTCTAGTTCTTGTTGTACCAAAGTAGAACCTAGGTTTTTTAAATAGACTTTTACCTATGTATAACTAGTAGAAATAGAAGTAATCCATATTTTGTCAACACCTCAACTATACAAGGTATAACCCCCCATTTTACTAAAATAGAGTTAGATTCCATCTAATACATGGTGCATAAACTTAGTAATGAGTTTCTTAGTATTCAAAAATTCTTAGGAAACATAATAGAGGTAAAAAAAAAGAATTTAAAATTGTAGATATATGATAGACAATTAAGTAGGCCAAACAATAATCTATATCCATCTCCCAATAAACTACCTAAAATAGACATCTGTGAGGTAGCTCTACCCAACTTGTGTCAAATTCACAATACTACACAACATTGTGACTTAGAATATATATAATTTTACACTACCTATGAAATTTTCTAAATGGATATGGAAGGGTATCAAATTATACTAAATTGACATAATGTTTTACATCTAATGCATCTAGTTATTCTAGTAATATATTGGTTTTTAAAACATATGATTTCTCATTCATAGTTGAAGATGAGAATGAATGAAAAGACATGGATGAGATTCATTATTTTCAGCAGTTTAAAATAAATAATAATCAATATATTTTCATAAATTCCACACCTCCAACAAATAATGTTGTTACTCAACCTAATCCAAAATCCAATAACAATCCACCTTCAAAAATAAATGATTAGTATCAACAAATTGATCTTGTTGAGGTCAACATACCCCCATTTCTAAAAAATGGGGACCCTCATTTCAAATTATGCAAATTTGCACCTTAAAATTGAAAATTCACTTGATCAAAGTACCTTTTGCATGTTTACAATTAATTATTTATTTTAAGATCAGCCACAGTTGGTTTTGTTAGCATATTCATTCATGATTCTAGTTTCATATTGCCTAAATTTTCTAACATTGGATTTCTATGTTTTAGGTTACATATCTAATGGAGTCCATTTGGAATAATAAATTCCTGTGGTTCCATAAATTAATGTTAATTTGATATATTAATAACCTTTGGTCTATTGAAAATCAAATTGAACTCATGTTTAATCATCTTGAAACCCTCATTCAATTTACCCTAGCTCAAGTCCCTTTTAATCAAATTTAAATTTGGCAAGAATAATTTACATGAGAATGATTAATCATGACATGGAATTAGTTCAATTTTTATCAAGGTTTATCCATGTTTATTAACATGACCAAAACCTAGTCTAAAATTTTTATATTTGGTCTCTTCATATCCCAAGCCCTTATTGGTCCCTTTTATTTCCACATGGTCTAACTAATTGTAGGGTCTTTTTTTTATGTTTTAGACTTAAGCTAAAAGCCTTGTTGTAAGACTTTATGCCATGTATGTTATTATTTGTGGGGTCCCATTTATCATGTTTTAAAACCTATCTTAAATATTTTATCCTAAGGTTTTATCATTTTTATCAACATGAATAAAACCATAGTCTAAAATATTTAACCTAAGTTATCTATATTTCCTGAGCTTGAATTAACATTATTTATTGTTTTTAGGATCAGCGGTATATGTTTTCTTAGGAAGATTTGATCCAATGGTGAAAAATAAGAGATAAAAATTCAAGTTATGGCCCAAAATTTAAATTCCAAGTATTTCCTTGAACATCAATGGTACAAATCCAAGTGTACACATTCAGATCAATAGTGCCTAATATGTCAAAGCTTCAATGGAGCCCAAAAATAATGAGAATGTTACAAGTATCACACTCATGATGAAATAAGACTCAATAAACAATGTTGTTCAAACTTATAGATCAAGATCTAATGGAGTGTGTTGATCTAGACAATCAAAATCTGATGATGCATCATAAAGGTTGAAAAGTCAAGAGTCTTGAGGACAATCACAAAGGTGAAAAGTGTGATATCTACAAGGAAAATCACAAAGCAGCCAATGGCATTTAATATTTCAAATTGAGATCAATGTTCTGCATTGATCTATGTAAAAGAGAATCCAATGGTGTAATATCAAGGTGGAATTTTCAAAAGAGAATGGTCATTTTAAAAATATTAATGAGCAAAGTACCAAAAAAATGTCATAGGGATGCCATAAAGCTCACCATTTGAATTAGATGCCATTATTAAAGTAGTAAGAACACCTTTAGAAGATCCCTAACATGCATTAAATCCCTAATTCAACCTTGTATTGATCATAATCATGCCTAAGAGAGTTGAATTATCATCTATGCAAGAACAATTCAATCTAAAATGGATTTAAAAACTATTAGTGAGAAATTTGAACAAATTCATGACCATTATGGCAAATTCTAAAAAGTCCCTACTCTGCACAATCTTTGGGTAATAATAAAGTGTGTCAACATCACTATGCATGAAGAACTTAAACCATGGATTGTGGCTTTACAAAAGGAAGAGGAGAAAATAATGGCTACCCCAAGAGCATTAAGTGGACTAAAAATAGAAACCCAAACTCAAAAAGTGACTCAATCATCACTAGGGGTTAAATTTAATCTATAGACCACTAGATTGGAAAGAGTGATAGTCCATGATTACTAAAGAGGAATTTACCTTTCAAAAAGTGGAACCATTTACTGGTTTGAATCTAGTGGAAGGACAAAGGCCTACTGAGGTTCCTATCTTTAAAGAGGACTCATTAAAGCTAGCTCAAGTATAATTTGATCAATTATAGGTTGTCATCAAAAGCATGATGCAACAACATAACATTTTAGAAGAGACTTCCATATTATCAATCCAAGAAGACATATTCAAGCTATTTGAGGATACCATGATTAACTTATTCAATTCCTTAAAGTTATTTAGAACCGAACAAGAGGAAATAAGTAAGAAAAATTTCATGGCTATAGGCCAAGTTGGCCAATGGTAGGTTTCCAGTTATCAAGTAAAGGATTTGATCAAAACCCTAACCAAGAACCAAATCTTTGAATTTAGAATAGTTAGCCTAGCTAATCTGAACATGGATATGGATATATTAGTGAATAAGATCAAATCCATGAGAAACTAGTCCAATTAGATGGATGACCTTTCTAAAGACCTCAAACAAAAGGAAGATATGATGATACACATATTAAATAGATTAATCAAAGAGCCCACCTCACTTAGTCTTTTAGTCCTTATCACTGATGATGAATCTAGGCATATAACTTCTTAATTCATGTATCAATTAAGAAACCAAGGCCAAGGAAAGATAAGGACTGATGATAAGAAGATCATAGGCCTTCTATTGTCATTTGAGGAGAAAATAGGAGATGTTAGTAGCATCAAGCATGCCTTGGAAAGAGCTGAAGAGGACATTAATAAATTGAGAGATAAAGAAAGAGATATATTCATGAGACCCATTATTTACCTCCAATTGATCAGCAAGAAACATTATAGAATGAAGATCCTATAAAAAATGCAAAAGGCTACAACAACATTAGGGTCCCAAAGTTAGTTAGATTAGGAATATTCTTTTGAAACTAGCATTGTATATTTTTGAAATGGAATATTCTTTTTGTAAAGGCATGTACAACATGTAAAGTACATTGACTATAGGTCAATATATTAGAAAAGGTCATTTACTATAGAATTTAATAGAAAGGACAGCTATCCTATACACATGTACAAATGTAATTTATCATTATTGATCAACATACCTCATGAATTGTTTATATAAGAGGTATTTCCAATTGTAACAAGAGAGATTTTTTGAGCCAAAATATATTTCATGTAACTTTTGACAAAATAAATACAGATCAAGGAGTTCTAAAAATTTTATCCATTTTACTTGTGTGAATTGTTATTATGGTTTCTCTCTCATTTGTCTGGTCTAAATCTCAGAATTGAATGGTTTTTTTTTAAAATTATAGATGTGAATATTTAAGTGTAGAGTTTTTAATTTGTGCTTATTCTATATTAGTTGAAATTTCGAATATTTACTTCATTTTCTTTACCTTTCTTACATACATGCTAATTCTTTTTACTTATAGGGGTGAATCTTTAATAAATCTATTCCTTATTTAAATTATTTCATACTATCCTTAGGTATTTACCTAAAGTGTTATACGATTTGAGCCTATGCTACTTCATGTCATATATTGGTTAAATGCATGTTCAGATAGAACTAGAACTTTGTCATGATGTTTGTATTAAAGATCAGTAACATATCTCTTCTCTACCCTACCCTTCTTTTTACTCCTTTTTTATCAATTCACCTTAGATTAGCTTAATTATGAATAATTCATATTTATTTAGCTTTAGAATTAGGTCTGATAATAATACACTCTAATTAACATAGATTTATTTCATTTTATTAAAGATCAACTTCAGGCCATGGTGGCTCTCAACCACCAACTAATAAAAATTTGTGGAACATTTCATTTGATCTGACTCTATTCCACCAAAGATAGTAAGATTATCACATGTAATTCATGCAATGGAATCTCTGAGTTCAAAAATGAGAAGTGTTTATTAAACATTCTACACCACCTATGATATACATATGGCATCAATAGAGAGGGTGTTCTAGTGGCATTAGCAGGAGGGCAGTTAAATCTTTGAAAATTTGAAATATCTTTGCTCTTTTTTGTGAATTTTGATAAAAAATCAATATATTCTTTGCATATTTTTGTTTATTTTAGCATATTTTCATAAATATCAGTGATCTTTATGGGTTTTGACCACTCTTTATGCTTATTTAGACAAATATAGATGTTCTTTGGAGTTTGATGATTAATTATGGTAAAGATAGCTTGATATCTATGAATATAATGAGTTGGAAGTTAGTAATACCTATTTTTGTCAAAGATTGATAGATCCTTTACAAATTTGAGTTTATTTGAACTTAAACATGTAAGGATCAATCATATTTACATATTTGGATATATCTTTGAGATAATTTAGTTAAATATGTATGTCCTTTCCATCCTTTATACATATTTGTAAAAAAATTGATTAATGTACAAGTCTGGTCATTATTCTTTATAGAGATAAGACTTACACATCATATTTTAAATAGATTTCAAAGTTTTCAAGATGGAATTACCAAGGATAAGGACCAGGTCATGTTTAGAGATAAGGGTTTCCATTCTTTCATTATAATTTCATAGGAGAGCTAGGTGAGACAAAGGTAATCATAGACTTTCAAAGTCTTATCCAACTTCACCAATTCAAGGTGATCCTATGTTCCATCCCTATCAAGGTATGGCTTGTCTAGGTGGTTCTTCAATTAATGTGCTAGGTGTGGTACATGACCTTCCTCATAATCTTGAAAAATATTTGCCATCATTTATCCCAAATAGTTTTTTCATAAATGAAGAACATATTAAATATTTCAAAGCTTCTTTAAGATTGCTAAATGTAGGTCATGAAGATGTAACATGTAGACTATTTCCATTTACTTTTAAATATGTTTCATATGAATGGTTCCTCAATATTCAATAAAATTATATCATTATTTGGAATTATTTTAATAGGATCTTTATTGATCAATTTGGTAAAATCATCAGTCCTTATATTCTTTACCAATAATTCACCACAGTGAAAAGGGATTCTAGTGAAAAAATTAGAGCCTTTAATGCCAAATTTTGTAAAATTTTTAAAAGAACCATAACTCCTTATATACCTAATGAGGCTTTAGCCTTAGATATCTACAAGGATTATTTGGATCCCATGACTTTTGTGTTTCTTAAAATATATGCTTAATGTATGTTGAAGTTGTGATCATTAATGAATAGATGCAACCCCATGGTCAAATGACATACAATATTCCCAATATTAATCCAAATTTACCCATTACAAATCTCATACTAAATTTCAATTAGAATACTTCTACCCTAAACCAACTTCTAATTTTGAACCAACTACCTTTAAGTCATGTTCATCCTGGCCAAAGACTAGGATTATTGAACAATACTATAAGTGGATCTCATCAACAAGACTAAAGAGCTTTGGTTATAACCATTAACACTAGTAACACTCAAGTTCGTAATTTTGAGGCCCCAAAAAATGAAAATGACTATATCTTAAAGATGGTTCAAAAGTTGAGTACTAACTTTCTTCAACTAAAGAAGTAAGTTGGTAATACTAGGGAAATTTCCAACAAAAATTTCTCATATCAAAGGTTCAAGAGGCCTAATAATAGATTTCACAATATTAAAAATAACAATAGTGAATCATCAGGTAATAATAATAACCCTAAGATTAATATTAGTGATGTTGCATTAACTAAATATTGTAGGGTCCACAATACTTCCAAGCATGGTGAGTTTGATTGTCTTGAATTTTGTAATGCTTTTGAGTTGTTTCAAGATGATTTAAATACTCCTAAAAGTGGATATAACAACGACAATTATTTGGGTACATCTATATCTTCCAAGTCATCCAAATTTGTAGATACAACCCTAATGGTGGAAATATTTGACTTCTCATTCCAAGAAGAGAATGAGCCTGAGAATACTACTGAGGAGGTCCATGCCTTCAAGTAGTATTTGAAAAAGACCTATCCTATGAATAATAGGGAGAAAAATCAACACTTGACAAATTTAACTCCATCAAAAAACTTTGACACTCCTCTAGATCCTATAGCTAATAATTAACCTGAGCCTCTAAAGGGAATTACCTCTAAACACAATGTTGATTCACCTAGCTCTTTTTCCAAGAGTGGGTATAACATAGTTAAGGATATGAAGAGGGTTAAATATAACATCACACTACATGATCTGACTCAAATCACTAAGTAGAGAGACTTGTTACTTTAATATCTATACAAGAAGCTTAGTAAGTTACCCAAGACAATAAATGCTAATGTTGCTATGCACAAGAACAAATAAGGTGTCCCACATTTCATAATAATAGTAATAATCTTTGGAAATAATTTTCATAACTATTTATTAGACTCATGTGCATCTACTAACATCATGCCTAAAGGTATTTGTGAGCAACTTTGTTTGACTCTCATTAAATCTAATAGATTTAGGACTCAATTGGATAAGTCTAGAGTGAAAGTAATTAGTTAATTATTGAATTTTAACATGTATATTAATTTTGAAAAAAGGATACAATAGTTCATTGACATCCAAGTGGTAGATATTCCTAATTCATATAGGATGATTCTAAGTATATACTAGACTAAATATCTGAACGGCTACATGTCTATTGACTATTCCCACATGTGGCTTCCATGGAAGGGAGTTTCAAATTAGATTAAGATAAAAAGGGAACATAAAATAAAGCATATGATTACTAAATACAATGCAACTAATGAGAGGGTCAACATGTTAACTCATATTTGGGTGTTTACACTCTTGACACCCCTAAGGTATGTGACTCTAGAGAAACTCTTATTATGCCTAGGATATGGAAATTATATTTCAATGGTGCAAGATGTAAGTCTGGATTAGGGGTGGGAATGTTTTTAATTAATCCTATTGGATAAGATTTAAATAATTCTTACTGACTCCAATTTTCGTGCACCAAAAATCTGGTGGAATATGAGGCTCTAATCCTAGGTTTAAAATTTTCCATCAAGCATAAAGTCAAAAAACTACTAGTTTATGGTGACTCAGAACTAGTGATTAACCAAGTAAGTAGTAAGTACCAATGCAAGTTTTATTACCTCAAGAAATATAAGTTTAGATCATGGGACTTGATAGAGTACTTTTATTCCTTTAACATTATCTCTATTCATAGGGTAAAGTACCAAGGTGCTGATGAGCTAGCCTCAACTGTAGCTAATCTTATGCCAAACCAAGACTTTAAGCTAGAGAACCTTAGTGTTGAATTGGTTATTTGTCCTTAGTCCCTAATAATATAAAAAATTTGTAGGTTTTTGATTATTACCAACATATCTTATGCTTCATGAATAGTTTAGGAGTATTTGAGGCCCACATCATTGATGAAGCTAATGAAAATACTCTTGACAGAGGAAATATTGATGATAAGACCATCCATTTGAATGAAAATAATATTCCTAAGGGAATGATTTCCTAATAAATATTATTTTACATAGATAAACTAGTTTGGAATATCAAGGTTACCAAAGTAAATGGGAAAGATTACAATGTTGTTGACCTAGGTTCCCAAGGTCAACCCGAACTAGTCAACATTGGTAAAACCATCATTAGTGAAGAGTTAAGGAGAGATAAATATATATTGAACAAGTATAAATATGTTATATCATGGTCATATGATTACCTAAATATATTTTATCCTAAGTTCATAATTCATACCATACCACTAAAAGAAACCTACAAGACTATTGGGCAAAAACAAAGACCTATCAACCCTGTCCTAGAACCTTTGATTTATAAATAAGTTAAGAAATTATTAGATGAAAGGATAGTGTTTATCATTAGGAACTCAACTTGGGTAGCTAACTTAGTTCCTGTCAGAAAGAAAAATGGGGAAATTAGATTGTGTGTAAACTTTAGAAATTTAAATAGAACATTTGAGAAAAATAACTATCCTTTGCCTTCTCTTGATCAGGTTATTCAAATGTTAGTGGTTCTAAAATGATGTCATTTCTTGATGGTTTTTAAATATATAACCAAGTTCTCATGAATAAAGAGGACAAACTAAAAAATTTATTCACTACTAAGTGGTGCACTTTTGCCGATAAAAGGATGCCCTTTAAACTAATCAATGTAAGTAAAACCTTTAAAAGAGAAATGTGCCATGATTTAAAGGGGATGATAGGTAAGTGAATTATAATTTACATGGATGAATTAAATATATTTCCAAATAATAGGCAATATCACATCATTCATTTATAACAAGTATTTAAAAGATGTAGAAGGTATGGAATTTCTCTCAATCCCAAGAAAATTATTTTCTATGTTATTGAGGGAAAATTATTGGGAAATTTTATAACTAAGGATGGGATTTATATAGACCCAAATATAATATATTACATATATAAAATTTAACCTCCTAATAACAAAAATATATATGAAATATTTCTTTGGGAACAACTTTGTGAGGAAGTTTTTTTTTCTGGTTTTTTAGAAATAGTGTGACCTTTGAATGACATGTTGAAGAAAGATGCTAATATCACTTGGAATGAAGATAAAAAGAATTCATTCAAGGAAATAAAAGAATAATTTTACAAGCCCCTATATTTATAATATCATACTTTAATAAAGACTTATATCTTTATTCTTTTGCTTTTGACCATACAACTGTAGTTGTCCTAACTCAGAAGATAGATGGATGTGATCAACCTATTAATTTTATGAGTACTAATTTTAAAATTTTTGAGTTGAATTATTATCATATTGATAAGAAAACACATGATTTGGTTAAGGAGAATAAATTTAGGCATTATATCCTTATAAATAGGCATGTAATATTACCAAACCCTGCTACTAAGTTCATGCTTAGTCAATGTGAACTTGGAGAAAGGAGAAGAAAGTGGATGCCTGTTCTCTAAGAATATGATATAGGGATGAATAATAGTGAATTGGTAAGGTACCAATGGTTAATTAAATTTATTTATAATACTAATCCCAAATTAAGTATCATGCAGGTAGAGAAACAAAGTTTTTAACCCAATTATTGATATGATCTTATTGTTCATTTACTGATCAATGGTTATTGTCCTACATGATTAAGTAGAGATAAAAAAGATATTTAAGGTTAAAGGAAACCCAATTCTTGATCAAATATGGAGTGATGTATATGAATAAATTTGAAGGCATTTACCTAAGGTGTGTTTCCAAGGAAGATGTGACTGAGATCTTAAGCACTTTCCATAAAAAATTAGGAAGTGGACATCCATCTAGAAGGAATATAACCCACAATATCCTTAGATATGGTTACTAATAGCCTACTATCTTCAAGGATTCTCACAATCATTGTATATACTATTATGCATGCCAAATATTCAACACTAAACAGCCTAAGGTAGCCATGTTATTAAAGTTATTAGTGATTGATAAACCCTTTGCCCACTCGGGACTAGACTTTGTGGGGGTCATCAACCCCAATTCCTCTGATGGTCACAAGTATGTTCTGACTACTACTAACTACTACACCTGATGGAATAAAGTAGTAGAAACCAAGTCATGTAAGAATAAAGAGGTGATCAAAATTTTAGAATAAAACATATGCACAAGGTTTGGGACACCTTTATCTCTTGTTTGTGACAATGGATATACCTTTGTATCCATTGAGATGACTGAGTGGGCATATGATAACAACATTGTCCTTAATTTCTCATCAAACCATTATCCTCAACATAATGAAGTATTAGAATCAACAAATAAGAACTTGATGAAATCCATACATCAGTTGAAAAATGATAAACTAAGGGCATGACACAAGCTAAATAAGCGTGCCCTTTGGGTAGATAGAATTAGAATCAATCAAGCTCTTAAGGTATCACCATTCCTTTTGCTATATGGTTAAGAACCTATATTCTCCATAACACTCAAGCTACCAACCTAAAATTTTATGCAAGAGTACACGGAGGAGGATTAATAATTTTGAAGTTTAAGGTTATTAGACATAACACATATGGAATATGTAAGAGAGGAAGTTTATACCAATTTTAGTAGGCACCAAACCATAATTAAGAGGTGGTTTGATAATCATTCAAAGATAAAGGTGTTTAGATAAGGTAATTTAGTTCTTATTTAGGATAAGGCCTTAGAACCAAAAATAAAACATGAGAAGTTCACACCTTTGTGCATTGACCCATATAAGATTGTTGAGACCCTAGGAGATAACACCTTCAAACTAAAAGACTTACAAGGAGAAGAGTTCACATTGCCAACTAATGGGCAATACCTCAAGCACTATTTCTCTATTTTCCCACTTGGAGTCTTCATGGAGTAGACTATAAGCATATTTAGAGTTAATGTAGGTAGACTTTAGATTAGTTTCTTTCTTGTCTCTTTCCTTCATGTCCCTTATTTGTGCATAATGTTTGTATATATTTGTTTGCTTATTTTCTTTACATTTGGTTTATTTGTTTTTTGTGTTTTATTTCTTGATTTCAATAAGTCCTTCTAGATAGTCCTAATCTTAAAATACATTTAGATGCTCAAAATGAACTCCATAGTTTAGGAATGTAGGTATGCTTTCTCAACATTGGTTGATCACAAATTATTGGAATATGATCTTAATGTTACAATTTGGAGAAACTAGTAAAGATTGATGATTAGGATAATTGATCCTTTGGATTTTGAGAATTATTATAATTTAATCATGGTTTTAAGAAGGATTTCACATGTATGGTTAAATCTTGAATTATTAGGATATAGTCATATTTGTAATTAATAAACATTATTTCTTAGGACAAGGCTATAACCAAGGATCATTATCTAAATATCAAACACTTGACTAAATCCCTAAACCTGGCTAACTTGGTTACCAAACTTTTCTAAAAATTCAAAATGATCTAATTTTTTTTTGCAAAAATAAGAGATTATTGCACAATCAAAGATCTTTATAAGCAAAAATGATTATTGTAACCTTCACTGGGGTTATGAAATCTTGGATGGTAGTGAAACAAGATCTAGAGTGGAGATAAAGGCATCTCTATCAAGGATATGGATTCTTGGCTGGTAGAAAATTAATTCCCAATCCTTCCCTAAGCTAAATCATGGTTCTTAATGAATATCCAAACATGTTTCAAGTTAGTGTTAATGATTAAAGTCATAAAATCTAGAATTTGTTTCCCCAAATCTCATGGAAAATAGTAAGTGGAATCAAACCACACATACATCATGACTAGGTCTTGATGTTTGACCCTAATTCTACATGTGCAAGACTTGTTTCAACCATGAATTAATCTTAATGGTACTTGATCAAATGAAATGAATAATCTAGTTATTAGTTTGAATAGAAATATATGAATTCTAACATATTGCTATGATTCCCCCATAAGTCACCATTTTTTGAGGTCAACATACCCCTATTTCTAAAAAATAGGGACCCTTATTTCAAATTTTGCAAATTTATACCATAAAATCAAAAATTCACTTGATCAAAGTAACTTTGGCATGTTTGTAGATAATTATTTATTTTAAGATCACCCATAGCTGGTTTTGTTAGCATATTCGTTCATGATTCTAGTTTCATATCACCTAAATTTCCTAACATTGGGTTTCTATATTTTAGGTTACAAGTCTAATAGAGTCCATTTGGAATGAGAAATGTCTAGAGTTCCATTAATTAATGTTAATTTGATGTTTTACTAACCTTTGGTCCATTGAAAATCAAATTGAACTCATGTTTAATCATCTTGAAACCCTCATTCAAATTACCCTAGCTTAGGTCCCTTTGAATCAAATTCAAATTTGGTGGGAACAATTTACGTGAATACAAATAATCATGTCATGGACTTAGTTCAATTTTTATCAAGGTTTAACCATGTTTATTAACATGACCAAACCTTAGTATAAATTTTTTATGTTTGGTCTCTTCATATCCCAAGCTCCCATTGGTCCTTTTTATTTCCACTTGGTTTAACTAACCATTGGGTCCTTTTGTTATGTTTTATACTTAAGCTAAAAGCCTTATCTTAAGACTTTATGTTATGTCTCTTATTATGTGAGGGGTCCCCTTTATCATGTTTTAAAACCTAGATTAAATATTTTATCCTAAGGTTTTATCATGTTTATCAACATGAATAAAACCATAGTATAAAATATTTAACCTCAATTTTCTATATTTCTTGACCCTGACTTAACATAATTGTTTATATGATCAATGATATGCATTTAATTAGGTAGAGTTGATCCAATGGTGCATGATCAAAGTTGGAAAGTCAAGTTGTGGCTATCAATTTAAAGTCCAAGCATGTCCCTAAAAACCAACATTACGTGGTCAAGAATAAACATTTCAATCAATGGTGTGTAATAATTCAAAGCTTCAATAGAGCCCTAAGATAGTTAGAAGGTGACAAGTGTCACACTCAGAACTAAAGAACACTAAAAAACCAATAACATTTGACATTATGGATCAATATCTAATGGAGCAAATTAATATGGACAATCAAGATCTGATGATGGATAATGAATGTTGAAAAGTTAAGAGTCTTGAAGACAACCATGAGGAACATCATAAACTAGTCAATCGTGTTTGATCTATTATATTGAGATCAATGGTTCACATTGTTCTATGTAAAAGAGAATCCAATAGTGCAAGATTAAGGTGGAATATTGAAAAGGCAATAGTTATTTTTTAATTATTAATGAGCAAAGTGCCGTAAAAATGCCATAGGGATGCCATAAATCTTGTCATTTAAACTAATTTCCACCATTAAGGTACTAAGAAGACCTTCAAAAGATTCCTAATACAGATTAAATCCCTAATTCAACCCTGTATTGATCATAATCAAGCCTAAAAGAGTTGAATTATCATCTATGCAAGAAGAATTCAATTTATAACTCAAGTGCAGACCACTAGTGAGAAATTTGAACAAATTCACAACCACTATGGAAAATTGTAGAAAGTCCTTACTCTGCACCATCTTTGGGTAGCAACAAAGTCTATCAACATCACTATGCATGAAGTTCTTAATCCATAGATTGTGGATCTAAAAAAGGAAGAGGATAAAATAATGGTTTCCCTAGGAGCATAGGTTGAATGCAAATAGAAACCCTAGATCCAAAAGTGACTCAATCATCAGTGGGGGTTTAATTTAATCTAGAGACCACTAACTTGGAAAATGTGATAGACCATGATTTTTGGAGAGGAATTCACCTTTAAAAAAGTGGAACCATTCATTGGTTTGAATCCAGTGGAAAGACATAGGCCTGGTGAGGTTCCTATCTTTAAAAAAGACCATTAAAGTTGACTCATGTATAATTTGATCAATTATACACTATTATCAAAGCATGATGCAACAACAAAAGAATTTATAAGAAAATACCATCTTTTTTATTTAAGAAGATAGATTTAAACTATTTGAGGACATCGTGATTGACTTATTCAATTCCTTAAAGTTATTCAAAACCAAATAAGAGGCAATAAGTATGCAAAATTCCATGGCTATATGCCAAGTTAGCCAATAGTGAGCTATTAATTATCAAGTAAAGTATTTCATCAAAACCTTAACCATGAACCAAATCTTTGAATTTAGAACAATTAGCCTAGCCCATCTGAACATGTCTATGGCTATATTAGTGAATAAGATCAAAGCCCTAAGTAGCTGGTCTAAGTAGATGGAGGACATTTTGAAGGACCTCAAAAAACATAAAGATAATATGATACACATATTGGATAAATTAATCAAAGAGGCCACCTCACTTAGTTCTTTGGGCCTTATCACTAATGAGGAATATAGGCATATAACTCCTCAATTCATGTAGCAAGTAAGGAAATAAGGCCAAAGAATGATAAGGGCTGATAATAAGAAGATCATGGGGCTACTATTTTCATCTAAGGAAAAGATAGGAGATGTTAGGATAATCAAATAGGCCTTGTAAAGAGCTAAAAAGGACCTCAATAACATGGGATATCAAGAAAGAGAGCTATTCATGAGACCCATTATTGACCTCCAGCTGATCAATAAGAAATATTTATAGAATGAATATATTGCAAGGAAGGTGGAAGCTATAGTAGCACCAAGGTCCCAAAGTTGGTTGGATTAAGAATATTCTTTTTGGAACTAACATTGTATATTTTTGAAATGGAATATTATTTTTGTAAAGGCATGTACAACTCGTAATGTACATTGATTATAGGTTAGTATATTAGAAAAGGTCATTTGTTCTAGAATGTAATAGAAAGGAAAATTATCTTATACACATGTACAAATGTAATTTGTCATTACTGACCAACATACCTCATAAATTTTCTATATAAATAGGTTTTCCAAATGTAAAAAGAGAGATTTTTTGAGCCAAAATCTATTTCTTGTATTTTTTGAGAAATTTAATACAAAATAAGGAGTTATAAAATGTTTACCATTTTTCCTTGTGTGAATTTCTATTATGGTTTATCTCTCATTTATCTGGTCTAAATATCTAATTTGAATGGTTCTTGTGAATTTTGAATGTGCATCTTTAAGTGTAAAGTTTTTAATTTGTGCTTATGCTAGATTAGTTGAGAGTTCTAAGGTTTACTTCATTTTGTTTACCTTTCTTGCACATGTGCTAATGTTTTTTGCTTATAGGGGTGAATCTTTAAAGTAAATATAGTCCTTATTTGTAATATTTCATACTATCCCTATATATTTTCCTAATGTGTGATAGGATTTGATCTTATGCTACTTCATATCATATATTAGTTAAATGCATGTTCAGATAGAACTAAAACTTTGTCATGATGTTTGTATTAAAGATTAGTAACATATATTTTCTCTTCCCTACCCTTATTTTTACTCCTTTTTTATTAATTCACCTTAGAATAGCTTCATTATGAATAATTAATCTTCATTTATCTTTATAATTAGCTCTAATCATAATTCACACTAATTAACATAGAATAATTTCATTTTCTTAAAGATTAACTTCAGGCCATGGTGGCTCTTAACCACCAAATAATATAAATTTGTGGAATATTTCATTTGATCTGACTCTATTCCACCAAAGCTACTAGGATTATCACAACATGTAACTCATGTAATGGACTCTCTAAGTTTAAAAATGAGCAGTGTTTATTAAACACTCTAGACCACCTTTGATAAACATTTAGGCATAAAAAAATCCACCTATCAAGAATATATATAATATGTTGAGGATATGAATATAAATAATGTAAACATCACCCTCTATGAATTGACCTATATTACATAATAAATAGAATTATTTTTAAAATTCATGACTAATAAACCATCTATTGAAAAGTTAAAAGATGCACATGATAACTATTTAACCCTTTTTGGAAATTTAAGGATTAAGAGGAATATGATATTAAAAAGTGAGACAACCTATTCCTTAAAGAAGGAAAATTAAATAATTTATTTTATGATATTCAATTTCAGTTCTAAATTATGAAAATACTAAATATATAAAGTATAACACCAAAACTATATTTTGATTTCATAATCACAAAGAAGAGATAATACTTAGCTTATGTAATTATGTGAAGATAAATCTAATATATACAAGTGTGGAAAAAATTTGTATGATTTTTAAAAAATAGTCATCATATTATGGAAGTATTATTTTTGGTTGCCTAGACACTTGCATCACCCTTTGGAAACTTTCATTAATACTAGTATCTAAATCCCAATGTAATTATCATGTACATAATGTTAATTATATCAATATGTGACTACCTAGGTATTTCTAAATTTTCCTTTTCTTTTCATCTAATGTATCTATATATCACACATAGGATTTATATCATTTTTTGTATCTCAAACCATATCTCTCCACCTTAGTTTAGGTTACCTTAACAAATAATGGGTTATTGGGATCATGGTTTTCAGATGACCTCATATACCTATATGTCAATGAGAATTTCCTACATAAAATATAATCCAATGAGGGTCTCATAATTATGTAGTTCTCCCCTATGTGTGGGAATGAGTGTGCACAAGGGTGAAATATACTATATGAAGATGCATGTCGTGATCTAGCTTATAAATTAACAAATTTTGATCATGGGATATATTTTTATTTATTTAGATTGGTATTATTGTTAATCCTATGATTAATATGAAAATAGGTATGAACAATGAAAAATAGCTTAGTTGTGTACTTTGAAGTTAAATAGTGTGTCTAAGCTTGAGAAATGATTACTTGATATTTGATAGATATCTAATGAGTAAGATTTGAATTAAATTTATAATATCTATTTTTAAATAATCCTCATGGAATGGTTAATGAAATTCTTAGGCCAACATGTACACATCCAAATATTTTCAAGTTTGATTGTTTATAGAGTAAGGATAGTTGTGTTGGAGTAGGGATAGTAGTGTTGATGTTATTATTTGTCTAGAACATAAATGTCTAGGATGGAGGAAAGATTCTAAGGTTTTGTAATTAATATTAAAGGATATATATAATAATATAGGTTTTATGTGGTTATAGAAGATCTAGATAATTAGAAAAATTAGGGTTGGACTAAGAAATAAGTAATTAGACCCAATGAGGTGGCTAGTGCAAGTTTTTTGGCTACAAAGAAGGTTAAAATGATGGGTAGAGACATAAGATATATTTTTAAAGTGTAGAATACTATTTTAACATATAAATATATATTTAATAATTTATATTTTCCTCCCACTTAATATATTAATGCATAGGGATGATATTACTAGGTTAAAGGAAAGACATTGTATCATAGTATATAAAACACACCTTGTATTTACTTGATCCCACTTAAATTTTGTTGTATGTGAATGACCTATAACCAATATAATTCTATATTTTTAATTAGATAATATAACATAAAATTTAATAATTAGAAATTACTTGAAATAAAGAGAGCAAGGAAGGAGTACACATGTGTTAATGTAACCATGTATTCCCTTAGTAATTTATCTTGGTAGAGATGCTTCCTAACTGAAGCATTAGAGAGAGGTTCAAAACTAAAAATTAAATATGTGAAGAAGGTAATTAGAATGTGATAATTCCCATAATTTTGTGTAATGATGAATTATTCTAATTCCATTGAGATCACTAAATCTCAATCGCACACTTCAAGTGTATAAATATATTATGTAACCAATCTAGCCAATTCAACCAATTTCACCTGATTCAAATGATGTAACCATATCAATATAAAATAATAGTGTCATAGTTCCAAATTCACTAATAAAAAAAATATTAATCATACTAATAAAAAATATCCAACTATTTTAGATAGATAAAGGCCCAAACAATGCATCTTGGTAAGGTTGATACAGAAATGTGAGTATAATTTGAAAGTGTATTAGTAATTTGGTGAATGTACAATTTGAATATGTATAAAACTAAATTATCTAATGTAACCTCTTCTATATCATGTGTATAATATGTATCATAAATTTTAAAATCTTTGTCCAAAATCTATGCCCAATGCATATAATTCTATCCAAATGTATATCTAAACCATGTAAACTATGTAAATTGAATCAAATCATGCTCATTTTCATAACTATATGTATGTGTAGTCATGTATTAAATGACATGCCCCCACTGATATTCCCACCGCCCCTTGAGGTGATGGTATTACAAAAGTGATAATCACCTTATCTCAAAAGGATAAGACAATTATGTTATATCTATATGAATCATGTAGTAAATAAGCATATGGTAGTGTCATGTTGAAGTATATATATCAATGAAGGTATAAATTATGCATACATAACAATATCTAAGATGTATTATATGAATCAGAGCAATGCCTATAAGATAAGAAGAACAAAAAACAATCAAGCACACATACAAGAGTACTCAAATATCACACAAAAGGGGTCTACAGAGATTTAAAATAGGGGGCATTTTCAAATTCTACACACTCAATTAGAAGTTAGGTGAAAATTTATACACACCAAATTAACATGAAATACTTAGGTAACTATGGACATAAATCAAGGAACATATTCAAATGTTCTAAAAGTAATGTAAAGAAGCAAACAAGAACCCCACTCAAGTAAGCTATTGTAAATAGATGAAGTAATTAGATATAAATAATTGGAAGAATCATGTCATAGTAGTCCCTACATATATGTGTTATCAAATTTAATATATAATAACATATCAATTACACTATGTAACATAGAAACATGAGTATATACATGTGTAAGATATATAAGCTCAGTAAGATAATGGAAAATGATCATAAAACAAAAAAACCTATTTACATAATGTATCACACTAGAAGAGGAAAGGTCCAAAATCTACAAGTTTGAGATATAAAGGGTTTAATGTATGTCTATATCATACTCAAGTACATGTGAAACATATGATTTTATATAAATGATATGCTATCTACTAACATAAAGTAAACAACATATGTAAAAGATAGAAAACATGTGCAATGCTAAATATTTTTGGTATTTTTAAATTATTTAACTTATTTTGTATTTTATTGAATATTTTATGTTTTTTGGAATTTTGGATTTTTTCAGAATGTTTGGAAATAAATTGATAGCCGATGATCCCATTTAAGGTATGTTGATATTATTCTCTATATTTTGAATGTGGTATAATAAACTAGTCATGATATAAATGATCATGTATATGTGATTATCTATTTATTTCCCATAGTAATATATGGCCATGAATTACCAATAGGTGTATGATTTTGTTTATCACACTTCTTTTATCTATATTTTCCTTGGTGTAATAGTGTGTCTTCTTACCCATTTTTAAACATGGTGTTCTGATGTAGGTAAATGTCTAGGTTGTGGATGTCTGAATGAGGATCTCAAAGAGTCCACTCTATATCTTTGATGTAAAGGAATACCAAGTATGGGATTCCTATGAAAATTTATTTCTTGTTTATTACCCTTTCATGCACGATTGATCTTAGTATTTTATATAATCAACTATCATGGAATAGATTCTACCTATTGCAAAGGATGTTCATATGGAATCCTAGAAATTTTAATTACCTTGTTGGCATGAATATACTTAATAAAAACATGCAATATGAAAATTAATACATGGATATTATGTATCCAATGACATCTCAATAACATATCAAAGACTCTTAAATGTGGTATATCTAAAAAGGTAGTGGTCACATGTGCTGGACCAACCTATAGAGGTAAATTAATCTCACCAAAAACTTATAGTAGCTTCCCATCGAATGATTTTATAATTTTATTTTAAGGTAATAAATCATACTTTTTGTATCTAAAATGTGTGAGTAATGTCATGATATATACATTATCACTAGCACTATTTCCAATCATAATAATATGTATAAGTTGATGATCAATATATACCTAGATAAATAGGGATTAAAGATCTAACTAATTATCCACAATCTTGCTATCATAAAATGAAATAAAAATATTAGAACCATATGATTAATCTCACATATAAATGTACCAATAATCCAATATAATGGGTGGTCATAATGGGATTGAGTAGGATGCACATGATATGTGATTTGCACTTCCAGATTTGTCTAATAATGATATTGTAGTGGATTATTGAATTTATTTTATTTTTGATGCTCATTTGGTTATGATATTGAATATATGGGAGGATACTCAAGGGTATGTTGATAACTATAAATAATTTCTTGTATCTTTTATTTTAGTTTATAACATTTGTTCATGGAATTCCCCACACATTGGTGATAGTCATAACAAGCATTGATACCATATATTTTTGGTAAAGGTTGATTTTTATCAACCACCATAAGAGGAAGGAGAGATATGTGATGAAACTCTACCATATTCATAAGTAAAAAATTATTCACTTAGGTAATCATGTAAATTTTATCTTAGGTGAATTAGATAAGATTATCCTATTAGGTTGTTATAACACTATATTAACTATGATAGTTGTGTCCTTTTTTATCCTCAGTAGGTTTTACCTTACCTTGGTTTGATATGAAACTTGTTAGTGGATGAAGTTGGTGTGTTATCTATAGACTTAGTCTTGTTTAATGTAATATTTTTTAGTTATCTATCTCTTAAAAATGACATAAATGATCTCAATATCTAAAATTATTAAAAAATAGACTCATGTAAGGGAACAAGAAAACTTTTCTTGAATATGTCTTATATTTTTATCTACAATTAGATTTATCATTTTGGCCAACATTATCTTATATCTTAAGACATATTCATTAATTGTTTCATTGGTTCCTTATTTAATATTATAAATTTATACATATGACATAATTTCAATAATTTTGATTGAAAATATGTTAAAAATTAATCGACTACAGATTTAAATGCTCTTACTAATTATTTTGATAGATCATAAAATCATCTCAAAGCATAGTCATTTGAGTTTTTTAGAAATAATTTAGTCAAAATTTTATCATTAGAAACATTATCAAGGGATGCCATAGAAAAGGATCAAATATTTTTCTTAGGATCACCCTTACCATCATAAAATGTGAACTTAGGTGCAACAAAACTAGTTGAAAAGGGTACAAAGATACCTCAGGTGTAAGAGGGTTATGTAATACATATTATGAATCAATACCATGGGATGATTTCATATAAATTTTCTCAATGTTGGTAATCTTATGTTTTACTTTTTAAATATGTTTTACAAGATATTACCTATTTTTACCACTAAGGTTTGAATTTTGAGAAGTCACCAGAAGTGATGCTAACACTTGTGTTGAAATAGACCCTACAACTAATAATTGGGCTAAAGTATTATTGATTCCCATAGAAAATTTAGTAATATTAGGACCTTGTAACATACAAAAATACATGAATTAACTCTTTATTTGATTTAAAATGATTGATTAATACTTATTTCTATTCTATTTTGAAATGATATTTTTTATTAATATTTTCCATTATTTATAAATGAATATAAAGATGTGAATTATTGAAGTAAATTAGAAATGAAAATAAATAAAATTATTTGAAACCCTAAGAGGTTAGAAACCCTATAAGAAAATATATTTATAAAGGAATACTCATAGGTTGGGTTCACTAAATGTTTAAACCTTTTTGAAAATTAAGGTTAGGATGAAAAATATATTCAAAGGTGAAATAAGATATTCCTTAAAGAAGGCTAATTAAATCATTTAGTTTATTATATTTAATTTTAGTATTGAATTATGAAAATAATAATATATGAAGTATAATTAAAAAATGGTATATTGATTACAAAATCATGAAGAAGAAATAAAACTTAGCTTATGCAATGATGCATTAAAAAATGATAGATATATAGGTGTGGAAAAATATTGTCTGATGTTCATAAAAAAGATGTAAGATTTTGTAAATATTATTATTGGATTCCTATATACTTTAATCACCTTATGGACACTTTAATTGATGCTATAGTTTGAATCCTAACACAATTTTATTATATAGAATTTTCTTTATATATAGATGTGACCACCTAGGTATTTCTAGGTTTTTGGTCACCTTTCATCTAATATATCTAGATCTTGTATACATGTTCTACATAATTATTTGTATCTCAAACACTAGCTATCCACCTAAGGTTAGGTTACCTTGCTAAAATATGGGTTAGTAGGCTCATAGTGTTGAGTTGATCTAAAATACCTATTTGTTAATGAGTTTTCCTACATAGCCAATACTCTAAGGGGGGACTCAAACTTAAATAGTTTTCCCCTATGTGTGGGAATGCATGTTCATAAGAGTGAAATATAATATATTAATATTCATTTAATTATTTATCTTTCAACTTGACTAATATGGCTTATGGGATGTCTTTTAAGTGCTTCAAACCTATAGTATGGTTACTGATATGATTAATATGAAAATAGGGATGAATAAGGAAGAATAGCTTAGTTGTGCACTTTGAAGTTAAATAATATTTATAAGATTTAGAGGTGGTTTATTTATATGTTATAAATATATAATGAGTAATATTTGACTTGTATTTATAATAGATATTTTGAAATAATCATCACAAAAGGTTTAATGACATTCTTAGGTTGACCCGTACACATCGAAAGATTTAAAAATTTGATTATTTTTAGAGTAAATAAAATTGCATTGGATCTGGGAAATTAACATCAATGTTATTATTCTATAATTAATATAATTGTCTAGAATGGAGGAAAGATGTTGAGTTTTATAACTTACATTGAAGGATATATGTCATATTTTAGGTGTTCTATGGTTTTAAAGATCTATATAATCATAATAATTAGGGTTGGAATAATAAATAATTTATTAGACTAGTGAGTTGGTGATTTCAAGCCTTTTAGCTATAAGGAAGGTTAAATTCAAGGGTGGAGCCTTGAGATACATTTATCAAATTTACAAGACTAGTCTAGTATATAAATCTAGATTTAAGAATATACACTAACATGGTCATATATAAATAAAAACTTAAGGTCCCAATTTTCTTGATGACTATTATAATATTTATAAAAAAATTTCACAACTTATTAGTTGATTCAATAGCTTTAGCTAATGTGATGCCCATAGGAATCTACATAAAGTTAGGTTTGAGCCTAGATAATTCCAAAAGAGTGGTACTATTATTAAAAAAGTCCTATGTTCTAGTAGTTTGGGAATTTTTAAATTTCCACATGAAACTTGATTTTAATCCATGTGTCTAATAGTATTTTTATATTCTTGTAGTTGATATTCCTATGGTTTACAGTCTATTATTGAGCTGTGATTGGTAAAATATATTGAATAAATATATGGAAAAAGACTTTCCACACATGTGGATACATTGGAAAGGAGTAGGCAATCCTATTACAATTGATAAAGAGCCAAAGGTGAAATATGAAATTACAAAATACAATTCCAAAATTAAAAAATTCAACTTCACTTCATCACACGTAAGAGTTTACAATTTCAAAACAAAGCCTAAGAATTATGAATGAGAATTTAAAGGTCCTTCATAATTGTGGACCTTATATTTTTATGGTGTTTATTCCAAAAAAGGCTCTAGCATAGGCATAAATTTGATTGAATTTGATGGGAAGTAGTATATTGATTCTTTCTGATTATTTTTTCCATATACCAATAACCATGCAAAGTATGAAGCCTTAATTTTAGGATTACAATTCATAGTAAAACATAATGTCAAGAAATTAATGATGTTTGGATATTCATATCTATTTGTAACATAAGTTAGGAGTTGATAATAATGAAAATTTTTATATCTAAATAAATATAAGTATAGATCTTGGGATTTGATCGAATCATTTTAATATTTAAACATAAAATTGATCCCAAGAGAATAGAACCAGATTGCATATTTTTTGGTTGCTTCTACAACAAATTTGATCACTTTTCAAGAGTATAAAATGCAAAAAACAAAGATATAATTAGTTACTTTCCCATAAATTCTTGATAATGTTGATAATTTATAGGTGTTTTATTATAATCAATAAATTATATAGTTCATGAATAATTCTAAAACTTTTGAATCCCAAATCATCAATGAAAAGGATTTTAATCCAATGAAAAAAGATGTTGGAGATGATGGAATAATTTAAATCAAATAAAACATAATACCTAAAGGGATAGTATCAATAGAATGAGTCGTTGGTATGGATTACCAAGAAAAAAAACAAAATCAATCCAAATTAAGTGAATCCAATTTTTCTAGGGTAAACCTAGGAACATATGAGCATCCTCAATATGTCAATATTTGATTAAGGTTTTAAAAGTAAGAAATATATAAATTGAAAGGACTCTTTATAAAATACAAAGATGCAATTTCTTGGTCTTATAAGGATTTGAATATTATTATCCCATAGTGATAATACATACCATACCACTTAGAGAGGGACATAAACATTTTAGAAAAATATAAAGACCAGTTAATCCCATTCTAGAACCTCTCATTATCATAATAATAAT